>OW152842.1:1841922-2417227 GCA_933534255.1 Iphiclides podalirius | reverse complement strand
AATAAAAACGTATAAGGTATTTGAAAAATTACACACGTTGAACAATGGAAAAATTTAAGTTAACGCCATTGAAATAACTTTCTGGCGGAGCACTCGCGTGCGCAAAAACAACGATCCGTTTTAATTTAATTGAAAATTCGATTAAATCGGCTCTAAGGAATTTTTCCATACAACAAATCAAGTTTGTCTGCGTCAATTATGAACGTGATAATTCACAACTCTTTATCAGTCTTGAAAGGAGCCAACTAAAAAGCCTATTGCAAACTTTGACATCTACGGCGGTGGGGCTACACAGCAGCCTCGGCTGTTGAACGAATGGGCAGGCTCGTCCGGGTAAGTACCACGACCTCAGAAAACCGGCGTAAATTATAATACTTTTGGCGTTTCATCTGGTGAGTGTGGTGGCCGGAGCCCAATTTTCAAAAGGTTGTCAACACATCTGGAACTGTCGAGTGTAGTAGATGTCCATGAGATGATGTCCATTAGATGAAAAAAATTACATTCACAGACATAATGTCCACAATTAATACCGGCTCGCAAAAAGAAAACCGGCTCATTCTGTACCATTATCCATAAAAACGGCAAATAATCATGTCTACCGTATGAAATCCCCACTTAAATATTTTTTAAGCTGTTTCTTATTGTTTTTATAGTGGCCACAGAAATACACCATCTGTGAAAATTTCAACTGTCTATTACGGTTTTATCGTTTGGGTACGAAACCCTAAAAACGAAAATTGCCGCTTGGTCTGCGCATAAATATTAAAAAGTTGCTTTGAAGTAACGACGTAGTACCTTGCAATACTAAGTAGTAATTAAGTACAAGAGGCAGAAATTTTAGGCCTGTTTAATTATTCATCATTTCTGAACCGCGATAAAAAGCACTTTTCTTACAGTCTTTCGTCGCTGATTTTAAGAAATACACAACGTTTAACGCTACTTGCCAATAATCATAAAACAATATAAACGTAAATTTTTCCAGCAAACTAATTAAATAAAAAACAAACAAAATTTGTAACATCCTATACAACTACAACTGACAGATTCATACATTCAGAGACTTTTTCATTCGTTGCCACAG
Source organism: Iphiclides podalirius (assembly GCA_933534255.1). NCBI lineage: Eukaryota > Metazoa > Arthropoda > Insecta > Lepidoptera > Papilionidae > Iphiclides > Iphiclides podalirius. The sequence continues at coordinate 2,416,146 of OW152842.1, read as the reverse complement.
CGTCGCATTACAAATCTCTCTTTCTAACAGTATGTTTTATCTCTTTTAAATCAATTCAACTCATTCACATGCTTTGTGACCTTTACAAATGAACTTTACGTTAAATTCTAAAATTCTTTGTTTTGGAAAATTTAATAACTCGGTAAATATAGACGTTTAAAGAATGTAAATGTTTAATACAATTTTAAAAAGTTATCCTCTATATGTGTGTTCATTTATTGTCGCGGTTGTAACTACACGCTGTATATCACACTAGCTGTGTTGTACCTGGTCAGCCATACGGAATCGGACATAGCTAATGTCATCCACGCATCATTGAGATTATTTAGTCTATATCATATTATATACAATGTATTTACTAACCATGTAATAGTTCAAATACGTGAAAGCCTGTATTGTCTGTCATTCTAGTGGACGTGTCACTGTTATCTTCCGTGTTGGAGCTTCCATTGTCCTACAGACTGGCCGCTTTGACTTTTATTTGAAAAAAGTAAAAAAAAAACATATCGTCTTTTATTTGATCGTTTGTTTGTTCATGTTTTTTATGAGACCAAAATTAAACTGAATTGAATAAAAACCGTCCAAATTCGAGTCAGATTCGTACACGAAGGGTTCCGTACTACATGTATGTATAAAAACGGCAAAAAAGTCATGTCTGTTGTATGGGAGCCCGACTTAAATATTTTTTTATTATGTTTTTTAGTATAGCGGCAACGGAAATACATCATCTGTGTAACTATCACGGTTCATGATATTACACAACCTGGTAACGGGCGGACGGACAGACAGACAGACTGACAGCTGAGTCTTAGTAATGGGGTCCCGTTTTCTCCCTTTGGTTACGGAACCCTAAAAACGCAAACATGTTAACTATTTTTTTTAAATGTACTGTTTAAATAGCACATCTTTCTTGACGGTGTCAGGCTGTCGCCATTTTAACTTAAATTTTATTGTAACCTACTCGCTCGATAATAAGATCCTTTTGGGGTGGAAAGTGTACTTGTTTATTTAATCTTTATTGCTAACCTTACGTAAAACAAGGTAACAAAGTACGGATTTAATGTCCAAAGGTATTCTCTACCAATCAACCCAGTATGTGGTGAGAGTATAAACTCTCATTTTACTACCATTAAATACTCTACCTTAAGTTAGGGGCAGCAAAAGATAGTTCGTTGGCCATGAAAATGGGGCCGAGTAGGAAGGCGCGCTGAATGTTCCAGCGCGCCTTACCTGGAGGAGAGGGGAGTTGCTTCCCGTGAGGGGGCTGCTAAGGCGGCCAGCGCTGGCAGGGTTGCGGAAGTGTGCGAAAGCGTTCCCGTGACCCTGCCGATATGCGCCTAGGTGGAATATCGTGGGGGTTTTAGTCGGCCCGAGTCCGACATAACCCGCTCTTGCCCCCGCGAGGGCGGGTATGCGTAGGCATTTCCCCCAGGTCAACAAAAAAAAAAGGGGCAGCAAAAGATGCAAGAGTAATAAAATTTTAAATAATGGGATTATTAAATATGTTAATAAAAAATAATAAATACATATTAAATAGAATTTATTATAATATACATATTCTTTTCGAGCTGCGAGCTGCAAGGTTTCTGCTGATTCCCTTTTGGAGGATTTTATATCGTTCCATGTAGTTGATATTAAAAACTTTGCGATGATGCGAACCTCACAATGTAATTGCATGGAACCTTAATTCAAATACCCGTTTCTATAGACACGAAATATACATACACCTTCATTCACTTCCACAGCAACCCGTAGTCAATAGAGGCATCTGAATTGACAACTACTCTGTGAGACCTTTGTTGTTGCCGTTTCGAATCGACGCGTCCAAAGCGAAAACTTTGGAAGTCAGGCCTTTTCAATGGAAGGCGAATGGTCGTTCATCGACAATTGTAAATCAATTTGTATTGGGAGAGAATTGATATTAGTTTTGTTGTTTGTTCTATTTGTATTTGATAAAGTAGTAAAGTACTTCATTACCTTTTTCCTGTACTCTAAGGTGTTGATTGGTAATCTCAGATTATACATACTCTTTTGATGTCAACTGTGACCTGTTTAATTTATGTATTATGTTTGAATTACTTTAAATTTGGAATGTTAGTTTTATTTGTTCAGACTGAATTGTCATATTTGAGGATTCCGTAAAAATTGCTTGGAGAAGTAACATGTCTAGCTATCTGACATAACTTGTATTTTATATAAATTTCATAATGATTACGTTTCATCAAAGTTAAGTTCAAAATGTTAAAGTTGAAATAAATAGTTTTTTCTTATCAATCCTTAAGTGTATTTTTGGCTTGAAAGTGATCCCATTAGCCACATCTACCATTCAAGATAAGGTAGCCTGGAAGAAATTGCTACCTTAGCGATTTGTCCTGTGCTCTTTCACAGGACAATTCTATAATTTAATAGGAGGCCTACCCTGATAACGGTTGGCAAATCACCTCAAGCACTAGGGTGTGGTTGGCGGTGACACTCGCCTGCATTCTCAAATTAATTATAATTCTCAATTGTAAGAGTATTAAAAAAAAGAAAATAGAGGAATACACCACAGTTTCTCGTCGGATCTTCTCTAGGCAGTACTAGTTTCAATTGATCAAGCGGCACACTTAATATCGACTGTGGGATTTTACTTCAATCTGCTATAATACATCTTTATACATCTACTATAATACAGTACGGACTTAAACCTTTTGGGCGAGCTAAGAGGCTTTCCAGCAAAAGTGAGCAGAATCGTTAGCGCAAGAGGCTTATCAAAGAAAGATGGGCCAATTACGTGTAAAGGTCCAAGAATGATACGTATTTATTTGCGTTGGGTTGAGATAGAGACAAGAGGTCTAAAAGAGGAAAAGAAATTAATGAAATTTAAGGGGGTAGAAGCGGTCGTGAGCTCAAAATACATATTTGTTCTATATCAATAAAAGTTTGCATGACAACATCAATTTCAAAATTACAAATTGTTCTGGAGTATGATCAATTTAAAAACGAGATGCTTAGATAAATTATCACCACGCTTAATAAAACTCAAAATTTATATGATACCAAATGATATCAAATCAATGGATGATACCAAATGTATTTTTAATACCAACTAATTTCATTAAGGGCTGAGTATAAAATAGGTTTGGGACATCGTTTTAAAGTTAGTTGTGCTCGCTAACGACGAAAACAATCTTAGGTGTATTAACACATTTATAAAGCTTAAAATAAAATCAATCAATAAGACAGTTAGAACCAAATGAACGTAAATAACTTTTTACTTTAAAGTCACAGACTAACACTTCAATTTTCGTATAGAGTAATAAACAATTACGGAGAACCGACTGAGACGTGTGGCGCCATCTAGTGGGATTCTAATATACTAAGGAGTGTTTCGAGGATAAATTCATCGTGTCGGTTGAATAAAAATAGAAAAATTAAATTATTATAAAAATTAATATTTATAGTAAATTGTTTTTTCCCATTATCACTTTAAAAGTTTTAATTTCAAATAGCAATGGCAACATCTCTCGTTCAAATTATCGTTGTAAATACCGTGTCAACATTCTAAACAGTAAACCTATAATATTTGGCTGGGTAGACTGTTAACCTCGTAAGTTGGTAAACTGTATTAGCTTAGTGTAAATAAACTTAAGCTTACGATAAACAATTTAACGTAGCAAATGATCAGTTTAGGTCGTACGACGTGTTTGCGGCGTCTTGCGGCAGCCGTAACTTAGTTTACTTTACGTAGCTTGCATACTAAGGAATACGGCTGTAAAATGCCGCTTGCGTGGAGTGCTTTATAGAAATTCCAACGCAAAAGTCACAGATAACTTCAAAGTCGTCGTCGCCAAATATTTGACGCTGAATGGACTTTATCCAGCAAATTTTGCTTTCGTATAGATGTAATAAATGGTATAAACAAATTTAAATTAATAGTACAGCTTCCTCTCAAACGATTAGTCTTAGCCTAATAGCCTTCTAACCAAGTTAATCACTTAAACCTGATCATCGTAGAAATCAACTAATCAGCTGTCAAATGGCTTTTCAAATGTCATTTGAGATGCCAAAATGATGGTTAAACTCTTCGAATTGATCATTCTGATCATTAAGAAGATCATTCTGAACAATTCAGTGTTTAACCATCCTTTTGGCAACTCAAATGACATTCGAAAACCCATTTGACGGCAGATTTGTTGATTTTTACGACGACCAGCGTTTCAGAAACCAGGCGTTACTGTAACTAAGTTATCCTTAGGAGCGCCTCCGGATGAGAACCCCGAACTAACACTTAATTAAGTTTCGTGGACGTACGTACGTGCAGTTCCCGACTGCCGAGTTTACATATTAATTACCCTCCGGTATTAAAGTCTTTGCGTCCACGCTGGACCTAAGATCGTTGCTGTTTCAGTCCCAAATGGGAATTAAGTACAGCGTTCAAAATTTAAGTTCCAAACAACAGGTATATAGCAAGTAAACATTATAAATAAAAGTGGAAATCTGGCGTTTAAATGAGTTGGCCAGAATGAAAACTTTAAAGTAATTATCAGAGAAATTTCATTTTTCATAACACCCCTTTAAATAAAAGGGTTAATAATTGAAAAATTTATGACATTTATTGGAGAGCATTCGTGTTAGAAATGCGCTTTCTATTAACACAAAGAGTGTCCTAGTTCTTGCACCAAAATTCGTTTATACAATTATTTTTTTAACACAAAAATGGTAGCAATTATAAGATTAAGCAAGAACATATGAAAAAACGAAATAATCATCATCACCAACATCATCATTTCAGTATTTTTGTGTCCACTGCTGAACACAGACCCCCACACTTGCACAGGTCGTTACTCTAGTGAGAAAAATATCATACAAAAATTAATATGAAGTAAATTTGCCTAGAAAACATTTTTTTAGTGCTTATCTCTGCAGTTAAGATTAAACATTAAAATTTGTAGAAAAACAATTTCGAATATCGTTTTGCAACGATAATTCGCCATTGCCTTTTAGAAATATTTCTTTATAGTGCCAATCTCTGCACTTCATTAAAATTTGTAGAAAAAGTACGATAAGATTGTCAGGGATTAGGACTATAAAAAAATAATTTCTAAAAAGCATTGGCGACATCTCTCGTTAGAATTATCGTTGTTAAATGATATTCCAAATTGTTTGTCTGGAAATGATATAACAATGGATGCGCCAAGTATTGCTTCAAATGCTAAAAAAATAATGTAGATAAAGGACGTTAAGATTTTCGTCACTGTGGCAATCAGCTGTTTAGCTTAGTGGCTAAAGCGTCAGGCCGCAAATGCCGAAGACGTGGGTTCGATTTCCACAGCGGCGACAATCGATACAATACAAATTTCGTACTTTATCTAAAAATTTTAATAAATTGGCCTAATTCATTCTCCAGCGTTTTATTAAACAAATATTTTATGTTTGTAACTAACATCTGTCGTTAACAGATTCCGAAAACTAAATGTTCGTACGTGGAACATGAGCTAATGTATTTGACTGCAAGAAATGAAATATTCCCGGGCCAAGTTCCCCTTACTACGGCGTAGCAAGACGCTACGAACATTAATAATGAGACAGCTAACTACGTCATTAGCTTTCAAGAATGAATTTTCACGATAACAATTTTCGTAGACGGTTTATCGGAGTCCGGATCATAACGTACGATGTATAACGACTTCTTCGAATATTTTAGTCTAACTGTGATATGAATATTGATACGTAATTTGTGTGTATTTTCTTTATATGAAAAGGTAGCAAACAAGCTGGCGGTTCACCTGATGTCAGGTGATGACCGCCGCCCGTTGACATTTGCAACACCCCTAGGGTTGCAGATGCGTTGCTACCTTTTACTTAAGTGGGCCTCGGCTACCTCACGCCGGTCTTCTGTGAGGTCGTGGTACTTCCCCAGACGGACCGGCCCATTCCTGCAATAGCGAGGACTATTTCGTGGTCCTACCACAGTCGCAACACATTCACAATTTGTGTTATGACAATTTTATTCTTAACTGTGATTGTATTATGATGAGGCAGAGCCTTGCTGTGGCGGAGCCATGTAATGATGAGAATGATGCTCGAAGTGACAGGCTTATCTGGAGAAGAAAGAGAGGAAGAAAGAAAGAAAGAAGAAATAAAACATTTATTGCACAAATACGCCACATGTACATTTAAACTGTAAACCTTAAAAAAAACATAGTAAAAAGAAAAAAAAAGAAGAAAACAAAAATATGAAACACATCACACATTTTACACACATACTTGTATGTGGCGTATACAGCAAACAGACCGCACTCAGCTTAATTCTGCAGAAGTACCTCGGAATAAAGTGTAGAAAAAGGACGGATCTTATCGTACGGCATTTTGTTGTGGGGTAGTGCATCTGATATAAATTCTATATTTATTCTTCAAAAAAGAGCTGTCCGAGTAATCTATAACATTGGAGCCCGGGATACACTCAGAGATATTTTTAAAGAGATTAATATACTCACTGTTGCGTCCCAATATATTTATTGTAATATCTTAAACGTTAGACATAATCTTAATTGTTATCTAAAGAATAGTGACAGACATAAATTAAATACTAGAAATAAGGACAAATTAATTACACCATTGTTTCGTCTAAAAAAAGTAAATAGATCGTTCATGGGGCAAAGTGTGCGCATGTATAATAAAATCCTACAATCGGTATTAAGTCTGCCACTAGATGAATTTAAACGCAAAATTAAACGCGAACTTATGGCTAAGGCATATTATACCATTGCAGAATATCTTGACGCCGCCAATGTGTGGGGTTAATGCTGTTGATACTCACGTAGGCTAAAATGACATACTGGTTCTATTATATTGTAAACTAATCGTTTTAAAAAAGAGCAACTGTTGAGTTTCTTGCTGGTTTCTTCTCAACAGAAACTGCTTTCCGAACCGGTGGTAACTTACGAACGTATTAATTTTTATGTAAAATTTTTGACATTTCATAAGAACGCGCAAGCGTCTATGTGAATAAATATATTTTTGATTTGATTTTTGACGAAAAGCTTTTCGTCGCTGCGGGAATCCAACCCACGTCTTTCGGATTCGTGCTGGGCTTACAAATTTTAATATTCCATCTCAATGGAACAAAGAAACGTTTAAATACAATTAAACATCCAATCGAAGTGTTCCGTATCATTATCTATAGAAATTGCAAAAAAAATTGCATATTTTATATTACACACTTACTGAAATATTTGCATTTTTTATTTTATTTTATATGAGATACAGCTCGGTGACACACGGACAGACAGACAGTCCCGTTTCACCCTTTGGGTACGGAACCCTAAAAAGTATCAGCAAACCTTCAAATGCATTAGGTATAGCTCTCACCCTTTCAAATACACGCGAGGGCTTCCGTTACATGCCGCCCAAGGCAATGTCTGCGCGAAAGAAATTTTTTTTGAAATGTCAACAAGCATTTGCATAGGCATACAACCGCTCCAGGCGCTGCTCTGAATATCGGAATGAAATAGGTCGACGACTTCGACGCGCGAACCGAGTTGGCAACACCAAGTTGAGGCGAAAACTTTATGCTGTGAAAGCGCTACGCAAACGGAAGATTAGTTTGTCCCTCCACGGTCATAACGGTGGACGAGGGTCATAATTGAGAATACCACAATTGAGAATAATGCATATATTTATAATAATTTTTTGAAGTAAAACTGCTTTATGCACGCTTTGCTTGGGGAGTAAGCTGGTGAATGTGTCACGAAAGCGATGCGAAGGGTGTGATCGGGCGAGGCGAACGGTTACGCAAACGGTGATTAATTAACGGTGGTAGAGCCACGCAGCAGCCTCGGCTGTTGCACGAATCGGCAGGCTCGTCCGGTTAAGTACCACGACCTCACAGAAGACCGGCGTAGAGTGGAAGTATGACAAATACTTTCACGTTTCGTCTGGTGAGTGAGGTAGCTGGAGCCCAATTTCCAAAAAGGTTGTCAACGCATCTGCTAACCCTCGGGTGTAGCAGATGTCCATGGGTGGCAGTATTCACTTAACATCAGGTGAAGCGTCTGCTCATTTGGCAACTTTTCACATTAAAAAAAAGCTTCAACCAAGTGTAAAGGTTGCAGATGCGGTGCGATCTTTTAATAAAGTGGGCTCACTCACCAGACGAACAAGTATAGCAATACCACTTCAGGCTGGTGTTCTCTGAGGTCGTGGTTCTTCCCCGAACGGACTTGCCCATTCGTGCAACAGCAAAGTCCGCTTGTTGCCTGGCCCTACCGCACTACAAAAATACTATGTTACTGTCACGGAGAGAGCTAAATTTTCATATGATTAACAAGTGGACCCGGCAAACGTTTTACCACATATTCCTGGGGAATTTGTAGGGTAGAAAAAATTTTTTTGCCAAGTACGGACTTCGGCGTCGGGAGTCGTGGGTTCGATCCCCACACGGGACAACTATTTGTGTGACCCACAGATAGCTGTTACGCATCTGGGTGTTTGTCCACGCGAAATTTATGTTTGTAAATCGTCCTTACAACACCAGGGCAATGTTATCCTAAAGTAAGGGCATTGTTATAAAAAATATATATAAAAATGAATTTTGATGAATTTTTAAGGCCTTTTTTCCTTAATACTAGAATATTAACACAATTTTTATAGCTTAGTAACTAACTCGTAACTCTTAACTAAGAAGTTGCCGGCAGCTACGCGATTGTCACCGGAAGTCACAACCGGATACGCCTCTAGCGGGAAGTGTCACGACATCTAACTATATTCGTTTGCAAACCACTTTCAGATGCGCAACATGTTAAGAATATTATGGACAACATGCGAGATTAGCTTTTCTTTATGAGATGGTTTCAAGAGAGCTGATGGTTCACCTAATGTTAAGTGATAACCGCCATCCATGGACATTTGGAACACCCGTAGGACTGCAGATGCGTTGCCGTTTTATAATAAAGTGGGCCCCGGCTACCTCACACACCAGAAGAAACGCAGAAGTATACACTTCACGCCGGCTTTCTGTGAGGTCGTGGTATTTACTCGGACAGACCTGCCCATTCCTGCAACAACCGAAGCTATTGCGTAGCCCTACCAAAGTTTCCTGAATTCGCCCTTTCTCTCACCTTGAATATTTTTTCTATATTTATACAAGATATGAAGTATCCTAAGTACAAATACACTAAAACACTAAACACGCATTTATAATATGGACGCGTTATTACTTTGGTGTTTTAAACAATTAGTATTCATTAATTCTAATTAATGGGCGAACTTTATTAATTTAATATTATCCAGAAGTGACCTTTAAACTTAGACATCAAGCTGTTTAATAACGAGAGTAATAACGAAAGTTTGTTAAAAACATTAAATTTAATATGATTAAAGTAATGAAATTATTTATTTTTTTTATGTGAAAAGTTGCCAAACGAGCAGATGGTTCACCTGATGTGAATACCGCCGCCCACGGACATCTGCTACACCCGAGGGTTACAGATGCGTTGACAACCTTTTGAAGATTGGGCTCCGGCGAAACGCGAAAGTATTTGTCATACTCCCACTTTACGCTGGTCTTCTGTGAGCTCGTGGTACTTACCCGCACGGGCCTGTCCATTCGTTGCTGCCCATAGGCTGTTGCGTGGCTGTTTACTTGCTAGTGCCGGAATATTGGAAAGTTCAAAGAAGTGTGAAAGAAGTGCGAGTCGGACTCGCACATGAAGGGTTCCGTACCCTTAACTATAAAAACGGCAAAACAAATCATGTCTATAGTATGGGAAACCCACTAAAATATGTTTTAGTATTTTTTGTTACAGCGGCAACAGCAATACATCATCTGTGAAAATTTCAACTGTCTAACTGTTACGGTTCATGAGATACAGCCATGAGGACAGATAGACAAACAAACGGATAGACAGCGGAGTCTTATTAATAGGGTCCCGTTTTACCCTTGGAGTACGGACCCCTAAAAATTAAGTGTGAAGTGTAAGTTTTACAATTAAATAGTCATTACGTCCGGTAAGTGCCGAAGCTTTGTATTAGTTACGTTAAAATTTAACGTTAGATTTTACATTCTCTTCCTTCTTTTTTTTGTATAAACAATACGAAAAAATTTGCAGTAATTTTCGTGCGTATGTGTTATAAATACCTAATACCTTTAAACGAGCAATTCTTGTATATATCGGAATCTCGGAAACAGCTCCAGCGATTTTCATGAAATTTAGTATGTGCGTAGATTCGGGGGCGAAAAATCGATCTAGCTAGGTTTCATTTTTAGAAAATGCTTTTATCCCTCTTTTAAGGGAATGAAAAATATCATTCGAATATGACGGTAAATTTCGCCGAAAAAAAATAATGTTATAATAGCTCGGTTGGTAATCTGGCGGCCCCGAAACAGAAGGCCGCGGTTCGTCTCACCATCATTTACACACTTTTTTTTTTTCTATACCAGATCATTGCTTTCTTCTTTTTTTCAATTTCCAAATACACGATTTACCAATAAAAATCCTCTAAGTTCTGTACATTATAAATAATATATGAATGTTGAAACTACCCTGATTGACGACCCAATTAGCGTAGTGACCCTGTCCACTGCTCCAGAGGGTTTGGGTTCGAGCTCCACTACTGGAAAAATATTGTGTGAAGAACATAGTGTGTTACATATCCGTTCCCATAAAAACTGCAATTAAGCAGCGTCTTCTTCAACACTTCTACAATCGCACGAGTCAAGTTTTGCTGAAACCACGTAAACGGATAACACAGCGTTCATGGAAGTGTTGTCAGACGACACAGCTATTTCCCACGATGGACAATACAGCTGACGCCCATGGATACGTTGCCAGTCGACACCGCTGCTTAGCGTATTGGAGAACTATCGTTAACATTTCATTTTAGTAGGACAACCATTCTGTATCTAGCATCAGGATCAGACGTAGGTTAAGCTAGCTATAGTTCGATTATAGTTTAAATGGTAAGTTTATAATAAATAAGTTAGAGCAAATGGTTTTTTTTTATTCAGTCCTCCAACAGCGTCTCCTATAATTAGTGTTTTTCTAATGTATTCCCGTAATATATTTTTTATTTACAAAAGAAAAGTACATTTAGTTATGTTTATCAGTTACCTAATTCCCAATTCAATTGCTTAGTTTGGTAAATAAAGGTGTATAAATATTTTTATTTTTTATATGCAAAGGGCTTTTATCGTTACCACTTACCAGCGTTCACGAAACTAACAGTATATGTTAGTCACAGGGCTGGAAAACAACAACTATACGAAACATACAATATCGTAGCAATGTGCTACGAAATGCTACGCCAAAGGAGCACTGTAAACGGGCGCGTCAACGACAATTGGCACGCCACCTCCTGTTGCGACTGATTTACGTCGCGCGATATGCAAATGTCCGCCACGGTCGAGGAATGTAAAGCGAGCAAACAATATAACGTCTTCTATGCGTTTTGTTTTTGTTAAGTTGTTTTTGTTCTTTTTGTACACAATTACAACAAATCGTATATTATTTTTTTCATACCTTTAACTGTCAAAAATTAATCAACTTTAAAAAAAGTATTTCCATTCCCCCTACAGAATAAATACTACTTCGTTCGGCGGGGCTTCACCCTTTTGCTGGTACATTCCACGCACAAGAACAAAGCCATTCGCATGGTCATTTATCATCCGTAAGGCTAAGGAATGGAACAACCTGCCGGCGTCGGTCTTACCATCCGATTATAACGTAGGCGTCTTCAAGGCAAGAGTGAATAGGCTTTTACTGAGCTAACTCGCCTACCATCCACGGCTGCATCGCCATTCACCATCAGGTGGGATGGCAGTCAAGCGCTAGGCAGTTCCATATAAAAAAAGCTGTAATTTTCATTTAAAGTACTTATCAGAAAACTGGTGAAGGAAACATTTCTATAAGTGTCTGAGGTCCTCCGATAAAAGTTAGATGAAAAGAATAGATACTACACTTTGATCTTAGCCAAAAGGCCGAGAAGCGATAAAATTTTATCGTTCTCTGTGATAACGTGTGAAGGAAAGACAAACCAAAAAATCTTTCGTACAAAACAGGATGTAGTATCTATATTTTCGTGTAAATTTACTTCATATGTGAAGATATTATTCAATCGTTATTGACTGCTATTATACATGTAACGTAACTAAGAAGTAATAGCGTAATACCTATAATAGACTAGACTACAGTTATAGACTAATGTAAAACTGGTCCAAAGAGGAAACTATAAAAGACATTGCCGAAATATAAATTTATTAACAATTTAGACCACACTTATCTCAGTACATTATACCAATTTGTCCGAAAATAATAAATTTTGGTGCCGAATATCACTTGATCAGAGTACACCTGCCGCGTTTATTGTAAGACCACGCTTCAGTAGCACGGCTCCGGGCAAGGTGTTAAGCACGGGTAGTAGCACGGGGGTGGCGGGCAGGGGTCAGGGCAGGGCTCCGGACAGGGCGGCGGGCAGGGGGGCGGGCAGGGCGGCAGGCAGGGGACACACTCGGGCGTGTACACGCACGCTTGTCCGACGCAAGGCGGCAGGGATCGTGGTATGCATATCGTGGGTGGAGATATGCAGGGGTCCCCCTGGCTCCCCACGCATACGGTGTCTCCGTTGTTGGTTCTGTAGCAACGCCACGGGGCCGCCGTAGCGCACCCGAGGATAGCTGAAACACCAACTGTTAATCACTCCATTTTATTTGTGAGCCGTGATAGCTCAGAGTACGGACGCTCGCCTTTAATTCAATATACTCGAACAACCTGAGTTAGAGTTTTTAACTTTAATTGCTGACCTATCACGTGCTCTGCGGTGAACGAAAACATCGTGAGGAAACCTGCATATTTTCGAAATAATAAAAAAAAAATTTTTCGAAGTCCGCCAATCCGCAGTGGGGCCGTGTGGTGGACTATGCCCTGATACCCTCTGTACAGAGGAGACCTTCCGCCCAGCAGTGGGACATTTATAGGCTGATACTTTACTTTTACATTTTATTTTATTTATTTTATCAGCACAAAATATAGTATAATTTATCTGTTCTTAGCTATAGGGCCAATTCTAGTCCATCGCTGTTACCTTTTAAACAGATTACGCTGAAACCACCACGTTTCACCATCTCCGTTAACTCATGGCTTACTTGGTAGAGTCAATAGAAGTCACGCCTATTGTATATTAGTATCTAAACAGAAGCGTGATGAGACTACAAACTGTTTGTTTATTTACCTGAGAAGGTGGCAAACCAGCAGTCGGTTCACCTGATGTCAAGTGATAAGCGCCGCCCATTTAAAACACCCTATTATAAAGTGGGCCCCTGCCACCTCACTCACCAGACGAAACGCAAAATTACAACACTTCGACTTCACGCCGGTCTGTGAATTCTTGGTACTCACCCGGATGGATCTGCCCATTCGTGCAACAGCCGAGGCTGCCACAGTTACCACAGTAAAAAGCACACACGTGAACTTACCGAACATCAGTAGTGCCGTGTAGCCCATGCTTGCCGACTGTGACCACCCACTATCAACTCGCCATCTTTTATAGCTTGGTCCCATGTCAAACGCATCGGTTCCCTCGACGCTCCACCGACCGTAACTCAACATCGAACAAGGTTACTCTCAGTTTACATTTACGCTTAGTTAAGAGAGGTGGAGAGATCTCTTGGTTCAACTGGTCCATCAGACGCAGCTTAGGATATGCTCAAAGATGCAGCTGGTATTCTTATACTCAACCTATATACATCGCGTTACCTATTAGACATAATAGATTGACTTAATACGGAGGGTAGTGCATAGGACTTGGGACATATAAGACATTTAATCCGACACTTCACCTGTAAAAATTATGTAACATTTGGTTACACTGTTTTAAAATTAGAAAAAACAACACCTTAGTAATAAACTAAAAAATAAAATAGCACAATAGTAATTTAAAAAAATCATGAAAGTAAAACAAAACTAATAACTTATAAATATTGAATTAAATTTTAAAGTTTTTTATAGTGCTGATCTTTGTACTTAAGATTGAACATTAAAACATGTAGAAAATATACGAAAAGATTGTCGCCGCTGTGGGAATCGAACCCACGTCTTCGGCATTCGCGGCCTGACGCTATAGCCACTGAGCTAAACGGCTGATAGCCACAACGACGAAAATCTTAACGCCTTCTTTCTACATTGTTATTTAGCATTTGAAGCAATGCTTCAAATCTTGAAGCAGGCTTGCCACGCAGCAGTCTTGGCTGTTGCACGAATGGGCAGGCTCGTCCGGTTAAGCACCACGACCTCACAGAAGACCGGCGTAAAGTGGAAGTATAATACTTTCGCGTTTCGTCTGGTGAGTGAGGTGGCCGGTGCCCAATTTTCAAAAGGTTGTCAACGCATTTGCAACCCTCGAGTGTGGTAGATGTCAATGGGCGGCGGTATTCACTTAACATCAGGTGAACCGTCTGCTCGCTTGGCAACTTTTCACATAAAAAAGACAATATGAAGCTCTTTCACTCGAATTCGTTACAACGTTAAAATTGAGTCAATGAAAATGTCTTTTGTATAAATATGTTCACATAAAAAGAAACCCACATTTATTTGTCGTTGTTCACATGATGTTCCGGGCACTTATAACAAACGCTCCCGTAACATGACTAAGTACTCTTGAGTACACGAGTGACAATATAGGTATCCGGTCTCGCGCCGTTTGTCATTGTAATGGCACATTAAGACGCTGGTGGAATATTTAATGACCCCGGAATAGTATAGAAGGGAGTCCTTTTTACGTTGCATTCGGTATCTACGATTTAAGGATTGTTGCGGGGCTAAAAAATAGGTAACAGTTGTCTTACTCAAGCGCTTAACTTTTAGTTTAGTATGAAACTTAAAAATGTATAGATAAAATTGTCGCAAACTTATCGACACTGCCAGGATCAGAACCTGTGCTGAATTACCCATCCAGAGAGTTTAGCCATTAAGCTTAGAGGTCGACATCCTCACGGCTATAATCGACTTCGATTTTTTGCATATTTAGCAATGCCTTTTTATATTACAAGTCTCTTCAAAGTTAAGACTACAACATACTAGCAGATGGGATACAAGCCAAAAGAAAGCTGGGCCATTTTAAAAATAGCTTACAATATATGCATCGCAGAAACAATAATATATCGGTTTTTACCGATAATCTGCTCACGTTACGTTTTGCTTGTTGCATTGTTAACTTTTGTAAGCCCACGCAACAGTCTTCAATGTTGCACAAATGGGCAGCTCCATCCGGTTAATTACCACGACCTCACAGAAGAGCGGAAGTGGAAATATTATATTTCGGCTTTTCGTCTGGTGAGTGAGGAGGCCCACCTTATTAAAATGTGGCACCGCATTTGCAACCCTACGGGTGTTGCAAATGTCCATGGATGGCGGTTATCGCTTAACATCAGGTGAACCGCCAGACATCATCCACGTAAAGAAAAGCTAATCTCCCATATTTTCCATAATATTCTTAATATTTTGCGTCTCTGAAAGTGGTTTGCAAACGAATATAGTTAGACTAGCTGACCCGGCAAAAGCTGTTTTGCCATATAAATTATTTGTAGGGTAGAAAAAAATGTTTGAGGTGAACCACCCTTAACATTTAGGGGGATGAAAAATAGATGTTGTCAGATTCTTCACCCTGGCCGATACGCACACAAAATTTCACGAAAATCGGTCAATGCCGTTTCGGAGGAGTTCAATTACAAACACCGTGACACGAGAATTTTATATATTAGATGTCGTTACATTTCTTGCTAGAAGTGTATCAGTTGTCAATCGGTGACAATCGCATAGCTGCCGGCAACCATCTCAGTTACCAGCTAGTTAGTGATAAAGTGGCAAACGAGCTGGCGATTCACCTGATGTTAAGTGATAACAGCAGCCCACAGATGCGTTGCCACCTTTTAATAAAGTGGGCCCCGGCTCCCGCACTTACCAGACGATACGCAGAAGTGTAACACTTCTACTTGACGCTGGTCTTCTGTGAGGTCGTGGTACTAACCCAGAAGGACCTGCCTATTCGTGCAACAGCGAACGCGGTTGCGTGGTCCTACCACAGTGAGTAGTTACTTTATAACCTTTGAAATTGTGTTAATATTCTAATATTAAGGGGAAAAGGCAGAAAGATAACCTTAAAAATTCATCAAAAAGTCATTGTTCAATGGAAGAATCAAGGCGCAGTGGTCAAGGTATTGGCTTCGGCGTCGGGTGTCGTGGGTTCGATTGACCCAAAATCTAGTTGGCCTAGAATTTTTTAAGTATTTTAAATTTTTTTATAATGCTAATCTCTGCACTATAAAAAAAATTGTGTAAATGGCCACGAATGCCGAAGACGTGGGTCGATTCCCATATCGGCGACAATCTTTTCGTAGTTCTTCTACAAATTTTAATGGCCTTGAATTGTTAATTTTGGTTAAAAATAATTCTAAAATTATATTTTATAATTATACATAGGTAATATTAGCTTTAATATATGCATTAATTGTAATTGCATATTACAATTAATACATATATTTAAGCTTTGTTATCTTAAGTCTAGTTTAAGTTTCTTGAATTTTAATGTATAGTGGTAATTAGTAATTTTGTAACAGTAATTTTTAATTTATATAATTTTCAATTGTAATATGACCTGTACACGAATAATTATGTCATTTCGTATCTCAGTTTCCTCGATACAGGCTTACCTAGTGAGGAGCCCAATGGAAATCATATTTATACTGAATGGTTTAATCCTTCGTCAGCAAAATACTTGCATTTGTTTTATTTTTATTTGTTATAATAACTATGTTTTATTTTTTTGCTGTAATAAAAATATCTTTTCATTTATTCATTTTCAATACGATAAAAAGGTACGGGCAAATAGATTTTCACGAAAACTTGTAGTACCAAAATTTCGCTCAATTTATAAAATAAAAAAATCAATATATAAAATCTTTAAAAATATATAGAAAATAAAATTTATGAATAATACTTATTTTTTATCATTATGTGTAATATTTAAGAAAAGTTAGTGTGTATTGACTTAGGACCTTGTTGTTGTTGTGGTTGACTAGTAATCTTATAAGAGTACCTTTTTTTACCTTTTAAGGTACGGAACGCTAAAAAGGTATGATTGGCGTTCAACTGCGATATCAGAAATTAAATCTGATTTGAACATTATTCTATTAGAATATGTAACTTATAGAACAATAGCTTCGCACGGGTGCAATACTGAATGTTTGTTTTCGATGTCGCATTAGAAACCTCTAAAATTATCAGTGTTTCTCTACTATATTAAACATGGATTATACATATAACACTTCCTCTTGAATCACTCTATCTAGTAAAGAAAACCGCATCAAGATCCGTTGCGTAGTTTTAAAGATCTAAGCATATATAGGGACAGACAGACAGCGGGACTTTGGTTTATACTATGTAGTGATTCTGTGAATACTAAAGTAGACGCGTCTCAACTGTGTCACGTGCGAGTGCAGTTCGTTTGATTCCGTATTGATATTTGGACAAGTACTATGTTAACAGACCCTCAAACGAGTATAAACGGAACTAATACAGAGTTACTTTCATGGCCGAGTGTGAAATATTATCATTTCGCCTTCAAAATCAAATCAAAGTCAAAATCATTTATTCATGAGAAACATACATTTCATCTATCGATATTCATTTTCACTACCAACGTTTCGTAATGAGATTCCTCTAACGGAGAAGAATGATGTCGAGTAATTATTATTTTTTTACTTTGATTTTTTTTAGTCTTCCTTCTGGTCAATGGCCATCAAGGCGTACACCACCCATTAAGCTTGCAAATTTTTAACATAAAATAGTATTAAGTAGTTATTAGTAAGTTGTTACCGCCATTAAAATGTCATTTTAGTTTACATTACAGTAATTTATTTTAATTAGGGTATAAGTTCATAATAAGAGAGCTGTGTTCACCTAAAATTGTCGGAACATCTACGAGTTTTTTTTTTTACTTTCTTAATCAATTTGATCGCTTTATGTGCCCAATATTATCGTACCTTAAGAAAATAAATAAATAGTAAGAAGTTTGGCGAGTAAATTATCTTTCCATTATTTAAATAATCGTTCCATTTTCGTCACACGTAAATTGACCAAATATAAACTTTGCACGGATAATGAGGATATATATTTTTTTTATCTCTGTTTACATATTATAGCGAAACATTTACACAAAGCTATTGAGCCCAATCAAACAGTTAGAATAACTGGAAAATATTTTATAACAAAACCGTAAACCGTTCAAAGTTTATCCGGTAGATAGGTACGGAAGTAATTTGGACCTTACCCTTTGCTGTTAAGATATACTTTTGAGATTTACGTGAGTTCGTTTTAGGGATTGACACGGATCACTTCTATATAAATATGGGTACGTTTGCTTTTACACTTTAGACGACAGCGAGATGGCGTGGGGCAAGATCTTTTGGTTATCCGGTGAATATTTAATTTCCTTATTTCCTAAATCGCACCATTCCTTTACAATACTTGCCACTTTCTCAATGAGGAAGGAAAGTTTACATGAGAATTTTAACAAAGAAACATAAACCAATCGAATTGATAACCTCCTCCTTTTGAAGTCGGTTAAAAATACAGGAAATACATGAGGAAGAATAATTCTAACTATAAATTTTAAACCGACTTCGAAATAGGGGGAGATTCTCAATTCTGTTGTATTTTTTTTATCTTTATTACCTCACAACTCGTTTATCGGACCGGAGAACTACCACGACCACACAGAAGACCGGCGTGAAATGGAAGTGTTATACTGCCGCGTTTCGTCTGGCGAGTGAGGTAGCCGGGGCCCACTTTATTATAAACTGGCAACGCATCTGCAACCCCACGGGTGTGGCAAATATCCATGGGCGGTAATCATTTAACATCAGGTGAACCGCCAGCTCGCTTACCACGCTCGGCATCCTACAGTTCTCCTCCTGGGCGAGGCCATGAGCCAGCCACTGCCCGAGCCAGAACCGCAGTACCCTTGCGAGCCCGACTACCCCCCGTGTGACCCCTGCGCCCCCGTGCCGCCATGCGACCCCTGCCCGGAGCCATGCGACCCCTGCCCGGAAGAAGGCGGCGTCGTCCAGATAGGACCCTGCAACCCGTGCGAGCCTCCTGTCAACTATGTGTACGGACAAGCGCCAGCAGGTAAGCGATTGTTGAATAAGATCAGAACTTTTTTTTATGTGGACAACTGCCAAGCGAGCAGGTGGTTCACCTGATGTTAATTGAATACCGCCGCCCATGGACATCTGCTACACAAGACGGTTGCAGATGCGTTGACTTTGTAAATTGGGCTCCAGCTACCTCACTCACCAGATAAAACGCAGAAGTATGACACTTCACGCCACTTCAAGCCGGTCTTCTGTGAGGTCGTGGTACTTACTCGGACGAGCTAGCCCATTCCTGCAACAGCCGAGGCTGCTGGGTGGCCTTAACACCGTAAAACTTGCTTGCGGTAAGTCTGCAGACAAGTGATGTCCACAGCAAAGCCTTAAAAAAGAATTTCATAGCTAAGATCTCTTCCTAATGATATTTTTTTATTATTTCACGTGGACAGACAACCAGACAAATAGTTGTCGAGTGTGGGAATCGAGCCCACGACGCCCAGCACCGAAATCAATTGTTTAGCTACTGCGCCATGTGGTCAATAATCTGGAACTGTTATCAACGTTCATCGACAATTTCAGGCTCAATCCTCATCAGGCCTGGGCAAGTCCGCTTCAGGACTCCGCAGCCAATCGTCGTCCGCCCAGGGCCCATACGTTTGCCAGCTCCGGCGGCGATCTGGGTGAAGCCAGCGCCAGTTCAACCGGACACGCCTGCCCCTATCTGCGTCAAGCCACCCCCGGTTCAACCACCGACCCCAGCACCCATCGAAGTCAGGCCAAAACCAGTGTACCCACCGAGACCCGCTCCTATCCTCGTCAGACCGGCACCCGTCCAGCCACCTAAGCCCTCCCCAATTAAAGTAAGTACCACGTGAATACTCAGTGAGGTAACAGCTTATATTTGGCTCACTGCTAGGTAAACACCTTCTTTCTACAGAGGTTAGTATGGCGTAGTCTGCTACGCGACCCACTACGGATTGACTTCTTCGAAAATATTTTTTTTATGATTTATAAAATGTTCAGGTTTACTAACGATTTTTTACTTCACAGTTGACGTCTTAACCTATTACGACAGCACTTAAAATTGCAATTAACAATTTCATTGGACCCACCACCGGAATTTAAACATAGCTTGTTCTATTCTAAATTGAAACCGAACTTGGGTGTCCGCACTGACCTATCACTTCTTTTAATTAGTTATAAAAGGTATCAAATTATAGTGATTCATGTGATGGTATGAAAAGACCAAATACAAGAAAACCTGCTATACTAGTATTATTATCATCATCATTATTTCGGCCTCCAGCCTTCGAGATATAAGAGTGTGTTATTAAAGACACAAATAATTCATTGACTATTCTATAAAACAGGTACCAACTACTCTTACTCCTCCCAGTGTATATAAATTGCGTAGTTATCAAACCAACCGAACCAATCAATAGTTATTAGTCCAATTAAAATTTTACATCATTGTGCGTCTGTTTTGTCTACTTCATAAATCTTATCCATCTTTAATTAAACCCTTTGTTTATGCTTGAGTTCTGTACTAAATTGATCCGAACAATGGAAACCTACAGATGCTCACTACTTGAATTAGGAGTCCACATCAGCTTTGCTATATACATATACGTAGTTATCTTACAGGACAGTAACAGCACTTAGCGTTCGCATCATAAAAGGATGTATAACAATTTGGAATTGTCTTGTATTCTGTGACAGTACTGATATAAAGTAAAAAAGGAAAGTAACATCAAAGGCATCCTCTGTACAGACAGATCGGGACATATCTTCGAAATATTTTCTGATGTAGCAACATTTATTTATGTTCCCATTACACCGTTGCCCGAATAGAACTGACGGTTTTAACGTAACTAGGTACAACCAGAACCGGTGCAGCCACCCAACCCAGATCTGCTCGTGGTGAGGCCACCAAGGATCGTGGTGCCCAGCCCCCCAGTGATCTGCTTCCAGCCCAACCCACCGTCGAGCTTCAAGACCCTGGGCTGCGCATTGGTCTCGCTTTACCAACCGTGCCCTGACCCATGCCCACCGCCACCTTGCCCCCCTTGTCTGTCTCCCTGCCTACCCTGCCTCCCCCCTTGCCTACCCTGCCTCCCCCCTTGCCTGCCACCATGCGCTTAATAGACCACACAACCAGTTAACCGGAGTCTGACCTTGACTTAACCTTCTATATTAGTTATAATGTATTTATGTATATCATATAATAGGCTACGTTTGCATTCGTCTGTTTGCGATTGAAATAAAGTGCGGGTATTTTGAGCATTATCTTCTTTGTTTTGTTTTATTTCTTTCCGTTTGAAGAATTCTCCGGCTATAATCAGATGAAATCAATTTATTTATTCTTCAATGAACTCAGTATTCGTTATATTATGGTTTAATTATTATAAGTGATAAATAAAGGTCACTTAAATATTAAGAATAATGTAGACATACATAACTTTATTTATTTCCCAAAAATAATACATACATTTTCAATAAACTTTTGATATGATTTTTTTTTACATCAGACGCTAATTTTCCAGTTTTCGGATAATTTTAATAAAGATTTAAAAATTGGTAAACTCTCTCTCCGGTAACAAACTATGAAACTTCAAATCAGCTTCTGAACTTTTTTTTGTTTGCTTATTAACACTGTAGATAAAGGAGTGATTCTGGATCCAAATGCATGCCGAGTTATTTTTTTTTCTTTGAGACAGTTTAGAGTAATTAGGTGAGGGGCACACCGATCTGCCATGGTGGAGTGTTGGCGGAGTCCACTCCGGAATTAGTGGGGTTTATAGTAAGGGGACTGCTGCATGTGCTAGACCTAACCCCAACCCGCCAAGACCGAGACCACCGAGCTGTAGAGGTAGACCCAAGGCGCCCAGACCCAGCAAGTTAGGAGAGCTCTCACAGACAGTAGAAGAACCACCACCAACAACTGGTACGCCAGGATACGGGACTCCTAATGTTCCAACGCCCAAAAGATTCGGAATCCCTCCCCCGATACCATACGGCAATCCTAGCGGCAGTCCGTAAAGCGGATTAAGACCAAGTCCGCCTAATCCAACCGTATTGGGCGCGCTCTCGCAGACGGTAGTCGATCCCAGTGCGGGGTTAAGCAGCCCAGGCAAGCCCAGGGGGCTGGAGAAAGCTGGCAAGACTCCAGCCACCCCAAGCCCAGACGGGAGGCCGTACGGGTAATAGGGGAGGTTGGATGCCGACTCGCAGACCGTGGCACTGTTTGGATATGCCTGCGCCGATTCGCAGACAGTCGCCTGCCCCAAGGGGTTACAGCGTGCGGTGTAGATCAATGCTGGAATCACAAATGATCAGTTCGATAAACATTCCAAAGTCAAATCATTGCGTCTATTCGTAAAGCAATCCCTATTATCTTAACCACTGATTCGTTATTCATCGCGCTTTATTAAATGTCTGATGTATGGGCATCACCATCAGTGTCAGTCAGATGACCCTATTGGCGTGGGGAGTAGTGACCCCGCTTCTTGCGCCAGAGGGTGTGGGTTCGATCCCCACCACTGGGAAAATATTGTGTGATGAACATCGTGCTTTTCCAGTGTCCGGGTGTTTACATATGTATAATAAGTATTTATTTACAAAAGAAAAGTATTTTAAGCATGTTTATCCGTTTTCTAGTACCCATAGTACAAGCGTTGCTTAGTTTGGTGTTAGAAAACGTTGTGTAATAAATGTGTCAGTAAAAAAATATTAAAATTTATGAATTTTTCTGTTAATTTTACTGAAAAATTACTGACTAACATTCAAATAATGCGTAACATGTGACTCTATATCTAAACGTATTTCTGCATTTTATATCCATCTCTTATATTTATCAAGTACAAGTTTTGCCTTTTTTATTAAAAATTCATTTTAATTTTACTATAGGTATTAGGTGGAAGGCACATATCATCAACTTTTAATTTATAATATTTTTACATTTAAATTTAGTTTGGCAGACCAATATTTTTTTAGTAGGCGCGAAAATTATTGCTTCTGCTAACTCATTGATCTGCACAATGGCACAACGATACAATGCAGTACTTTCTAAATAAACTAAATGTCTAAATAGACAGTATTGAAACTCACCAAAGATGAAATATAACCGTGCGTAAGTCATGATCTGTGAATCTTGTTCCAAATCTGCGTTGGATCGGTTCATTTGCTCTTTATATACGAATAATTCAATTGAGCCATTGCTGATATTACACGGTTCACGGAACTTCAACTCACAATCGAATCTGAGAATGTTTTCATACGATAACATTCCTTAATAACTAATTCCTAAGTTTGTGTTACTGGTGAGCAGTGAGTCTATTTCATTAAGTGTTAGAACAAAGGGATTCTAAATGTGGACATCTTGATTCTCATTAAAATTTGGTAGGTTACTTTAATAAAAAATTATATAATACAAAATGGCGTAATACTGAATGGTTAATAATTAAATAAAGAAAGGAAGAGATGAAACTATCGCCGTGTTTTATCATCGATAGCTGACGTTTCGGCTATTGAGTAAGGTAACCGGAATATTTACCCAACTAACACCTTTGAACAACATCGCTATTTTAGCCAACATTTTAACTGTAGTAGGGCCGCGCAACGGTCTTCGTTGTAACACGAATACTCTCCGGGAAACTACCGCACATTGTCAGAACACCGACGTGAAGTGGATTTTTCATACTTCAGCGTTTCGTCCGTTGAGTAAGGTAGCCGGCGGTGCTGTTGGTACAATGAAAAGGCATCTGCGAACACATATGTTAGCAGATCTACACCTGTAGGTGTTGTCCATGGGCAGCGGTAATCACCGGTTAACTGGTAATCCGCCAGGTTGGTTGTCAACCTCTCACATGGAACCACGTGCTCACTAGCCATATGTTAATTAATATCAAATCCAATTTTCTAGCGGTTCAATAAACTAATGTTGTGCATAGTACTGAAGATTAACTATTATTAGCGAAATACAGAAGCACATTCGGCCTAGTGTAGTCGTGTACAGTATATCAAATATCTGTAGATATATATCATATGTTTTTTTTTATTTAAATAATACCTAACCAATTACTACCTAACTCGTTTATAGAGTAATTTACGAAGCTACTGATTCTGACCATGGACGCTTTTGAGTGAAATGTCATGAGTCAAAGATTAAATTACAACACGAAAAATCCGCAAACAACTTTTATTTAAAAAACTATAAAAAAAATTTATCAAAACCGGCCAAGTGCGAGTCGGGCTCGCGCACGAGGAGTACCGTACCATTATACAAAAACGGCAAAAAATCATGTGTATTGTATGGGAGCCCCACATAAATATTTCTTTATTCTGTTTTTATATTGTATTATAGCGTTAGGCAACAGAAATACATGATCTGTGAAAATTTCAATTTTCTAACTATCACGGTTCATGAGATATAACCTGGTGACTGACAGACGAACAGACAGACAGCGAAGTCTTAGTAAAAGGGTAAACCATTTGTGTACGGAACCCTAAAAAGTGCAAATCTGTGTAGCAGCATAAGACTATGAAACGACCTTTAAATTCACTCCGTTTATAAATATCTTGTGTAATTTTATAAGTACTAACAATATAAGTCTGTAAACTAATTTTGGTGATGGGATAGTAAATGTTTTTTTATTCTTTTTGTAGATTCGGAAGTATCACACAAACTGTTTTTTTTTTACTACCAAGTGTGACTCCCATGACAGACTTGATATTGGCAAAATTCTTTTATATTAATTTAAAAGCGGTAATCAAAGAAGAACTTTTTTACTGTTACACGGTAAAACAACTGTTACACGGTGAAACTCTTATGAGTTCGGTAAAACTCTTAAGAGCTTATGTTTATACCTACCAGTTTAATATATTTTTAATTTTTTTCTTATACAAATAAATTTAAAAAAAAGAAGAAAGAAGGTATAACTCCTCAACAATTAGTAACAACAATTTTGTGTGTACAAATCTCCTAGACAGCTCATTGCCACTCGATAGCCGACTCTGACGGGCAATTTGGGCAAGAGACTGTACTTGATCTTCAACTGCCTTCGCCTCAAATCCACGCCCAGTCCAACGCTGGGCGCGCAGACAGCCGCAGAGACCAGAAGACCTGCAGAGAACTTTGATGATGAGGAAAGTGCCCGGAGCTAAGTGTGAAAACGGGACAAGTATCATGGAATATGGCCAGGATTGCTGGAATAACAAAATGTGAATATTTGATCATTCATACATGACTGTGGCAGCACGTATGGGCAGGCCCGTCCGGGTAAGTACCACGACCTCACAGAAGACCGGCGTGAAATAGAAGTGTTTACGCTTCTTCGTTTCGTCTGGTGAGTGAGGTCGCCGGCCTTAAAAGGAGGTAATGCATATGTAACTCTATAGTTTTATAAATGGGCGGCGGTTATCACTTAACATCAGGTGAACCTTCTCACATAAAAAAAACAGTTATGTTGCGAGATTCCGACAGTTGATGTAGTTTAATAAAACGCCTAGTTCTACAGCAGCGTGAAGATAAGAAATTAAAAATATTATTACCCATAAATATTAAAATTTTCGAAGGTGACATTATTTCACTGTGTTTATATCCAGAGAGTTAATTAAAACGTAATGGGGTTTTATAATGTTTTGAGTTTATAAAGCACGGATTTGCGGATTTTCTTCGGAGTATAATCGATTTAGTCTCTGTCAACATTTTCTAAGTTGCGTAGATATTGAATAGCCGTACGCCGTTGCTGGCGGAATGTCGAATCTCTAGTCTTGGATTCGATTCCATCGTCAATTTACTTATCATAAAACTCTTCTTTATGTACCTGTACAGATATACAATATTGCGTTCATACTATACTATAAAAATCAGTAATTTGCCAGAATACAAAATTTGTTGTTAACAATACATTTAAAATGTTCAACAAATGTATTCTACCTGATTTCGGTGTGTAAATATTAGTGAAACAGTGTAACATTCGAAGCACACTTATAGAAGTCAAAGTTCCAGTACACCTGATGTTAAGTGAATACCGACGCCCATGGACATCTGCTACACCCGAGGGTTACAGATGCGTTGACAACCTTTTGAAAATTGGGCTCCGGCCACCTCACTCACCAGACGAAACGCGAAAGTATTACACTCCCACTTTACGCTGGTCTTCTGTGAGCTCGTGGTACCTACCCGGACGGGCCTGCCCGTTCGTGCAACAGCCGAGGCTGCTGCGTGGCCCTACCACCGTGAAAGATCTGTGTTTGATAAGATCTCGGTTTGATAAGACCCCATGGCGGCTGTTCAACCGACATCAAAAACGGAGATTCATATTTCGGTTGTATTCGTTTATATTTCTTACCTCATTACTCCATCATTTACAAACCGATTGGCCGCGATTTGCGCACAATGGCATACCTCTATCACTTTATTTATATAAAATTGGCAAATCGTTTACAGGCTGCCGATGTACGCATATTCAAAGATCTAAAATCGACCCTTCCGCAAGGTTATTAATTAATTTAATTATTCTCTATGGACACAAAATATGTACGTAGGCCGACTTAATGCTATCGGCATTATCTTCCAGTAAACCTTGCGGGACTCAGAGTAGTTTAAGTGGTTGCATTAATTAACAAATTGCATAAATTAACAAATCAGGGCATCATCACAAAACAATAAAAAAAACCGGTCAAATGCGAGTCTGACTCGCGCACGAAGGTTTCCGTATTATCTATTAAAAAAGCATAAAAATCACATAAATAATTTTTTTATTCTGTTTTTTACTATTTGCCGTTAATATAGTATTAAAGACTGTAGGTTGGTCGGCCAAAATAAAATAGTGAGGATAGCGTAAACAACTTTATGTATTAATTAGACTACTTCCTACTTATTAGGACAGAGTAACGTCCTATACAAAGGATAAAGTGTTTTTCCCTATCACTGAAACATTATGCGCTTATATACAAAAATATAATGAGTCATCACAACTACATTACAAATCAATGCACTTATTTAATTACTAATACAGTTAATAAGATTGACCTATTAAATTATATATTATTATTAAGCACGGTTTATTACATAATATTATACCAGATATGGTTCAATGTTTATTAAGTATAATTATTGTTATTGCTCGTATATTAAGCAGTGTTGCCAGTGGACTGTAACAATAGCGACAACAGAAATATATCATCTGTGAAAATTTCAACAATCTAACTATCACGGTTCATGAGATACAGCCCGGTGTTAGACGGACAGACCGACAGCGGAGTCTTAGTAACAGGGTCCCGTTTTACCCTTTGGGTACGGAACAAAAAAGGGTTCGAACCCACAACTAAGCTCGTGAACGGAGCTTACGACCGCTGCGCAGTTACGCACCTGGATATTTTGATATAAAACCGCATTAGAAACGCTTTGACCGTCAGCCGTGCGTTTCAATTTTCAAAAACAATAACTGTCCGACAATTGTAATATCGACCTTATCCTTCATGAATTAGGACACGGTCTCCAATGTAATCAATTACGACGGCGCGGGGTAGAAATACAATAAAAAGTGAGTACAGGCGATATATCAATATTTTTAATTTTATAACTATCAAGTCGATATGTACTTAAGGGCATTTATAATTACATTTGGTGAGTATTCCGACAGTTGATTGAGAAGTGTACTCCTTAGTCTATACCTTTTTTTTATTTAAAATTTTAGCAAGCGAGTTGTGGTTCACCTAACGTTAACGGCCGGTCATCTCATGATTATCAATGCGGTTTTTTTTTTACACCAGAATATCTCGCAGACGGTTGAATTTTTTCCTGCGTAGTTGACACTTATCATTACCTATATTTTGGACAATTCGCACAATTTCTTTATAAATTATAGCCTATGTGTTATTCTGATGTGTAAGCTATATTATCGTAAAGTTTCATTGAAATCTGTTCAGTTGTTTTTGCATGAAAGAAAGTAACAAACAGCCATACATACAAACTTTATATATATCGCGTTTATAATTAGCAGTAGTAGTTTAGTATACATATAGAAGTAAAGATAGTGTTACGGAACCTTTGATGCGTGTGTCCGACTCGCACCTGGTAAAGGTATTCAACGGTAGCCATCGAGTGTTGTCAAGGTCTATGGGCTGCGGTATTCAATAAAATCAGGTGACCCATCTGCTCGCTTGACAATTTATCACGTAAACACACTTTTGCTAAATTTCTTCTCTCTTCTAAAGGTATTCTCGTGTCCGGTCCAGAGCAATGTCTTTGCAATCAGCCGTGCTCGGCTAGCCACGTGAAACACTACCACCAGACCAACCCCTACCACCAGACGTTGCTCCCCACCCAAGGGACCCTACGTGCAAACGACCCCGTACATCTGACCCCCATAAATATGTTCGTCAAAATCGACGACACTCATCGAGACCTTAGTGGAGGTAAAGTCTTTTGACAGAATTTGGGGAATCAATAAGCGGTATTACATTAATTTTTGACAGGGGTTGGGTAGTACTGTAATGGGACCACGCAACAGTGTTCGATGTTGCACGTTTGGGCAGGCCCATCGGGGTAACCACGACCTCACAGAAGACCTGCGTAAAGTAGATGTGTTTTACTCCTGCGTTGGTGAGTGAGGTAGCCGATGCCCGCTTTATTTAAAGGTAACGCATTTGCAACCCTACGGGTGTTGCAAATTTCAATGGGCGGCGGTTATCACTTAACATCAGGTGAACCGCCAGTTCGTTTGACACTTATCATATAAAAAAATGGTAAGTCCCAACCTCTAAGACATAGAAGATCTATTATATTCCCTTCGAAATCATTGCCACCTCACTGTAGGATAAGTACTGTGTGTACTGTGTTGTAAGGACGTTTTACATACATTTAAAAGGCTATCCGTGGGTCACGAAAATAAATAAATAAAATAAGTAAACAAATATTTAGGAGACATTTTTACAAAACGTTCTCTAGTCCCAAACCAAGCAACACTTGTAATGTGGGTACTGGATAACTGATAGACAAACTTTTCTTTCATAAATAAATGTGTATTACCCACATTACACCACAGGTGAGCCGTGTCCGTAGCTCAGTGTCCGGGCGCTCGCCTTTAATTCAATAGACTCGACCAACCTGAGTTCGATCCCCGGTGCCGGCACCAATGAAGTTTTTAACTTTAAGTGCTGCTTCGCGGTGAAGGAAAACATCGTGAGGAAACCTGCATATTTTCGAAATAATAATAAAAAAATATTTCGAAGATATGTGAAGTCCGCCAATCCGCAGTGGGGCCGCGTGGTGGACTATGCCCTGATACCCTCTGTACAGAGGAGGCCTCTGCCCAGCAGTGGGACATGTACAGGCTGTTACTTTTCTTTACTACACCACAGTTAAATTGCTATGATTGTTATGATTCCGCACCCAGGAGTTCAGCCTTCGACCACTACGTGCCATCCCGGCAACGACTTCAGACAATCCAGGATCTTCACGAAACTCTTCAGCCTACCTGGCGCGGTGGCGGACGCGCTGATCAGCGGAGAAATCACCATCTAACGCGGCAATAATAAATAGACCCCACGCTACTAATTTCTCTGTGATTCTACCCTCATCGACGAGTAGACCATCATAACCAGCTTGCACCAATATTGGACACAGACGCTGTTACACACATATTAAATATTATTAAAACCTTAATCCAATCAATAATAAAAAAAACTATTAAAAAAAATTCTGTCTGTTCTCATTGTTTTGTATAAATATTTGCCTTTTTATCTCACTTCAATTTTGTCTTTGAATATCTTTTTAATCGACGAACGCTGTAATGCATCTGTTCCAAAAAAAAATGGCATAAACAGGTTTATAAAACGTATTGCTTAAAAGAACATTTAATTTATATACGGTAAAATATATTTATATACTATAAACTATATTTGTACAATAAAAATATATACAAAATAAACAGTTTTCTTCATTTTAATACGTATGTGTTTCGTTATTATGTATACTTTTATTCTATTCGTTTCTCAAAGCAAATGAAACGGAATACCATATAACTACAGACGATGTTTTGTCATTGTCTTCTCTTTTCTGCGGCAAGCGATCTGGTGGTTCATCTGATGTTATGTGATAACCGCCGCCCATGGACATTTGCAACATCCGTAGGATCTGAAGTATAAGCTATATTACCGTAAAGTTTCATTAAAATCCATTCAGTTGTTTTTGTGTGAAAGAGTATCAAATTTACGGTCGTAGGGCCACGCAGCAGCCTCGGCTGTTGCACGAATGGGCAGGCCCGTCCTGGTAAGTACCACGACCTCACAGTAGACCAGCGCAAAGTGGAAGAACGACAAATACTTTCGCGTTTCGTCTGGTGAGTGAAGTAATTTTCAAAAGGTTGTCAACGCCTCTGTAACCCTCGGGTGTTGAAGATTTCCATGGTCGGCGGTATTCACTTACCATCAGGTGAACCGTTTGGTCGTTTGGCAACTTTTCACATAAAAAAAAAGAAATAAAAACATCTATACATCCATAAGTAAGGAAGGAGTAAGGATGGTAAGGATTAAAGGGGCACGCTCGGTCACTGAGCTGTAATTTTTTTTTATGTAAGAAGATGGCAAACGAGTCGGCGGTTCACCTGATGTTAAGTGATCACCGCCGCCCACGGTCATTTGCAACAACCGTAGAGTTGCAGATCCGTTGCCACATTTTAATAAATTGGGGCCCCAGTTACATCACTCACGAGACGAAACGCAGAAATACTCGTGAGGTGAAATTATGTGAGGTCGTGGTACTAACCCGGACGGACCTGCCCATTCCTGCAACAGCGAAGACTGTTGCGTGGCTGTACCACAGAGAAAATTCTTCCATATTCAGCTAAACATTCAAGAAAGCCTTATATCGTAAACATGTAACACAAATCCAAATCGTATCGGATCCAAACCTTCAAAGCGTCAACAGGGTCGTTTTCTGTAATCATCATATTTAACAATATTGTCGCAGCCACAATGACTACTTGCATAATGATTATTTATTATATTCTATTGTACAATTTTAGGGAAACTGACAGTTAGGACAATAAGTAAAATATTAGTTATTAAATATAGAAGGCCAATAAAATAAAAACTGTAAGTAAAAGAATCCTCTAATTAAAAAAAGAAATAAAAAAAGACAACATTTTATTAAACAAGACATAATTTTAAACAAAAAAAACCGGAAGGAAACTAAAAACATTATCAAAACCTATAACATTTGAGGTTTCCCATCGATTTCCCTGGGATTCCATCATCAGATCCGTGTTTCCTGATCATGTTACCACGCTTGGGATATCACCTTTCCGACAAAAAAAGGATCATCAAAATCGGTTCATAAACGACGAAGTTATTCGCGAAAACACTTAAAAAAATATATAAACGGTCGAATTGAGAAACCACCAACTTTTTTGAAGTCGGCTAAAAAGAAAAAAACCGACAATATATATATAATCGGAATCTCGGAAACGGCTCCAGCAATTTTCATGAAATTTAGTATGTGTGTAGATTCAGGGGCGAAAAATCGATCTAGCTAAGTTTCATTTTTAGAAAATGTCCTTTTATCCGTGTTTTGAAGGAATGAAAAATATCATTCGAATATGACGGTAAATTTTGCCGCAAAAAAAATGTTATAATAGCTCGGTCGGTAATCGGGCGGCCCCAAAACAGACGGCCGCGGTTCGTATCACGATCATTTTTTTTTTCTTTTTTTCTATACCAGATCATTTTCTTTATTTTTTATTTTTTTTATTTCCAAAATACATGATTTACCAGGTACTATTATAAATACTTGGAGAAATGAAGCAAATAATGTTATTATTGCATTTCAATTTTATGTGACTTGACATTTCTGCGCTTCGCTATGAAAGAAAAAAGCGTGAGGCAACCTGCAAATTTTCGAAGTAATAAGAAAAATAAAGATTGCTATTCTGCAGTGGGGTCGAGTAGTGGACTGAGATGCCTTTTCCCAGTAGTGGGACTTAGTGACACTTTAGACGTGGATTACATCTTTTTACAAGTTATATAACTAATTTTCTCTTAATATTGATTTAATAAAAAAAACTCGATCTTCGTAGAGTCGTATGGTCTATCTAATGCAATTCTGTACTTATAAAAAAAATTATAAACAACTTTAACGAATGTTGAATCCGAAGAAATTATAAACAATTTTAATGAACATCGAACGTTGACGGAAAATCATCTTAAAATAAACATTTTTCGATTAGAATTACAAATTTCCGTGAACCGTATAATGCAGGACATATGAAATTCCGCCCTATATAAGGTTGGCATATACTGACACACAGCAGTTCTGGAGAAGTAGCTCATCATGAATACCACAGCGTTGTTCTTTATCGGTGAGTTGCTACAAGTATTCATACACAATGATTACAAATTGTACAATGAGTGTCAGTTTTAAGATCAAAGCTTGACATAGCAGACTGTCCAAAATGTTTAATGATAATCAATGGAGAACAGGCAAACGGTTTACCTTATCTTTATATACATAATTCTGCTGTAAGTGCGTATGTCATTGAACTCGTAAACGGCTGGGCCATTTTAATGAAATTTTTTCACAATTCGTTCCAATATTTTTTTATTTTTATTACTTTGTAATTCATAAGTTGCTGTAGGATTTAAGACTAGTATAGTGTACAGAACAACTTCTGTCGGGTCCACTAAAATATAATTAATAATTATAATTTGCATTGACAAATACAAAACCACGGGGTTGCCAGGGCTTTGCCAAACTTAGCTTTCAACTTCATCCCTAATATTTTACGACTGATTTACGACTGTAACTGAGAATAGTTTTTTTTTTCTAATCATAATAAATAAAAAATTGAGGAAAACAAGTCTTCTGGATACCATCCAGACGCTTTAACCACTCAGCTAAACGTCTGATTGACGCCGCACTGACGAAAATCTCAAAGTATTTTAGCTACTTTGTTACAACAGAGAAAATTCGTCTTAATTTTGCTAAACATTCAAGAAAGCCTTGTAGTAAAAATATACAACACGCAAGAATCAGAATCTGCAATCGAAATCGATTGATGACCGGTGCAAATGTGCGGAAAGTCGATGTATGCAGGTGGCTCAGGCCTATGTCCAGCAGTGGACTCAAACAGGCAGAATTGATGATGGTGATGATGATGAATAGAAATCGATAATTGACTTTCTTTAATTCCAGCCCTAATCTACACGGCGCTCTGCAACCCGTTGGGTCAGACGACGGTATGCGAATCTTCGCAGCCCGTCGGGACCACAGTCTACGAGTCCACTTCCAACATCCCCTACTACCCGTACGGTCTACCGGCTGGACTTGGCCTGGCCGGACTCCTGTCGAACGCCAACCCGCTGGCCTTGTCCGGTCTACCCGTCCCTGGATTGGGTACGACCACTGTCTACGAGAACATCCCAAACGTTGGCGGTCTCGGTGGACTTGGATTGGGGGGCTTGGGAGTTCTTAATCCACTGAACGGCCTACCTCTGGGATTGCCTTATGGTCTCGCTGGGACAGTCCCGGGTCTTTTGGGCGTTGGACAGTTGGGCTTGCCGTACCCTGTTCCCACTGTCGGCACTGGCTCCTCTACCGTCTGCGAGAGCACTTCCAATGTGGGTGTTGGACCCCTAGGCCTACCTATTCCACTCGGAGGCATGGGCCTCGGCGGACTGGGCCTCGGAGGCCTGGGCCTCGGCGGACTGGGCCTCGGAGGCCTGGGTTTAGGCCTGGCGCAGGGACCGTTCCCTTTTTTATGAACACCTTCTCCTGCTCGGCTGTCGACTTTAATGCCAACACCCTATTGGCACAAACGGTTTCACAGCAACCAGCACTCGTCGCCTATGACCGATTAAATTACTCAAAACTATCGACACACCATAAATCATTTGGAAATTTGTCTCCTTCATTTTAATGATGCTCAAATTCATTGTAAAAATACGAAATTGTCATGTTCTATATCCAATCATCAAAATAGATTTTGCAAACCTTTAAACACATTTTATGTTCTCTTTTCCCATTCGTTTAGATTCAAATAAAATATCTATGACTTGAACAATTGTATTATTTCCATATAAGCCTTTTTACGCTATAATTGATAATTAAATTTTGTTCTGTGTCCAATTAAACAGGTTATTGAAGTTTAATCTAAATTTATGAATATCTCTGAATTTTTATAAATAATCATAATCTGAATTTATGTTACAAATTTTTTTTTTTTTTTTTACTTAATTAGTTTGTTAGAAAAATATGTTTTTAATTATGGATTTTTTTACGTTTGTTAGTTAGTTTTAACGTTTATATTTTTTTATGATAATTGGCAAGTCGCGTTAGACGTGTGTTCATTTATTGTGGCGGTTGTTACGACACGCTGTATAAAAAATGATAAATATTAAAAATCACTCGTAAGTAATTAATTACATTCATTTGAACTTATCTCAAAAAGTGCGTGCTTTATTATACGCGCGATCATAATACATAACACGCACACAAGTTCGTGCACAGTAAAATTTAGGTATTTACGAATGACTACGGCGTTGTCAAGAAATTCTGGTTTTTAGGGAATAGAATGGTAATTTTTTGGAAAAAAAAAGTTTGTTTTTTATTTCAATAAACGATTATACTACCGAGTCGGAACCTGAAATTTCATAGCTATCTGATTTATTGGATGTAAAAATTAACTGAGGTTAACTGTAGTAGGGCCACCAGACACTGTTCGCTGTTGCATGAATGGGCAGGTCCATCCCGGTTAGTAGCACGACCTTACAGAAAACCGGCGTGAAATAGAAGTGTTACACTTCTGCGTTTCGTCTGGTGAGTGAGGTAGCCGGGGCCCACTTTAGTTAAAGGTACGCAAAACTATGGGTGTTGCAAATGTCCATGGGCGGCGGTTATCACTTAACATCAGGTGAATCACCTGCTCATTTGCCACTTTGTCACATAAAAAAAGAACTTGAAAATCTCAGATCTCAGATGTTTTATAGCGAGCTTTACCGTTCCCGATTTGTCTAAATTTCCTTAAGCTCGGATCTGTTTGGCTTTGAGCAATGAATGAGGGATTCAGTATTAATTACATTGTATTGGCTTCTCTGCTAAGAAGATCTTGCAGAACTTAAATTAATTTAAGGACTTGGAATTTTTTTATCGAAAAATGCTGCTACTATTTAATTTCTTTGAAACTGCCTACTTTTTGTAAATTATTTTTATTTTACATTGTACTTATATATTATAATAATAATATTAAAATATCTTTATTCACATAGACGCTTGCGCGTTCTTATGAAACGTCAAAATTTTACAAGAAATTAACACGTTCGTAAGTTACCATTATTCTCGGAATAACAAGGGTTAATGAGTTTATAATACTAGATGTATGTCAGATTTAGTAGAATTTCTTATAATAATACTTACTTTCCTAAGATGATATTTTTGAGTTATAAATAGGTGCTTCGGCCGGGCTTCTTCCCTGGGATCCTCTGTACCTGTGTTCCGATGCTGGGTTATCAACTCTACGTTACCTTCTAACTTTACGCGACACAACTCAAGTTAAACATGAAAGAATAATTTTGAAAACGAGAAAGATCGTAGAAGTATGAAGTATACAAATAATGTCATTCTCTTCAGATAAACAACATGTATCGCTTACATGTTGTACGCAAAATGCCTTTAAAGCCTTCTAAAGAGTACAAGTTATTTTTTTTTATTAACGAAAAACAGAACCCATTTCAAATATCTCGCTCTGTGTTCATTTTATAATTGATTTACCGGAGTTCCCTTCGTATCTCCAGAGCCGTGGGAAGCACCAGCTTTCAAATCAAGATCAAGAGGAGAAAAAGAAGAAGAAGAAGAAGAATGAAGAATCATCAAGAATCATCAAAATCAGTTCACTCATTCGAAAGTTCTGAGGTAACAAATATTTAAAAAAAAAACAGTCGAATTAAGAGCCTCTTAAGTATTTGAAGTTGTTTGAAAATGAATCCATGAGTACTTGTCAAGACATAAAGACAGATATAAGGAAAATATACATATAATACATAAATCACAACATACATATTAAAACTAGGCTAACATTTGCAAACTTGATAAGGCGATCAAAATCACGCACGGGTATTTATTCAAACGTTGGTCATGTTAAGAACGGTCGGAGATCTGGTATTCAGCTGATATGCTTTCGTATCGATCTGGCAAGATGTTCCTTATCAGCTGACGGTTCCGTGGTAACTTAAGAGCAAGGGGCGCTACAGTAGGGGCACGACGAGGGGCACGACGGGAGACACGGCGGGGGACACGGTTGGTAGCACGGCGGGGGACAAGGAGGGAGACACGGCGGGGTACATGGCTGGTAGCACGGCGGGGGACAAGGCGGGAGACACGGCGGGGTACACGGCGGGGGGGAGGGGCAGGGCTCAGGTGCACACGGCCCTCCCCTAATCACGGCCGAAGTCGGAACGCATATAGTGGGCAGCTGTACAGTCGGCGGCGTGGGCCTACGCACGACGATCGGCGGCGGGTTTATCGGAGCCGGCTGCGGCTGGGTGACGCTGATCGCCGGCGGCTGGATGGCCTCCGGCTTGGCGGGGCGCACCACCACCGGCTCCGGCTGGATGGGGCACGGGCGGGGTGGGCGGACGCAGATCGGGGGCGGCGTTATGGGCGAGAGGGGCGGCGGTCGCACAACCACCGGCTGCGGCGTGATGGGCGGCTGCTGTGGCGGCTGCACGACGATTGGCGGCGGCGTTATCGGCTGGAGCGGCGCCGGCCTGACCAGGATCGGGGGCGGCTGGATGATGACCGGCGGCACGTGGTGCAAGTAGAACGTGCCGCCCGGGACTTGTACCGATTGGAAGCCGGCCGAGCGCAAGCTGTCGCTGACGCTCGTCCTGGGCACCACCACGCCGATTGGGCCGTTGCCGCCGGGAGCTGGAAGGCGGTTAGGTCTATAGTCCTGCAATAGACACTCATGGCGCAGTACATGAGGACTCTATATATATGCGATAGTCGCAGTCCTAAAATCTTGATTCAATAATGTATAGATACAAGTATTTGTGTAGTCCACAGATAGTTGTCCACGCAAAACTTGAGTATCTAGAACGTCATGTTAAGTGATAACCGCCGCCCATTTGCAACATCCGTAGAGTATTCAGTTAGGCCGCGAAACTTCAACAGTGAAGAATGTTGCGTGGCCTACCGCAGAATAGGCACAGAAGGAGCAAATAAACAAACACTCTTCGTACTCACTTGGCGCTGGCTGGCACGGATCGCAGGGCTGCGGTGGGCAGGGCAGTGGCGGCTCCGAGCACGGATCGGGACACGGTTCCGGGCAGGGGCATGGCTCGGGACAGGGGGGGATGTCTGACTCCTGACAGGGCTGGTAACAGGGCTCAGGTTCCAGACAAGGCGGTATTGGGCTCGGCAGCATACATCCCAAGAGTGGCGAAGGCGCCGCCGCCGTAGAAGCGATCAGTGCTGTAATTAGAAAAGTAAAGTGGTCACCCTTCGTTAAAATTAATCGTTGAATAGCATTTGTTAGGTGTTACATGCTGTAGAGGATGCACACTAGATGGCGCCAAGCATTTCTAACAATGCAATAGAAAGAACGTAGATATATATATAGAGATCTTCGCCCTGCGAGGTCTGCGGCCGCGTAACTTAAAGTGAATATCTCTCTTTACAAATTAATATCTTATAATCTTATAATCTCTTTAGAAATTAATTCTTCATTGAATATCATTTGTAAGGTGTTTCATGCTTAAAAGGATGCACACTAAATGACGCCAACTATTTAATACCAATAGAAATAACTTAGATAGGTATCGAGATTTTCGCACCGTGATGTCATCGGCCGCGTAACTTAAAGTAAAACCTTAACTCAACAAGAACTAAAAACTTAAAGTAAATCTCTCATTAAAAATTAATTGAATGTTATTTGTAAGGTGCTGCATGCTGTAGAGGATGCACACTAGATGGCGCCAACCATTTCTAACAATGCAATAGAAATAACTTAGATAGATATCGAGATTTTCGCACCGTACATCGCCCGCGTAACTAAAAGTTAATACCTCTCATTACAAATTAATATTCTTCATTGAATATTATTTGTAAGGTGCTGCATGCTGTAGAGGATGCACACTAGATGGCGCCAACCATTTCTAACAATGCAATAGAAATAACTTAGATAGATATCGAGATTTTCGCACCGACATGCCCGCGTAACAACAATTTCTTCAAATATTATTTGTAAGGTGCTGCATGCTGTAGAGGATGCACACTAGATGGCGCCAACAATTTCTAACAATGCAAAAGAAAGTACGCAGTTTTTGGCGACATGGTGTCGTAACTAAGTTGGTACAATGTCTGTGCGCGAAACCGCAGGGTCGAGTCTCTCGCAGCGCCGAAAGTTTTTGTTCATTTATCTACAAAAATTCACATTAAATGGACTCGTTGAGCCGAACTAAATCTTTCAAAGTACCGTGTACGTGTACTACGAATGCTAATCTAATTAAGTAGTTTTGGTACGTACCTAAAACACCCAGTGCCGTCAGTGGCCCCATGTCTTCACCGGATCTGTCCCAGTGGAGAAACCGCCGCCAAATTTATACCGGATATCGGTTTCGGTACGAATCAACGTTGCAGAACGATCATAGATGTTGTTTGATATGCAACCGTTTGAGCTTACCATGTTTTTATACAATCGGAGGATATTTAGAGAACATTTTAACTAAATAAGTTCCTGCACAGTTATATTAAAATGTGTAATGTAATGGATCAAAGCAGTGATATTTAGGATTATATTATTTTTATATTAAGTGCTTATCTGAACTCGGGTTAATATGAAGTTTTTTAGGGTTCTGTACCCAAAGGATAATTCGGGACCCTATTAATAAGACTCTGCTGTCTGTCTGTCTATCTGTCGCCCTGTCTGTCCATCTCTTCGTCTGTCACCAGGCTGTATCTCATGAACCCTGATATTTAGACAGTTGACCGCATCAATACACCATCTATAAAAATTTTAACTAACTATCACGGTTCTTTAGATACAGCCTGGTAGACAGACAGACAGACAGCAGAGTCTTAGTAATAGAGTCCCGTTTTACCTTTTGGGTACGGAACCCTAAAAACTGACAAAACCAAGCTATGAGCTGAAAACTATGTATCTATTAAAACAACACATAATGTGTCAGAGTCAATATTTCACCTACGATAATTACACCCAGAGACATCTAGATCGTAAATTTCATTAACTTTGAATTAAGTCGCCTTAATCCATAGTGCTTTATGCATCGATAAATTGATTTACTGCTTAGTAACTAATTAAAGTTAAACTCGACTTGAATGTCGAGTAATGTAGGCGTTGGCATATTTAGCCTTACGACGACAGCTGACGCTATTGTACAAAACAAATTTAATAGGAAATTTTTATTACTAAAACTTCGCTGTGTCTGTCTGTCTGTCCGTCTGTCATCGGGTCGTATCTCAGGAACAGTGATAGTGGGAAAGTTGAAATTTTCACAGACGATGTATTTTTGCTGCGGCTGTTACAACAAATACTTTAACATAAGGTAAAAATATTTAAGTACGGCTCCCATACAACAGTACGGACGAGTTCGAATCACACTTGGCCAGTTTTTATACTTGACGATAAACTAAAGTATTCAGAGTGTAGGTCTCAATACTAGTTAATAAAAATCATACACGCTAAATACTCGTGCGTCGTTGTTTCAGTTAAAATTTGCGTTACATTAAACTAAAAGTCACCATTCGGTGTTGAGTTATGCCCGGCTTGGCATCAAGTGTAAAGATGTTCTTATCTGGGATTGCAACTATAAATTGTATCGAGTTCTCGATCAGCGTTCACATTCGGCAAGCATGGGTTACCGTTCGCTCTTCCTGTTCGGTAAGTTGATTTTCATTTCTGATGACAGAGATGTACTTGACTTGGTATTCTTGGTACTCGGCTAAGCAACATTTCCATTGGATTTCAAGTCTAAATGCTTTATGGTCCTAATCGCGACATTCTAAAAATTTATCAAGAAATTGAAATTTTTATATTTTTTAGCCTCTACGAGAATTCGACCCTGCGCCTTCGGTAACCAGGGCACCCCTAAGCTCAGCGCGAACATGTCGACGTTTTATCTACTTTTTCCTTTTTATTGAATTTAAGAATTTAAAGGAACGCTTGACGTAACATGCCGATAAAAAGGGGTTATCATGCCTTCACGTATTTTTTTTAGTTAGGGCTTAGACGAATTTTTTTTCAAAAACATGGCCCCTACTTTGGGATAACATTATCCTGTGTTGTAAGGACGTTTTACAGACAGAAATTTCACGTGGACAAACACCAAGACACGGAACAATTATCCGTGGGTCACACAAATACTTGTCACGTGAGAATCGAACCCACGACCCCCTTAGGTATTGTTTTAAACTCTATCTACAGTCTCTATCATCTATATGGCTGTTTTTTTTTATAAAATTTCACTATCTGATGTTTCCGTGTATGGTTTGAGGATGCGTTACAGTTTTGTTCGCTATCATAATTACGTTTTTGTTTTATCCGTATTTAACTTTTTTATGTTTTTATGTTTGTTATCTCAAAATTACTCGACTGAGTGATAAACTGAGGGAAGCTGGTGCTTCCCATGTGATTTCATATTAATGCTTCATATAAGTGCTTCCTATGTGTGTCCTTGGGCTCCGTATATAATTAGGGAACTCCTGAAAATCGATTATAAAATGAATACAGAGCGAGATGTTTGGTGTCGGTTTCGTTTTTCGTTAGTTAAAAGAATGGTTATTGTTATTTTTAACACTGTCGCGTATCTACCACAGTTCTATCTGATGTTCGCCGTTTCAGCTCTCGTGGGCTGTGCCGCAGCGGCTCCGTGGCGATGCTACAGAACTGGAAATGGGGACACAGTTTGCGTCGGAAACCAAGAGCCCTGCAACCCTCCACCTTGCGCCAGAGCCGCTTGCACGTACACGCCGGAGTGCGTGCCTTGCCCGCCGCCTTGTCTACCGCCTTGCCTGCCCCCTTGCCTGCCGCCTTGTCTGCCGCCTTGCCTCCCATGCCCGGAACCCTGCCCGGACCCCTGCTATTACCCCTGTCCACCGTGCCCAGACCCCTACCCTCCGTGTTATTGATTTTTCGATGACAACACGGTTTTGATAATACGGATATTATAGGATTTGAGCATGGAATAAATCACCGTTTCAGGAAATTATTTATTATTATTATTTTGTTTACGAAACATCCTTTAATCAGTAGTGAAACGTAAATGATTCGTCTTTTATTATGGTCATTGACTTAATTCTGGAACCTTCCAAAGCCTTCAGACCCCTTGTTCTTTTAATAAACTCAATAAATGGACTACAATTCAACCTGATGTTTACAAAAGGAAAATCAAAAAACCGGCCAAGTGCGAGTCGGACTCGCGCACGAGGGGTTTCATACCATTATTATCTATAAAAGCGGCATAAAATCATGTATGGGAGCCCCATACATGATTTTATGCCGTTTATAAAAAAATAATTATAAAAAAATATAAGTGGTTATATTTTTTTATAATTGTTGTTATAGCGGTAACATAAATACATCGTCTCTGTAAATTTCAACTATCTCACTATCACGGTTCATGAGATACTGCCTGGTGACAGACGGGCAGACATACAGTCATCGCAATCGAGGAGTAGGAATAAAAGTATAGACATCAATTAACTTGTCATTGACGTAGAAAATTATTATCAAACTCAATTTTAACATTATACCAACAGAGTTGATACAGGGTGCGTTCAATTTAACTCAAGATTGTGTTACGTAAACAAACGTAGCCTTTCCAATCTTGTCGAGTTAATTTCTACGTTGGGTCGTTCCCACGCAATTCCAAGAAGTCTAATTGAAGTGTTAATTTAAACGAATTGGCTCAATTCTGTTTATTTATTTCAAATGTACAGAACTGTTACCGAAAATTTTAGACAAATGAAAATCCCTTTAATACTTCACGATAATCTACAAATTATAGCAGTTCCATTTAACTTCCACATTATTCTGGTATCAAAATATTTCAATTTATTTTTTATTATTTTAAAGGTGATAATTTCACCTTTAAAATAAGAAAAACTGTCTATGAGATGCGGAAACTCAACCGTATAACTTCAAAGAAGAAACAATCAAACACGTTTCTTTCAATTATTAATCCATTTTTAAATCAATAATAAACTATTAGGTATAGTTTATTATCTGTGAACACTTCTGATTCAAGGAGAAAACAAAAACTTCTTGTTCTCCGATATTATCACCCTGTAATAAACAGAAGTTAACTACGGAAAAAAAACCAAAACAACGGTAATGTCTATGTGCCAAGTACGCGCTTTTTTTCTTTTTTTTTCTTTTATTTAAAAATAGTTAAAAAATAAAAAATAGGCTTTTGTAGTTAGCAGAACTAAAAAATAGAAAATAAACAATAGCTAAAAATAAACTAAAAACACACGCTCTTTCTTCTTGTTTGTTATCTACAAAAGTGTGTTAAGTTTTTTTTAAACTATTTTTTTATTTCATTAAATTTTATCCAGTTCATGGACGCCCCAAATCCGCCTCTGTCGGCCACTTTTGACGCGACAGCCGCGTAAACCAATTACGGGGGAAGCCTGGGCGCTCAACGAGACAATAATTGCTTTACCTCGTTCTAACACTCGGGTGTAATCTCGTTGCACAGGCGGAATGAAATTAAGATATAAAGTACCAAATAAAGTGGGATACGTTGGAAAACATAATCTAGGGATTCGAAATTGAAATAAAAAAAATATAGTTACATAGTTTCCAGCTCGTAGCTTGGTTTTATCAGTTTTTAGAGTTCCGTACGCAAAGGGTAAAACGGGACTCAATTGCTTAGACTCCGCTGTCTGTCTGTCACCAGGCTGTATCTCATGAACCGTGATAGTTAGAAAGTTGAAATTTTCACAGATGATGTATTTCGTTGCCACCAAAATCTTTCAGTTATACAGGGAGATTTTTTGAGAAGTGCCCAAATTTATACAGGAGGTGCAGACTTCCTAGTATAATCATTTATTGAAATAAAAAATTGTTTTTTTTTAATGCCATTTTATTCCTTAATAAACAGGACGTGTTAACAATGCGGTAGTCACTCATAAATACCTAAATTTTACTGTGCACGAACTTGTGTGCGTGTTAGTTACGAATGATCGCGCGTAAAATAAATGGGTTGCGTATAAAGCACGCACTTTTTGAGATGAGTTCAAATGAATGTAATTAATTACTGAAGAGTGATTTTAAATATTTATCATTTTTTATATTTTATATAACAAAAATGGATACACTTAGAAAAGCCACCATATTTAATACGACAGACATGATTTTTTTGCCGTTTTTATATAAATAGTACGGAATGCATGAGACCGACTCGCACTTGGCCGGTTTTTTTAGCTGTATATAACCTTCAGGACCACAATGTTGAATTTGCAAAATGTTGAATTCCTAAAATGTTGAATTCGCAAAATATTAATTCCCAAAATGTTGAAGTCGTAAAAAGTTGATTTTACTGGTCTCATAATGTTGAATTCCTAAAATGTTGAGTTCGCTAAAAGTTGAACTTGCAATATGTTGAATCCCAAAACGTTGAATGCAAAAAAGTTGTATCCCAACA
Organism: Iphiclides podalirius; assembly: GCA_933534255.1. NCBI lineage: Eukaryota > Metazoa > Arthropoda > Insecta > Lepidoptera > Papilionidae > Iphiclides > Iphiclides podalirius. Next base: position 2,372,354 of record OW152842.1, on the reverse strand, counting down.
ATGCGAACAACTATATCAGATTTTTATAGATATTGTTATATAAATTATTTTTGTGAGGATATTTGTTTTCTCGGTAAGGATTATAAATAAAAATAAACGTATAGATATAAATATTGTATATTAAACCGGTGGATGATGCGGGTGGTATCGAGGAGCACCGCCTTCTGCATTTGAGCTTGGAGCGTTCCATCCCGGAGTCTCAGTCGCCACAGATGTTCATAGAGGCTGACTGGGATCAACCCATTCGCAGACACGGACGGTCGGTCACCTCGTGAGCCAGGTCCAGATATTTCGTCTTGTTATCTGTTACGGCTTTCACGAGCTTCTCGTCATATGGGATGGTAATGTCGACCAAAAATACCCGCGACTGTGCCCGGTCCATCAACAAGATATCAGGTTTGTTCGCGAGAATCGACCTGTACGTGATGATGGGCCGGTCCCAATAGAACCTTGCGCGGTCATGGTCGAGCATGGCTTCTGGGTAGTAAGGCAGTTTCCGATCCACGAGGCCGTATTTCAGAGCGAGCTCCTGGTGTAGGATTCTGGCTACTAGGTTGTGTCTATGCAGATACTCAGAGTTAGATAGCATGGAACAACCAGAGATAACATGCCGAAGTGACACCCCGGGATGGCGACAAGCTCGACAGATGTCGACGGTGCCATCCCTTAGAATGTATTTCCGATAGTTTTTCGTCTTAATAACCTGATCCTGTATCGCACAGACAAAACCTTCGGTTTCCCCAAAGCGGTCACCGAAAGGTAGCCAGTTAAGGGAGGCAACAATATCTACGAAAGGTTCGTGCAGAGCCTTGTACAACCTCCCGTGGAGCTCTTTTCCTTCCATATAAGAAAATAATTCAGACCATATAATAATTCATTCCATATAAGAAGATGAAGCTTCTTTAAGTCTAAGGACTAAAAGAGTAACATCAGTTATAAAAAAAAAAGTTACACAATTTTTTTTGTTCGATGTTACTTGGTTTTCGACTTTTCTTTTTCGATTTCCATATGTTTTGCACTATTTCGATATGACCTAGATAGTACCAAACAACACGGAACAATAATACCATACACCCAGCAATTCATTAGTTAGAATTCAACATTTCGCAACTTCAACTTTTTGCGAATTCAACGTTTTAGGAATTCAACATTGTGACCCGGGTGGGAAATTCAACTTTTTACGACTTCAACATTTTGGGAATCAACATTTTGCGAATTCAACATTTTAGGAATTCAACATTTCGCAAATTCAACATTGTGGTCCTGAAGGGAATCGATCAAGACACAAGAAATTTCATTAAAATCGGTCCACCCGTTTAGGATGAGTTCAGTGACATACACACTCACAGAAGAATTATGTATATGAACATTTATTTATTTTTATTTATTTCTTTATTAATATAACATTTCTTTATTGAAAACACCTCAAAAGGGTTACAAATGGCAGACTTAATGCCTATTGGCATTCTCTATCAGTCAACATTGTATTTATTTATATATATTAGTATGTATTACAATTATTCGGTAATATTTTTCGTGTTGTATATGTTTTAGTAATGTATTTAAAATTCGCATATACATAACATAGTTTGTAAATATAAGCATTCTCCTCTCCAATTTTCCCTGTACCACCCCAAGGTTGACTGGGAGATTATGTCCTTGGCATTAAGTCCGCCTTTGCACTATTTGTGTCTATAGGGAAAATAAATAAACAAAATTCAAGAATTCTTTATTCGCAGATAATGTACAGGCTCCTGCCTCTCACAAGAATCTTGCACCGTTTTGAATACAATACAAAAAAGAGAAACATAAATAACTAATTAAAAATGTGTTTTATTACAACCCTTACCCATTTTCATATTATTTAAGACCCTAATGAATTCCCCCAGTATATATTAAACTATACATAGCCGTTGTTCGTGGATTCACATATAAATTATTTATAATATTCTGCCAATTTGAATGGATTCACATATTATTTATTTATAATACGCAGACAACTTCAATTGATTCATATAATAGTTGTTTATGATGCGCAGACGACTTCAATAGATTCACATATTTTAAGTTATTTATAATATTCAGACAACTTCAATGGATTCTCATATTAGTTATTTATAATATGCAGACAATTTTAATGGAATCACATATTAGTTGCTTATAATATGCAGACATCTTCAATGGATTCGCGCATATTTGTTATTTATAATATTCAGATAATTTTAATGGAATCAGATAATAGTTATTTATAATATGCAGACAACTTCAAATGAATGTTTATTACAGCAAAACGTAACAACTCTTACCCTGCAATGTCTTTTAATTCCTAATTATTCTCAATACTAACACAATGGAGAAATATAAATTACTAGATGACCCGTGCGAAAATTTCGCATAGATAAAGTAATATAATATTGTGCCAGATAATTAACTATCAAAGATACTTTTATCTTGCTTTGAAGAAAACGGTATTATTGTCAACAGATGGTGTTATTTTTATGAAATCATTTACTCAATCCCATTTGTCTATTTTCCATCAATAGCGGCAAACATAAGGTTTAAAATGGTTTTAGAATAATTAAATTTGATGAATAATTATGGACGTTATAACAGTTCCGATAAAAAAATCACGACAAAACGACAATATACATTTATTAATTATTTTTTTTTTAATTTTGTAATTTAATGAATATTACATGTGATATAAGTAGTATCATACTATTTAATTAATTGCTATTATATAACATTATGGTTTGTCTGTCTGTATGCATGTATATACAAGTATGCTCCAGTCACACCAGAAAGCTTTTTATATATACCATAAATAATAATAAATAAACACTGCAAATAATTATTAATATTAAATACTATAAATTCATCTAACTTTGTGAACGATTTGAACGAACAAACACTGTTCACACAAAGTAACAATATTAATTAATGATGTTCTTTCTATTTAGACCTTGCCCTTAATGTTGGTTGCAAGGTTATTCATTTAAATAAAATTGAATAAAATTGAATACAATTAAATACTCATTAAATAATTTGTGTAGCAATGTCAATGGTATATGTACAGATATGGATAAGAAAAGAGGAGAAAGTATGTGAAAGAATAACTTTATAAAAAGGGTTATTATGACATAAATGAATACATTAATGACAATAACCCCTCGAAATGAGTTGGTCGCTGCCAAGCTATTTACCTAAAAGAATGAAAGAAAAACGGTTGTATAATATTTTAATTAAAAAAAAAGATACCTGCGGAGCCTGTTTCTTCTCCGTTAGAGGAAACTCATTACCAAACGGCGCTAGTTTAAAAATGACTATTGATAAAATGTATGTTTCTCGTGTTGATGAATAAACAATTTTGATTTGTTTATTAGATCCATCCTACTACTTTTCAGTGCATATTATAATACAGTCTCGAGGAAGACTTACGGTCAGACAATACAAAAAATGAAGTCAACGGAGAATTAATATTGGGTCTCTTGAAGGCATTGAGCAGGTTCTTTATTACTGTTTAGGAACCTTTAGAGTTGAAGGGGCCTAATTAAGAAAATCGATGAATCAACTCAATACACTATATGTCAGGAAACGACTTAAAACCTCCTTTTCCGACACTTATTAAAGGGTCAACTTTAGAAAGCTACACAACGTATACTTCGGTCTCTTTCACTCCCCTCCAATCACATTTGTTCGTAAGTGAACAAATCTTTATTTAACGTTTCACCATATAGCTCACTCTTTTCCTCTCTAAACATTTTATCTCTATATTATGATTTTTTCTTTTTTTTTACTCATAATTTATTTAAAAATAAATTTCCGTTAAATGGCTTTTGTCCACTTATCGTTCCCTTCTGTTTATATTGTATATATAATTATGTATGTATTTATTCATATTTATATATATTTATTTATTTTATTCATTTATTTGTGTATAGTATTGTTGTGTACATGTATCTATAATACCTTTATTTACAATAGCGTATACCTCAAACCCTTCTCACTGATCATTGTATCCTCAGTAACACGGTTGCCTGGAAGAAATCGCTTCTAAGCGATAAGGCCGTCAATTGTACCTTTATGTAGTTATCTGTTACTTTTGTAATTTTGTCTGGTGTACAATAAAGCGTATTTCATTTCATTTCATTCATTCATTCATATATTTATGCATTTCAATTAGGCCACCATAATTCTAAAGGTGCGTGTTGTGATATTAGATGGTCTCAGCGATTTTGCCAACGCACTGCCAACAACAATCCAGGGTCACGTGTGGAAGTTGTTGTCCCGGCATCAGAGCATCTTCCTCACCATGTAGTTCAGGATGCCGCCGTGCCGGAAGTAGGTCAGATCCACTTCCGTGTCGAAGCGTATCTTCACCTGGAACGATTTGCCGTTGTCCACCTGCAAATGACACGAGGGATGAAGATTTGTTTTTTTTTTTTTTTTTATGTGAAAAGTCGACAAGCGAGCAGACGGTTCACCTGATGTTAAGTTACAATACGTTTTTATTGTATTGTTGTATAATACGTAAGAAACTTAAGAGAACATTATGTAATAACTCGAGTATCATGTAATGTAATTAGTATTATAAATAAATAAATGAATATTTTAGGACAAATTTTTACACAGGTTAAACTCTCTGAATTGACCAGAATTATGAATTATAAATGATCAATTCAAAGAGTTTCATTTTGGTTTTTATAGACCTTGCCCTTACTGTAGAGTCCATTAATACTTTAGTACAATTTAATAACAATTGAATAATTTTTGTAACAATGACAATGGTATATGTACAGATATTGATAGGTAAAGAAAGCATGCCGAGACCCCCACTACTTGTATGAGTATATTCTAATATAGTCTCCAGAAAGGCTTACAGTCAGACAATACAAAAAATTAAGTCGACGGAGAATTATTATTATAATAGAATTCTGAATTATGAATGATCAATTCAAAGCTTTCTACGCTCCTTTTGACAACTCAAATGCTATTCGAAAAGCCATTATGACGGCCGATTAGTTGACATCCGCGATGATGGTGTTTCAGAAGGCAAGGTGGTATTACGGTGGTAGGGCCACGCAGCGGCCTCGGCTGTTGCACGAATGGGCAGACTCGTCCGGGTGAGTACCACGACCTCACAGAAGACCGGCGTAAAGTGGAAGTATGACAAATACTTTCGCGTTTCGTCTGGTGAGTGAGGTAGCCGGAGCCCAATTTTCAAAAGGTTGTCAACGCATCTGCAACCCTCGGGTGTGGCAGAAGTCCATGGGCGGCGGTATTCACTTAACATCAGATGAACCGTCTGCTCGTTTGACAACTTTTCGCATAAAAAAAAAAAAAAAAAAAAAAAAAAAAAAAAAAAAAAACGGCGGGCGTCGCGGTTGTGTTTGGAAGCTGCACCAGTCCAACCTGCACCGTGGCCAGCTCGCCCGGGGCCAGCCTCTCCGGCAGCCGCAGCGAGTAGCGCTCCGTGCCGTCCAGCCGCAGCGAGTCGGCACTCTGCCCCTCGAGGAACTGCAGCGGCACCACGCCCATGCCCACCAGGTTCGAGCGGTGGATGCGCTCGAACGACTCCGCGATCACGGCGCGGATGCCCTGGGACCAAGGTTGCATAAATATTCATTCATTCATTCGTTCGTTCATTCATTCATTCATTCATTCGTTCGTTCATTCGTTCATTCATTCATTAATTCATTCATTCGTTCGTTCATTCGTTCATTCGTTCATTCATTCATATCACTTAGATGGGATTGCAACTGCAGGCCGAGGGAATTGTGTTTGGAACGTGGTGGGAGCGGGCAAAGCTAAAGGAAAACCGAGAGAGATTTGGATGGACCATGTGAAGAATAATAAATATCTGTGAAAGGTTTATCCATACATAGGGGTGGCTTTTCTAAAGGTGTCCAAATTCACACAGGATGTTCAGACTCGGTGGTATAATCGTTTATTGAATTTAAAACAAACTTTTTTTTTTTTTTTTAAAAAATTGTCATTCCATTCCTTAGGAAACAAAACTTGTTAACAATGCGGTAGTCATTCATAAATGCGTCGCATACTTTTGAAACGAACTTGTGTGCGTGTTAGTTATGAATGATCGCGCGTAAAATAAATGAGTTGCGTATAAGTCACGCACATTTTTAGATAAGTTCAAATGAATGTATTTAATTAATTTGAAGTGATGTCAAATAGTTATCATTTTTTATATAACATTATTTATGTCTAGAATTTAATAAAAAAAAAGTGTATCCAACTTAAGAAAGCCTCCCTGTATATCCAGTATTGAGATAATGGCGGATAGAGGAAAGCGGAACGAAAGGACATGGTGTGTCATACCCCCCTGTGAGATAAGGGCGGGAGAAAGAAGAAAGAAAAAGTACAGACTATCAGCAAGTACTATCCTTAGATAGTACAACTTATTTTAGAGCTGAAATATGTTCCTAGTACACCTTGTAACCATCTAAATGCAAAATCTCCAGCAACCACTCTCTAGATTATGGCTTAGCTATGTTCCTAGTTGGAATCCAATGTAAAAACTTTTCGTCCCGTTTTCCGACAAATTTTAAATGTTTCATCTCACAATGCACTATAAAAAAAAACTTAATATACAATTTAAATATAATTTAAAAAACTAAAAAAAAAAAAAAACACCCGACTGCGTTTCTGTGTAATTTTTTCATTTTGATATACCCAGTGTCACTCTCACAGTGAATACGAGTCTGACGACACTTCTCAAGCTAAAATCTAAGCCGTTGAGACTGCAGGGCGTACCAAAAAATTATACATACATACATACATATATACTGAACTGTGATAGCTCAGTGTCCGGTCGCTCGCCTTTAATTCAATGTACTCGAGCAACCTGAGTTCGATCCCCGGTGCCGGCACCAATGAAGTTTTTAACTTTAAGTGCTGAATTATCACGTGCTCCGCGGTGAAGGAAAACATCGTGAGGAAACCTGCATATTTTCGAAATAATAACAAAAAAAAATATTTTCAAGTCCACCAATCCGCAGTGGGGCCGCATGGTGGACTATGCCCAGATACCCTCTGTACAGAGGGGGCCTTTTGCCCAGCATTGGGACACGTATAGGCTGATACTTTACGTGCACACTCTCGAAAAACACGACCCCCCTTCTGGCGCAGTCGGATAAGATGTGATCCAAGCTCACCAGCAAGAAGGGGCCCTTGGCGGCCCAATCGCGGCTGGAGCCGGAGCCGTAGTCCTTCCCAACTATCGCTATCAGAGGAACATTCTCCGATGCATACCTGAGGATAGACCAAAGATATAGAATCCAACATCTTAGAGCAAAACGGGACCAGCGGAAATCTTCAGTTGTCCAAACACATTGTTCTTGAAGAGCAAACAATTAATCATTTATCCTTAGTAACTAAGTTTTAGGATATTTTAGGGCTCCGCACCCAAAGGGTAAAACGGGACCCTATTGCTGAGACTCCGCTGTCCGTCTGTCCGTCTGTATCCCATGAACCGTTATAGAGAGACAGTTGAAATTTTCACAGCAACGAATACTGAAAAGGAGAATATTTAAGTACGGCTCGCATACAACTGACATGATTTTTTTGCCCTTTTTAAAATATCGGAAGCTTCAGGGTTTTTTATTGCCCTTACCGTAGGATAACATTATGCGGTGTTGTAAGCATGTTTTTTTTATATACACAAATTTTACGCGGACAAACGGCCCGATCCCAGGCCGGCGTGAAAGGGTTTTGCAAATGTCAATGGGCGGTGGTTAACATCAGGCGAACCGCCAGCTCGTTTGCCACCTTCTCACGTCAATAATATTCTTCACTGTTTGTCGTATTGCACTAGCGTCAAGCGTCCCTGCTCCCTGTGACTTCACTCCAAAGTCGAAGAAGATTGAAGAAGGATGCTCATTAAGTCAAGGGTCACGTTGCGTTTATATTTTGTGTGTAAGGGGTTTCCGGACATTTCAGAGCATGTTTTTATATATAAGTGCTTTCCTTTACACATATAAGAGCCTCCTGCTCGTTTGCCCCTTTTCACCATAAAAAAAAAATATAAACACCAACACCACTGGAAAGTCGAAGTGGGGGGTTGAACCCACAATTTTTTTAAACATTTTAATGCAAATAATTTTATATCAAATTGACATTTGCATGCTGGAGTCAGCTGAATGTTGCACCAAATTATTATAATTAAAATCATAATGTACTTCATTCATTCATTCAATCACTCATTCATTCATTGAATCACTCATTCATTCATTCATTCATTCATTCACTCATCCATTCACACTCTCTGGCGCACTAGGCAGGGTCACTGCCCACCACGCCTACCGGTTCGTCAATTAGCCGGGCGAGTAATGCGATCGGATCACCTCTCGGCCGCGTCGTATATGTCCATGAGGTCGCCGCTGGGCCGGTGGGTGGTTCTGGGTCCAGGGTTCGGGCTGAGCCTGTTCACCAGCCGGATGTTGGCGAAGGTGCCGCGCGACATAACAGCGTCGTTGCCTCGACGCGAGCCGTACGAGTTGAACTCGCGCGGGGTGAGGCTGCGACGGAATAAAAGTAAAGTAACACACAATACATGTCCCGCTGCTGGGCAAAGGCCTCCTCTATACAGAGGGTATCAAGGCATAGTCCACGACGTGGCCCCACTGCGGATTGGCGGACTTCACATATCTTCGAAATATTTTTTTTTGTTATTATTTCGAAAATATGCAGGCTTCCTCACGATGTTTTCCTTCACCGCGGAGCAGGTGATAAGTCAGCACTTAAAGTTAAAAACTTCATTGGTGCCGGCACCGGGGATCGAACTCGGGTTGCTCGAGTACATTGAATTAAAGGCGAGCGCCCGGACGCTGAGCTATCACGGCTCGATGCAACGGAATATGGAGTGGTGTATTAACGTACAGAATAGAATAGAACACGCAATGGGAAAGAGTGAGTACAGAACGGAATAGAATGGAATGGAAAAACCTTCATTGACTGTGGTGTGGGCCACGCAATGGTGTTAGATGTTGCACAAACGGGCAGTTCCGTCCGGGTTGGTGCCACGACCTCGCGGAAGCGTTGTATTCCTGCTTTTGTGTAAAGGTGGCAACGCACCTGCCACCCTACGGGTGTTGCAATGTCCATGGGCAGGCGGTTATCGCTTAACATCAGGTGAACCGCCAGCTCGCTTGCCAATTTCTCACATTGAAAGTGGATGGTGACGATGGCGATGATGACGACAATGATATAATAATAATTATTATTATGCAGATGGAGACATCTAACATCCCTAAAGTCAACAGAGAAAAAAATTATATTTAAGTATCCTCCTTGGTAAACAATAAAGATGATTTTTCTACTCCACGAGTAGCCAGGCAACACATTTGTTTAATAATGATATCTTGATTCACATAGACGCTTGCGCGTTCTTATGAAACGAACATTTTTCAAAGAAATTGACACGTTCGTAAGTTACCACAGGTTCGGAAAGCAGTTTCTGTTGAGAAGAAACCGGCAAGAAACTCAACAGTTGCTCTTTTTTAAAAAATCAGTTTACAATATAATAGTACAGATACAATAGTCTTGTTTTAGCCTACGTGAGTATCAACAGTATTAACCCCACACATTGGCGTCAAGATATTCCGCAATAGTATAATAAGGTTTTAGCCATAAGTTTTCTCGTTTAAATTCATCAATGATGACGATGACGATGACGATGATGATGATAATAACGACGATGTAGATGATGAAGATGATGGTGACAGTTATGATAACGATGACAATGATGATGATAATAACGACGATGTAGATGATGAAGATGATGGTGACAGTTATGATAACGATGACAATGATGATGATAATAACGACGATGTAGATGATGAAGATGATGGTGACAGTTATGATAACGATGACAATGATGGTAATAAAGATGACGACGATGACGACGATGGCTCACCCCCTGGCGGCGAGGTATCGCGCGGCGGGCGAGTTGCGCGCGATGGAGCCAGCGGGCGAGATGTGGTCCGTCGTCACCGAGTCGCCCAGCAGCAGCAGGCAGCGCGCGCCCTCCACGCCCCTCGCCACGGGCGGCTCCTGGTGGCATACAAACGCCGTGTGGCAGCCTCGAACCGGCCATCGCAGTGGGCGCGAGCCCCCACTGCGATGGAGCGACCGCCTGGGCAAATCGATGGATGCAGGTCGCCCGGGATCGTGCTTAGTTTTGACTTTCAACGAGGGCTTAAAACAAGCCGTGCGTCGAATAGAGACATTTTGACTTCGGCTCGACTTGAAGGGGCGTTCCGGTGCGTGAAGGCGCGAGGCGCAGGCTTGAGGTGGGGGGGGAGCGTTCGAGTGATCCCTTCTTCTTCTTTCTCGTTCCCACACCAACAAGGACCATGTGGCAATAAATGTGATTCGTCTCCAGAGACGGATATAGATACGTCAGCATCATTAGGAATGACCTGACGGAAATTAGTGGCCGTTTGACCACCCCCCACACCCACACACACACACACACACACACAAACGCACACGCAGGAAATATTCTAGCAGGGCTTTAGGAAAATCACCTTAGGTCAGCACAAAGCCGAAACTCGAGAAGAGAAGACCATCTCGACATCGACGTATATCCGCCAGTAGTCTCCAATGGCGATTTATGGAACGGGCCATCAAAACCGGCGCGAGTTCCCCATCTAACCCTCCGAGTGGTGCAGGGTTCGAATCGCAACAAAATTTTCCAACAAGAGCGGGTGGTATCTTATCAAAATTGTCTAAATAATCTTTTACCTTTTTACATCGCTCGTTGGAACACCCGAGGGTGCTATAAATACCAACCGTTGCTCACAGATCCGTTGCAAACCTTTAAGAGAGTGAGCCCCGATCACCCCACTGGCCAAACGAAAAGAGTTCATGTCTTCGATAAGGTAAAGGTACTTCTACAAAGAGCCTGCCCATTTATGCAATGGCGAAAACCACTCGTGGCAGCAGCTGGTAATTGGTATGCACGTGGTAGGGTCACGACCCAACCACACTACGACCTCGACCTTAGGTTAATCGGAGACCTGACCTCTTGGTAAGGGGCCGTCCCTTAACCACGTGAGGTTTTTTTAGCATTTCTTAACCCCCTCCCCCCCATTTGGTGATATGTGGTGAGCTTTAAGAGTACCCCAACAAAATCACGTGCATATCTAGCACCTACCTAGGAGAATCTACAACATATTTAAAATATTATCTTTAAATATTCAGGTCTAGAGTATACTCTAATATTATTTCGAAATTAAGGACCATGATAAAAATGTAACGGCGAGTCAAGGTCAGACTACACACTGCTTTTCGACACGCGTCAGAAATCACGCGTTTGACGGAAAAATAAATACACGTGACGTACTACTCCCCCCCCCCCCCCCCCTGTCCATTATATTTCATGGTTTTTCCAACCCCCCTCCCTTTATTTGGAGCCCCGATGGATGGCCCCAAATATAACACAGTCAAAGGTCACGCAAAGGTCGAATGGTCGAGCTCATCCCCTCCCTGCCCTCACCTTGGTCATTCCGTCGAAGAACGGGGGCTTCTTGATGTAAGTGGAGTTGGGGTCCCAGTTGTACAGCTTCCCCTTGGGCACGTCCAGGGCCTGCCACGCTGGGGATCCGAGCTCGATCCTCTCGTACACCTGCAAACGGAAGATTATTAAAATCTATACGGGGTGATTTTTGAACGAAGTACATAAATACATACATACTTTGATATAACGTTAGTTGAGCATTCCATAATTCAAAAAAAGGTATTTATTATTTTATTTCGACAAGAAATATACCAGAAAAATACCAATTCAAGCATTGTCTGTTTATCCCGTTAAGAGTGGTCACCCTATCGATAAGCGGTTCAGTAATTACGCGTTCAGCGAACATTTTTAGTGCTCGTGAATAGGTTATTGTATAGAGACGGTGAGGCAGTATTTTCTTAAGGTGTCCATAATGTTTAAAAAAAATTAAAAATTATCTTAAAAAAAGTGCGTACCAGATTCAGATTTAGAATCACACTAGCTGCTGCCCACGACAACATCTGCGTAGAATAGGCTGAAGGCGTAACATTCAGACAGAAAGAAAGATATACATCAAAATATGTACATAAACGATGTATAAGCTATATTATTTTAAAGTTTCATTAGAATCCATTCAGTCGTATTTGCGTGAAAGAGTAACAAACGGGTAAAGTAGAAGTGTTACACTTCTGCGTTTCGTCTGGCGAGTGAGGTGGCCGGAGCCCAATTTTCAAAAGGTTGTCAACGCATCTGCAACCCTCGGGTGTGGCAGACGTCCATGGGCGGCGGTATTCACTTATCAGGTGAACCGCCAGCTCGTTTGCCACTCTCTCACATAAAAAAAACCTTGCTGCAACCTCTCCCTTGTCTCTTCCGCTCCCGCTCCGACCCTCAGAGACCTGGACCCTGGACCCACCTCCTTAAACATGCCCGGGATCACGTGCTTGTCCTCCACCAGCTGGATCTCGGCCCTGGTGGGCCAGATGTCCCTCAGGAACACCTCGCTGCCGTCCGCCCTCTTCCCTGGGGAATGGAGACCGGCATCAGATCAGAGACCTCGCTGGCTCAGTGCACGGGGCGTTGTGGGTTCGATTCCCGCGCAGAATTTCGCAAAATCCGGTATGGTAGTTCGATGAAACAGATCACTTTACGGTGATCTCACTTCTGTTGTCTTCTAGTCTCACATTCCCATTCTATTTAGTAAAATATTCCACTACATTACGTTCTGCTCAGCGGTGAAGGGAAACGTGGTGATGAAACGATCACGATATGTGAAGTCATCTTACATCATCGTGTTGTCCTTATCCCACCTAGGTGGGGTCGGCGCAACACGTGAATCGTGTTCTAAGCGGTTTCGGTTATACTTTATTGCGACCGGCCGGAGGATGATGAGATGATGATGTGAAGTCCGCCGGTCCGCAGTGGGGTCGCGCGGTGCACTGTGCCCCGATATATATATCGCTGTACAGGGGAGGCTTTTGCCCAGCGGTGGGACATGTATCGGCTGATGCTTTACTTTACTTTGAAAATTGTTCCGCTTCACACTATATGACATATACAAGCGAATGTGACAGATGATGTAGAACGTATGTGACGCAAAGAGTTAGCAGTATACAGCGTGTCGTTACCATCGCGACAATAAATGAACACACATATAGGGGATAACTTTTTAAAGTTGTATTAAACATTTAAATTCTTTAAACATCAATATTTACAGAGTTATTAAATTTTTCAAAAGTCGGATATTTAGAACACCCTTACCTATAAAAGCGTAACGTAAAGTTCATTTGTAAAGGTCACAAAGCATATGAATGGGTTGAATGAATTTAAAAGAGACAAAACATACTGTTAGAAGGAGAGGCTTGTAATACGACGCTGTTGCGCGAGTTGTATAGGATGTTACATATTTTGTTTCTTTTTTACTTAATTAGTTTGTTTGATTATTGGCAAGTAGCATTAGACGTGTTCATTTTTTGTCGCGATGGTAACGACACGCTGTATAGAGTCGCAATCTAATCGCACCGATTGGCGTTATTCGAGTGCCTCAATTTCGGTGCGCTAGTGTCACACATCCTATTTGTATATAAAATCATTAATCCCCTCCACCACTAGGGATGCCGAAAAAGTATCGATGTTTTCTCTTCGATCGAAAAAATATCGATATATCGATATATTTCATCAGATTCGGCATGCCCACCCACCGCCGCTCCCTCTCGGCTCCCCAAAGGAATCGGGCATCGAACCCGCAACTCACCCAGCGCTTGCTTCTCAAAGTCGATGTCCACGGTCCCGGCGAGGGCGTACGCTATCACGAGCAGGGGGGACGCCAGATAGTTGGCTCGCGTGTTCGGATGGATCCTGCCCTCGAAGTTCCTGTTGCCGGATAGCACGCCGCAGCAGACCAGCTCGTTCTAATGGTGGGGCGGGTTAGAAAGAAAGAAAGAAAGAAAGAAAGAAAGAAAGAAAACATCTATTGCAGCAATACGCCACATGCACATTTAAACCGCAAACAGAAAAAACAGTAAAGAGAAGAGAAAAAAAAATGAAACATCACACATTTTACACACACACACACACACACTTGTGTGTGGCTGTGTGTAAAATATAATAGTATACGGCAAACAGACCACACTCAGCTTAATGCTGCAGTCGATACGAGACGAGACTACAGCGCTGGTTTTCAGTGGGCCTGTGAATTAAGTGACGTACGGACGTCCACACAATCAATGATGGACTGATAATAATAAACATAGAATAATACCATAAGGTATTAGTTGGCAATAATATAAAAAAAAACATTACGCGATGGTACCCTACAAAAATACTTCCTCACGAGTATGTAGTCATAACCATAATATCATTATAAACAATATTTGATTACAAGATATAAACATGTACTATAATACCAGATTACGCTGGTATTAACCAGGGCACGCTGCAGCCTCGGCTGTTGCACGAGTGGGCAGGCCCGTCCGGGTGAGTACCACGACCCCACAGAAGACCAGGGTCAAGTGGAAGTGTGGATACTTTCGCGTTTCGTCTGGTAAGTGAGATGGCCGGAGCCCAATTTTGAAAAGGTTATCAACGCATCTGCAACCCTTGGGTGTAACAAGAGTCCACGGGCGGCGGTATTCACTTAACATCAGGTGAACCGCGGGGCGGTACTACTGATACACGGTAAAACTCTGACTTTGTTTGTATAATAGAGCCCAGGGCCGTTACTTAATCTCTAAGTAACAAAATATATCGAGTAGTTTTAGAGTATACTCTGAAGGTATATATAACTATTTTTAATATTAGTATAAGTTTAACATATTTTTGTAAACTGTATTTTATTATACAAATAAATGAACGAACGAACGAATGAATGAATTAATGAACGAATGAATGAATGAACGAACGAACGAACGAAAGAACGAATGAATGAAATAAAACTAAACCCACCTTCTCTATGGTGTTCGCGATGTTGTCGTCTATGGGGCCAGAGTTGCCGATGCAGGTCATGCAGCCGTAGCCTACCACGTTGAAGCCCAGCTTCTCCAGGTACGGGACGACGCCAGACTCCTGGAAGCGGGAGACACCCGGTAGATGCTTGGCAAGCTAGCGAAGTTCCCTAGCTATTGGCTGTGCGGGAGTCGTGGGTTCGATTCCAACAAGACACGTATTGGAACTGCGCAAACGTGCTTAAGCCGCCTGTGTCGGTTATAACAATAGTGTATTGCCTGGGTCGGTTATAACAATAGTGTATTGCCTGGGTCGGTTATAACAATAGTGTATTGCCTGGGTCGGTTATAACAATAGTGTATTGCCTGGGTCGGTTATAACAATAGTGTATTGCCTGGGTCGGTTATAACAATAGTGTATTGCCTGGGTCGGTTATAACAATAGTGTATTGCCTGGGTCGGTTATAACAAGTGTGTATTGCCTGGGTCGGTTATAACAATAGTGTATTGCCTGGGTCGGTTATAACAATAGTGTATTGCCTGGGTCGGTTATAACAATAGTGTATTGCCTGGGTCGGTTATAACAATAGTGTATTGCCTGGGTCGGTTATAACAATAGTGTATTGCCTGGGTTGGTTATAACAATAGTGTATTGCCTGGATCGGTTATAACAATAGTGTATTGCCTGGGTTGGTTATAACAATAGTGTATTGCCTGGATCGGTTATAACAATAGTGTATTGCCTGGGTTGGTTATAACAATAGTGTATTGCCTGGTTCGGTTATAACAATAGTGTATAGTGTTGAATGTTCGGGTATTAAATTTCAACAAATGTGATTGGATCAGCGAAAGCATCACGTCATAGGCGGTGCCGTTGATTGGTTGGATATGGCGTGATATAAATATTATAGTAATGATAGGTGACTTCTTCGTCCATACCACGGATGACTCTACAGGTGCCGTAACATATAGTAACACCTAGTAAATATGTATAATACTTATATAAATAAATTAGTAGTATACTTCGAACTTGTAACTAACACCTAGTAAATATGTATTATGTATTAACTTATATAAATAAATTAGTAGTATACTGCGATCGTTTTACGTCATCAAACGTATAAGTTTAGCGAGAATGGCTATGTTGGCCTATATCTTTTTGCATTCCTTTTGAATAAATAAATAAATAAATTAGAAAAAATGCACCAATGTTCCTTGAAATATTCTAATCAACGGGAGCAATGCTATAAAAAACAAAGGGAAAATGAGATCGTAATCATGTTACTTATGTCCAACCTTTGTACCAAATGTTATAGTGAGTTTGATTATGTATGCTGTGTTTGCTATGTATGCAAGTGCAATCATTTTTTCCGTGTATATTTCGTCTGTAATCATGCCAGATTGTGTTCAGGTCAGCAGACCTAATAAACATAAAAAAAACAGTGTCCGCACAAACCGGACCTTCAGATAGTAGGTGACGACGCCGGACCCAGGCGATAGAGAAGTCTTGATGTATGGCAACACGCTCAGACCATTCTCCACGGCCTTCTTGGCGAGTAGACCTGCGTTGGGTGGAAAAAGAAGACTACTGTAGTATTTTCTAATCGAGAAGGTGTCAAGCGAGATGGCATTTCACCCGTTTTGATTAAGATTTGTTGATGTATTTTACGTTCATTTTTGGATTTGAATTTCTCTTTTAGAGGTAGTTTCGTGATTTTTTTTCAATCGAGAAAATATATCGGGAATATGTTTTGAAAACAATGCTCCATTAGAATGTAAGATCAGGATTAACATATATTTCTTTTGCTGCCATAAAATGTGTAGATTTTGCTAAAAAAAAATCTTTTAAAAAACCTATTTTGGTGCATACAGCGCCTATGTGATAACCGCCGCCCATGTAAAATCGCAACACCAGTGGAATTGATACGTTGCCACCTTTCAACAGAGCGTGCCCCGGCTACCTCACTCGCCAGACGAAACGCAGAAGTGTAACATTTCCAATACACGCCGGTCACCTGTGAGATCATGGTACTTACCCGGACGGACCTGATAACAACACATATGGTATTTACTATGTTTATCTTTTTTCTTTTCTTTTTTTTTTTTTTCTTTTTTTTTTTTTTTTTTTAAAAACATTGCCCTTACTTTAGGATAATACTATCCTGTGTTGTAAGGACGTTTTACAAACATAAATTTCACGTGGACAAACACCCAGATGCGAAACGACTATCTGCGGGTCACACAAACAGTTGTCCCGTGTGGGAATCGAACCCACTACCCCCGACGCCGAAGCCAATACCTTGGCAACTGCGCCACGGAGTCATCGCAGTTATCAGTTATATAGTACCCATAGTGCAACCGTTGCTTACTTTGGGACTGGAGGACGTTGTGTCAACATGTGTCCTGAAAAAAAAAATTATTTCTCACCCAAAAAAAAACACTCACCCGCGCCCAACATCACGGTCGGGTTAGAAGTGTTGGTGCAAGAGGTGATGGCGGCTATTATCACGGAGCCGTGGGTGATGGTGTATGTCTGTCCGTCGCTGAAGGTGAAACTCCCGGAGGCTGTCAACTGCTGCGGCGTCAGCCCGTATCCCTTGAAGCCGACCTGGAGGAGACTGTCCACTGAAGTATGTGCTTTAAGTGTGGCAGGGCCATGCAGCGGCCTCGGCTGTTGCACGAATGGGCAGGCTCGTCCGGGTAAGTACCACGACCTCACAGAAGACCGGCGTCAAGTGGAAGTATAATACTTTCGCGTTTCGTCTGGCGAGTGAGGTGGCCAGAGCCCAATTTTCAAAAGGTTTTCAACGCATCTGCAACCCTCGGGTGTAGCAGATGTCCATGGGCGGCGGTATTCACTTAACATCAGGTGAACCGTCTGCTCGCTTGGCAACTTTTCACATAGAAAAAGAAAAAAAATGTTACGGGAATTAGAACAAGTACATTTTTACGCAAACATTATATACGTCCCACTGCCGGGCAAAGGTCTCTGCTGCAAAGATTGTTGTTATTAGGGCATCGGTCATTGGGCGTAAGACAGTAGCAGTGTTTTATTTTTTTTATTTTATTTTATTACAAACAAAATCCACAGCTCTTTGTTACATCGTACGTACATCTTATGATCTTAAATTATAGCCAAAAACGGATTTACATTATTTAAATAGTATTTTCAATTTATAACGGACATGTTGAAGACAAAGTAGTTGGGACTAGAATACATAAAATGTTTACATCTTTCGAAAGCATAGCCTTGACAGCTCAGTGTCCGGGCGCTCGCCTTTAATTCAATATACTCGAGCAACCTGAGTTCGATCCCCGGTGCCGGCACCAATGAAGTTTTTAAGTTTAAACCTGCATATTTTCGAAATAACAACGAAAAAAAAATATTTCGAGAGTATGTGAAGTCCGCCAATCCGCAGTGAGGCCGCGTGGTGGATTATGCCCTGATACCCTCTGCACAGAGGAGGCCTCTAACCTGCAGGGGGACATTTAAAGGCTGTATACTTTGCATTTTTTTTTTCCATTTCGAAAATATGTTCGTTTCCTCGCGAAACTTTATGTATAACTTAGCCGGGATTTCAACTCTGGCTGCTCGAGCATATTGAACTAAACGCGACCGCCCGGTCTCTGAGCTATCACGGCTCAATCCCATCAACGGTTTCCGTAACCTATTACAGCGGCCAAGAAAAACATCGTGTGGTAACCCGCATATATTCGAAAAATTACAGATATGCTGTCTGCCTATCCACAGTGGGGCCGCGTCTTGGACTGTTCCCTGTACAGAGGGTATCCTCTGTACCTTTGTCCAGCAGTGGGATATGGGCTGTTACTTTACTTAACAAATAAACCGCCTCTCTTCCTCACAGTTCGCCCGTGACACGAATTAGACAGAAGCACGCCATGCGGAAGTTTTTGCTATAGTGTAACGGTGACATCGCAAAATGAACTCTAAACTCTCAGCAACAAGTGCTGTCGATGTTCGCACTGCGAGAGTGCAGACTCTGCACATTTGCAACCTTGCAGAGTGAGGATTGTTCGTTAGGTATACTAGTGTTCGACGGCGGTTATGCTCGTTTATTAAATTTAGTAAACAAATGAATATTAACAAGTTTGTATTAAATGAAACTAGTTTACCGAATTTATATAAATTATAAAATTTATATATATATATATATATATATATATACAAACAAGTCTGTATTTTTATTAGTATTACACCGTACAGTAGGATTACATTATCCTATATTATAAGGACGTTTTACACACATACATACATTTCACGTGGGGATACAACCATTCCGAAACAACCATCTGTTGGTCACGCGAATAGTTGCCCCGTGTGGGAATCGAACCCGCTACCGCCAATAGCTTGGCAATAGCTTGGCAACTGCGCCACGGTGTCATTGAAAACATTCAAGTTCCGCTAAATATAGACTACTTCCGCTAAATATAGGGGCTTGTAAAAAAGTCCGTTTTTTTATTGACGTAACACAAAATCGACTTCAAATATCTCGCTCTGTATTCATTTTACAATTGATCTTCTGGGTCTATCTAATTATATCCGGAGCCAAAGATCCAATACCGATGAAATTAATACGGGACCGCATGGTATGCACCAGCTTTCAAATGAAATCATATTGTTTTCTTGATTTTACGCGAATATTATACATATTAAATGAATCTACTTTACGGATTTTATCGCGTTTTTTATTTTAATTTAAATTCCCGACGTATCGAACCCTTTCCAGCGTTCATGTTCACGGGACAGACTATATAAATATAAATTAAAATAAAAAAAAAACGCGATAAATTCCGTAAAGTAGTTTCATTTAATATGAAAAAAGAATCATCAAATTCGGTTCGCCCGGTGACAAAACATAAAAAACATACAGTCGAATTGGGAACCTCCCTCCTTTTTTGAAGTCGGTTAAAAAGACGTTCTTAGGGTCGACAGGTAACACATAAGTCGATCGATGGATAACATTATTTATGTTACGAAAATCGTCTGTATCCCTTCAGGCATATGTGGCATACAGACAGACGGGCACACACAGCTTTCGCACTCAAAAGATTTTATGCGATAGAAGTGCTGTCGGAGAAAACAGCTGACCGGGCAATTGTAATATAAAAATCGGTTAGCGCGTGATTATTTCTCATTCGGCATAGTTTGCGGTCGATCGCGTGCGCATGTGTGTTTGTTACTTGCTATCGTCCCGGGTTCGAAACTAGTGCAGAGGGATAAAGGTGAGTGGTGAGATAAAAGTATTTGTGTACGACGACCCGAATGGCGTAGCGGGTATAGCTGCCTCATGCGCCAGAGGGTGTGGGTTCGAACCCCACTACTGGAAAAATATTGTGTGATGAACAGTGTGTTGCCAGTGTATTAATGTTTATATATGTATATTACGTATTTATTTGTAAAAGAAAATTATGTTTAAGTACGTTTCTCAGTTATCTACTACCCATAGTACAAGCGTTGCTTAGTTTGGGACTAGTCGTTGTGTAGAAATGTGTCAAAAAATGTACGCACAAATCAGAAGATTTTTAGATATATTCAGCAAATCAAATCAAATCATTTATTCATCGAAATAAGGAATGTACATTTCGTCTGTCGATAGTCATTTTTTTTTTAATCTACCACCGTCTCGTAATGAGAACACACTTTCACGAAGAAAGGGTAAAAGACTTCAAATTTTTGGTGACTCCGTGGCGCAGTTGCCAAGGTATCGGCTTCGGCGTCGGGGGACGTGGGTTCGATTCCCACACGGGACAACTATTTGTGTGACCCACAGATAGTTGTTCCGCATCTGGGCGTTTGTCCGCGTAAAATGTATGTTTGTAAAACGTGCTTACAGCACAGGATAATCTTATCCTAAAGTAAGGGCAATGTTTTAAAAAAATAATAATAAATAATAATAATAATCGTTTATTGCCAAGAAAAAATAGATTGTACAATAAATTTAAATGCTCAACAAAAAAAAAAGAGAATTTAAAAAGAACATTAACAATGTTATATAAAGACAAAAAATTTTACAAAAATATTAAAATTACATAGGGATTTAAAAAAAAAAAAAAAAAAAAAAGCTCCTTGGCAAAAGGTGGAAACTCAGCTTATGCTACAACTGACGGCATAAGGCTGACTGTGTAGCGCTGATTTTCAGTTTCCCCTGGCCCTGTTGTTGTTATAGAGCCGCGATTAAAGTTTCTATTGGTCGGTACGAACTTCGAAGAAATAAATAAGGCAAATATTCTTATAATTATTACATATCTTACATATTTACATTTTTTTTATTATATTTATTCTACCATAATTTGATTGTTACGTATAAGAGTGTGCGTGAGTGTGACGCTTCTGTGCGAGGGTGTGTGTATGTGAGTGTTTGTTTGTGGAAGTATTCGTGTGTCAGTTTGCGCGTGATATAGTGTGTGTTAATTTGGGATGTAGTAATTTTTTTTAAAGGCTGTTTCAAGTTTTCTGTAAGCTTCTGTTGCTTTATTAAAGACTCCTTGTAGTTGCGCTTAAAAGTTTGTAAGCTGATTTTTTTTCGCATTGGTGGAGGTAGATTGTTCCAAATTTTAGAAGTTTGATACTTGAAACAGCCTTTAAAACCAGTTGTTCGGTGAGAAGGGATTACAAGTAAATTCATGGCCGCTGCACGTGTAATTCGCAAATGTATATCTTTTACCCAAGTTAGTTTTTTCGAATAAATATTCGGGGTTTTTATTCCATATGACTTTTTGTACCGTACACGCTAAGTGTAATTCTCGTCTGGTTGCCATATCCAGTATACCTTTACGATTTAAGTGCGGCAGAATATGTTCTCTCTTATTTATTTTGAAACAAAACCTTGCATAGGCATTCTGTACTCTTTGTATAGCTTGAGCAGTTTTTTGGTAAAGTCTTGGTCCATATATAGCACAGCAGTAATTAAAACATGAAAGGACTAATGTTTCAACCAGGAGTATACGTGTATTTTCACTTATATAATTGCGTAATCGATACAAATCTTTTAGTTTAT
The DNA here is from genome assembly GCA_933534255.1 of Iphiclides podalirius. NCBI lineage: Eukaryota > Metazoa > Arthropoda > Insecta > Lepidoptera > Papilionidae > Iphiclides > Iphiclides podalirius. Next base: position 2,350,377 of record OW152842.1, on the reverse strand, counting down.
AAAAGGCAGTCTTCATTCTATTACTTATATGGCTAGTAAATCGTAATTCACTATCGATAGTAAAAATTTAAAAAAAATTTGTATTAAAAAAAAATATCCCTTCCAATTAGAGCCACTGTATCCTATCGGGGTCTAGTTGCAGTCCACATCTATATCTATGTAAACAGGATGGTGGGGCGGGTGATACTCACACACAAAACTTGTCTGCTAGCACGCACAGAAATTCCCTTATCTATTGTACAGTTATCAATTATGAACGATTGATACTATGAGTTGTTCGACCGCAACAACGTTGGCCCTAAGTCTATTTTAATTGGGCGCGACCGTCACTCAGTGAAATCGGACAGAACGAGAAGCGGCGGAAAAATAAAACGAATCAACTGCGGTAGGGCCACGCAACAGACGCTGTTGCACGGTTGGGCAGGACCGTCCGGGTAAAATTAAAATAACAGCCTATAATGTCCCACTGCTGGGCAAAGGCCTGCTGTACAGAGGGTATCAGGGCACACGAGTAGTCCACCAAGCGGCCCCACTGCGGATCGGCGCACACCAAATGGTAATATACTAATGTTTAAACAAGTATTTGTCAATGAAAGGTATCAAAGTAGGTTTTCGAGTCACAGCCATTACAGCCATTGAAGTTTCGGACGACCCCCCACTAGATGGAGTGACGACCCGTGCAAGTGTGCGGGAAGTCGATGGATCCAGTCAGGGTCGTACTTCTAACCAGGACCGATATTCGTCGAAATTGAGATACCCGATGAGAGGTATCTCATTTTGAAGAATATCGGTCTTCAGTCTACTTAATTATCTTTCCCTTATAGTCAGTAGATAGATGACATTATCGTACATATTTCTTAAAATGTATGTATGATAAAAGCCGGGGCGGCTCGCTTGTTATTTATTACAAGCGAGCCGCCCCGGCTTCGCACGGGTGCAATGTATTATACATATAAACCTTCCTCTTGAATCACTCTATTTAGTAAGAAAAACGCATCAAGATCCGTTGCGTAGTTTTAAAGATGTAAACATACATAGGGACAGACAGACAGCGGGACGACTTCGTTTTATACAATGTAGTGATGAAAACGTTAACTCTCTTCCAATTGTCTATATTCCGTAAATAGCGGCAAACGTAAGGTATGAAATTCTGATTGAATCGCTAAACTCGATAAAGAATTGTGTAAGTTGTGACGTACCGATATTAAAACACCTTTGAGAAATAAAAAAGAGATTCTTCAAAGTCAAAGTCAAATATCTTTATTCAATATAGAAGCATTCGCTTAATTATTGAGTCAAAAAACTCTACCACCGGTTCGGAAGGACTGACCTGAGAAGAACTGGGCGTAAGAAACTCAGCGGGACATTTTTTTTTACTTGACCAAAAAAGAACAAATATGTGTACAATTATTAAATTCCACTTGAAAGAGCCTGGAGCGATCAATTCATTTCCAGAGTGTGTTATCATTCAGATAATCACTAATACTATAATAGCCATTAACACACAAACGTTCCTTTACAAGTTTTTTGAATTTAGCAACGGATTCATTTTGAACGTTTTCTGGGATAAAACAACCGCAGTTCAAATCAGTCAGTTATATCCAACGGCTTAGAGTTTCAAAGAAATAAATTCAATACATGCGAAGCCTGCCAATCAGCATTGGGGTTACAATTGATACTATGCCCAGTTGTGGGACATATTATGTACAATACAATATAATATAATAAAAATATATAATAAGATAAATAAAATTGGAGTGTCTGTTTGTAATCTTAAAATAACCGCTTTTTACTAAATGTGCATATGGGTGTATACACGGTACATATACCAAAATAATTAGTTCTACAATTTTTATTTGTCTGTCTGTCTGTTTGTTCCGGCTAATCTTTGAACTGTGGGACCGATTTTCACGGAACTTTCACTGGCAGATAGCTGATGCAAAGAGAAGTGACTTGGCTACTTTTAGTTGAGAATTTTTATTTATTTTAGATTCGATTTGTTTGTTTACAATATGAAACATATCTCTTTCATAAAGATATTCACTCATCAAGGCATCACTATTATAGAACTTTCATAACACAAGAACAAAGATATTCCTTGATATTTAACTACGTACTACGTTAAAAATAAGGAATGTAACTCAAAATAAGGAATCCGAAATAAAAGCGTAATAAGGTCCGATTACACAAGGTGTCGTTGTGATTAATTGTTATTGCCTAATCATCAATTAGAGCAATTAGTGGGTGATTAAATATTCTTGCAACACAATGTAATGCTTAAATTGAGGTATTAGATTACTTCTCTGTAAACAGTTAATTCGTAATAAATTATAATTTGGATAACAAGATCGTAAAGGACAGAACATTCCAGTACTGGGAACACAATTCTAGGAAATATATTTAGTATGACGGAATAATAAGGCTAACATTAATTAATCCACCTGTCATTTCTGAGAGCAACATATATTGTGAGTTTTAAAAGAAACATTTCACTTTTGTTATGTAATGAATAAAATCAAATTATATATTATCCAGCCGTGATTGCAGTGTCCGGGCGCTCGCCTTTAATTCAATATACTCGAGCAACCTGAGTTCGATCCCCGGTGCCGGCACCAATGAAGTTTTTAACTTTAATTGCTGGCTTATCACCTGCTCCGCTGTGAAGGAAAACATCAAACCAGCATATTTTCGAAATAATAACAAAAAAATATATATTTCGAAGATATGTGAAGTCCGCCAATCCGCAGTGGGGCCACGTGGTGGACTATGCCCTGATACCCTCGGTATAGAGGAGGCCTTTGCCCAGCAGTGGGACATATATAGGCTATTACTTTACTTTATTATCCAGCCGATCGTGGACTCATTCCACATAGAGTTAGTTAGAGTACACCTGATGTTAAGTGATAACCGCCGCCCATCGATATTTTTAACACGCCAATGTAGTATCACAAATACGTTCCCGCCTTTCAATAAAGTGCGTCCCTGTTACCTCACTCACTTCCGTGACGCTGTCTACCCGGACGGACCCGCCCATCCGTGCAACGGCACATATTGCGCGGCCCTATCGCAGTAACAAATATCATCGTAGCGTCCCAGTTTCCAATAAAAATAATAATAAAGTAAAATAATAATTATACAATTTTAGACTAAGCGCCTATATAATTTTTTTTATGTGAAAAGTTGCCAAACGAGCAGACTGTTCACCTGATGTTAAGTGATAGTCCGCCGCCCATGGACATCTGCTACACCCGAGGGTTTGCAGATGCGTTGACAACCTTTTTGGAAATTGGGCTCCGGCCACCTCACTCACCAGACGAAACGCGAAAGTACTAGACTTCCACTTTACGCCGGTCTTCTGTGAGGTCGTGGTACTTACCCGGACGAGCCTGCCCATTCGTGCAACAGCCGAGGCTGCTGCGTGGCCCTACCACATGTCGGTCACCTTAGTTCTACTGAACATTAAGTTAATTTGTAGAAAGTGCAGAGATTAGCACTATAGAAAAACTTTAAATTTCCAAGCGCTAACACATAATAATGTTACAAATGAATACAAACAGACCAACAGCATCCGTCGTCCGTATTCGGTCGTTTCGCACTACGGCCGAAACCATAGTCGAACCGCGACATCGGCCCGCGAGCAAACCGCTCACGATGCAAAACCGCAGACGGTCGATATCGCCCACCAACCGGGTATATAACCGTAGGCAGAAACCCGTGCATATCGTCACCCAATGGAGGCGTCGGAAGTTACGACCAAAACGCGAGTGTAACATTCTCCGATCTTTGGAGGCTTGCCATAGAGTAGTCTATGGATTTCCGTTCCCAACTACTGAGCGACTTGGCCGTTTGAAGAACTGAAGACTATCGAACATGCGTCGCGGACAGTCGACGTAAAGTTTGAAGTGTTTATATTAATACCCGATAATTGCGATGAGTAGATACGCAATCTTCAAAGTTTGATACCTTTAAAAATGTAAAGTAACGGCCTATATATGTCCCACTGAGCAAAGGGACGCCTTTATGTATTAGGGCAAAGTCCACCTCGCGACCCCACGTCGGATTGGCGGACTTCACATCTTTTTTTTTTTCTTTTCCGTTTCTTTCCTTCACCGCTGAGCACGTGATAATTCGGGCACTTAAAATTCACGATTTCATTGGTGCCGGCACCGGGGATCGAACTCGGGTTGCCCGAGTGTATTGAATTAAAACCGAGCGCCCGGACATTGATCTATCGCTCCTTAAGTTTCCGTATTACGGAATTAAATCAACCACCAACTACACGACTAACTCGTCGAAGCCAATAGTTGTCCGCGCCCTCCAAATAATCGCCCAATTCATCGTGTTTCAGGCGGGAGGTGATAATCTCGCGCGAGACGCTTCAGCATCGATGGGAGCTAAGAATCAGGTAAGCGTAAGAAACGGGGAGGCTAACCGGGATAAGGAGCGCGTATCGACACGATCCAATCTGAGGGAACAGATTAGTTTGTAGAAATAAAGGAACGAAAAGTTTCTCGCCGCTTAGAAATAAAAAAATTTAGTCTAGAAAAATTTTCCATGTGTAATCACAAGTGCAAAGATTAGCACTATAAAAATTTAAATTTCTGAAGGAACCACAATTTAGCTTACGATAAAACGCGCCTTCCGTCAAACTTAATTGAATTACGGTAATAGTAAATATTTCCGGGCATTCTGTTGGGCAACGTTATCTAGACACGAACCAAGCGAGGCTTGTACTATGGGCACTAGGTAAATGATATAAATTAGAACATACTTTTTTTAAATAACTAAAATATAAGATAAGTAGCTTAAGTAACATTTTTATTTTTTTATTATTTATATATCTTTCTATGCACCTACCTAATCTTCTCTGTACCACCCTAAGGTTGACTTTGGCATTAAGACCGCCTTTGTACTTTTACTGTAATATGTATTTATTTATTTATTTATTAAGGATTAATAAATAAATAAATAAATACATATTACAGTCATATAAACACATAGACATAGAAAGACAGCTTCGTTATACAACATTTTTCCAGTAGTTGAGTACGAATCCACACCATATAACGCAAGAGACAGAATAACCAACTACGCCAAATGTATTGTCACAATAGACCACCGTTGAAGCGAAAGATCATCGTGAAGAAGACCGTATCCCTCTCATCAGATCAATTTGGTGATACGGCTTATGAGTTTCGTATCACGTCATAAAGCTGTCTCACTAAATAGACCCGTTGAGTTCAACAACGTCGAAGACTGGACAGGTAACCGTGTAATTGTGTGGTGTAATTTTTAGGGTTGTCGATACTTTTACGGCATCGGCTGACAGAAAAGAGAATAGCCACGGGGTTTCTTACGCCTGTTTCTTCTCCTTCAGAGGAGCATCGTTACGAAACGGTGGTGGATTTACAAAAATAACTGTCGATACATAGATGAAATGTACATTTCTTACATCGATGAACAAATGATTTGATCTGATTTGTTGTTGCACGAATGGACAGGCCCGTCCGGGTGGATGTGTCATACTTCTGCGTTTCTTCCGGTGAGTGAGGTAGCCGGGGCCCACTTTATTAAAAGGTGGCAACGCACCTGCAACCATAAGAGTGTTGCAAACGTCCATGGGCGGCGTTTACCACTTAAAACCAGGAGAGACGCTTGATCGCTACAAAAAAAAAACTATTTAACATTATGAGAGGCAAGTACAATAAAATAAAGAGTAACTTATGTCGGTGGATTCCATACAAAGTATATTAACAAGCTACCAATCGAACCTCTTCATTTTGTGCGGGTAATAAAATGATGTTCCAATAAAGATGACGCGTGTCCACACTGCGCGGCTTCTAAAAATTGCTCCGCTTTACAATATGTAAGTGAATGTGACGGATGATATAGAACGTATGACATGGAAAGGGTCGACAATTGGCGTAATTCGAGTGCCTCAGTTTCGGTGCGCTAGTGTAATATACAGCGTGTCCTTACAATCGCGACAATAAATGAACTCACGTCTAACGCTACTTGCCAATAATCATAAAAAAATATTCACGTTTAACAAAATACGTAATTAAAAAAAAAATATTTTTCAAACAGACTAATTAAGTAAAAAAGAAACAAAATTTGTAACATCCTATACAACTCGCGCCACAGCGTCGCATTACAAGCATCTCCATCTAACAGTATGTTTTGTCTCTTTGAAATTCATTCAACCCATTCATATGCTTTGTGACCTTTACAAATGAACTTTACGTTACAGTTTTATACGTAAGGGTGTTCTAAAATTCTTTGTTTTGGAAAACTAAAACTCTGTAAATATTGATGTTTAAAGAATTTAAATGTTTAATACAACTTTAAAAAGTTATCTCCTATATGTGTGTTCATTTATTGTCGCGATGGTAACGACACGCTGTATATACATAACTTAACTCGATGAATGTTCTTTTTAGTTTAATTTTTGTTGCAATTTTCTTTTATTTTCCTTTCTGGAACACACATCCTTTCACTTTAAAAGTTCATTTTCGTAAATTTCTCACTGTTAAGCTCGAAGTTTTCTAGCATTATAATTACCAATTTCAATTGAACAAATGCATACAAGTTGTATATCAGCAAACCGTAGGGTTGTTTACGCAGAAGTGTATAGCATGACTTTTCAGAACAGGAGCACAAAAACATGTTTACGAGTCTTGTTTACATAGTCATTAAAGGATTGTTGTGTTCCTTTATAATTAGACGTCCTACTTAAACAGTTGTAGGGGACTTTTCATAATTATGCGCCCTAATTCAAATAGTAATTGACCGACAACTATTTGAGAGAAACATCTTATTCTATTAAATCTTAATCTATTAACCAAGCATTGCTTCAAATACTAAATAACAATGTAGAAGGAAGGCGTTAAGATTTTCGTCGCTGTGGCTATCAGCCGTTTAGCTCAGTGGCTAGAGCGTCAGGCCGCGAATGCCGAAGACGTGGGTTCGATTCCCACAGCGGCGACGATCTTTTCGTACTTTTTCTACATGTTTTAATGTTCAATCTTAAGTGCAGAGATTAGCACTATAAAAAAACTTTAAAATTTAGAAAAATCTTATTTACGATTTATCAAACTATTATTTACGCTAATACATACATATTTGGTATCATGCCTTTGATATATATTCTTTTAATTGTTAACATAACTAAAGAGACTTTAACACGGCGATATTTTCCTAAAAATAGTTAATTACAAAGAACTGAATTTGATTTATGTACTAAGTTTTCTTTTTCTTTGTTATTTTTTTTTCTCTTCCATCACTTCCTCGACTTTTATTAAAAAACATAATTATGTACTAAAGGTGAAAATTTATTATTGGCACTTTATATAATATGTTACAGTATTGTTTTAAAATAAGTACTTAATTGATGTAAGTTTTCCTAAATAAAATAAAATAAAAAATAACTGTGTTTGTTGAAACTAAATTAATATTCATTCATTCATCAATACCCGGTAAACAATAGTATCTTTTTACGGATTTTTTTGCTTGGCACTTGTACTCTTATAGTCCGCCACCAACTATTTACTAGTACTTATATAAAAAGCTTTTAGCATAGAACACTTTAAAGAAGGAAGGCTCGATTAACGCAAATGTCAAGCTATCCGCCCCTACAGCGGGTGTCCTGAGTTCGATTGCGGCACATAACAAATATTTATGTCACCAAATGATAATTGTTCCGCTCTTACAACACCGGATAATCGAATATATAAAATTCTCGTGTCAAGATGTTTGTAATGTGAACTCCTCCAAAACGGTTCGACCGATTTTCATGAAATTTTGAGTGCATATCGGCCAGGGTGGAGAATCGGACATCTATCTTTCATGCCCCTAAATGTTAAGGGTGCTCCACCCCTGAATTTTTATTTTTATTTTTTATATAAAATTTTTTGTTTTTATTTTTTTATGACACAGCATACAAAAATACATACAACCCTAGATTTTCACCCCTCTACGCAGACGTAGTCGCGGGCAGCAGGTAGTAACATTATAATAACACTATCCTGTGTTGTAAGAATGTTTTACAAACCGAAATTTCACATGGAGAAACTATCATCTGTGGGTCCAACAAATAGTTGTCCCTTGTCGGAATCGAACCCACGACCCCCGACGCCGAAGCCGATACCTTGGCAACTGCGCCACGGAGTCGTCAAATTATATATCACGAATCGTCATCATCCTCCTGCCTTCACACAACCTAGGTGGGGAGGTAAAAACATTTAAAAAAATGTGTAATTACAAATGAATGTAAAAAGAAGTACAACAGGCGGTCTTATCGCCCCAAAGGCGATTCCTTCCAGACAAACATTGCGAAAAGTATTTTCGCTAAAGATAAATAAAGAAGAGAGCAGATGGTGGTGTAGATGAATCGCTAGTAAGCTATATTTCATATACAGCGTGTCTCTTTTAAATTCATTCAACCCATTCATATGCTTTGTGACCTTTACAAATGAACTTTACGTTACGCTTTTATAGGTAAGGGTGTTCTAAAATTGTTTGTTTTGGAAAATTTAATAACTCTGTAAATATTGATGTTTAAAGAATTTAAATGTTTAATACAACTATAAAAAATTATCCCCTATATGTGTGTTCATTTATTGTCGCGATGGTAACGACATGCATAGCAGGGTGAAGGCATTTATAAAAGTAAAGTCACAGTCTATACATGTCCCACTGCTGGGCAAAGGCATCCTCTGTTCAGAGGGTATCAGGTATAGCCATAGTCCACCACGGATTTTCGGACTTCACATATCTTCCAAATATTTTTTTTATTGTTTCGAAAATATCCATGTTCCCTCACGATGCTTTCCTTCACCGAATGAAAATTCAATGAAATTAAGACATTTATGCGTCGATGAAACTCGTAAAAAATAAGAAAGAGACGTCGGTATACAATAAGGAAATAACGCTGTCGTAAAAAGGTAGCATTCAATTTCAAATTAGTTCATTAACATAGGTTATTTAGTAATCCTCACCGAGACTCATCTGATGATTGAGATAAACGGGACACGTTCCATTGAGAGGCAGCGACGGATTTGTAAGCCTACGCGTGTTGCAAATGTGCAGCGGTTATAACTTAACATCAGGTGAACTACCAGTTCGTATGCATCTCCTTAGACAAGAAAAACCGGCCAAGTGCGAGTCGGACACGCGCACGACGGGTTCGGTACCATTATCTATATGAACGGAAAACAATCATTGTCTTGTATGGGAGGCCTACTTATTTTTTATTTTTAATATTTGTTGCAAGCGGCAACAGAAATACATCATTTGTGAAAATTACATCCTGGTGAGAGACGGATAGACAAACAAAGACAGACAGACAGCGGAGTCTTAATAAAAGGGTCCCGTTTTACCCTTTGGGTGCTGAACCCTAACAATCCTAATTTCATTAATAACACGTCTAATTAATGTGATATTCTTAAACACTTAAATCCCTTGCCGGTGCAAAACCGTTTAATTAATTAAGGTAATCATAGAGAACGCGTAATGACAAAAACAACCCATAGTCGTTGCAAATCTTGTACAAAATAAAGTGATCGTTTAATTACTAATCGTTATTACGTCGATTACATTAAGCACTTCGCAGGTAGGCTAATTAACTAACCCCCAAATCGCTTGGGTATATAACGTAAATCAGAGAGCGTTCTAACCACAGTTCCTGCTATCCCGGCGATCAGTACGGATCGGGAACAGATTATAATCTGAGCAGTGTTATGTGTATTTGTGTTTATTTTTGTCGGGAACAACATATAAAGGTAGGTGGTTTGGCAGCACTTACGCACGTGTTCTACGGATTCTAATTAGTCATCACCTGCTGAGTAGACGTGTGTCATTCTGTCACTGGGTATGTGATAGCTACACATAGCAGATTCTGACATCGAGGAATAAAAGTGTGTTTATGTGTTCTACTAATATTCGTCTCTGCTAGATATAGTCATCACCTGCTCAGTAGACATGTGTGTCATTCTGTCACTGGGTATGTGATAGCTACAGATAGCAGATACTGTCATCGAGATCATTTATTATTTAAAAAAAGCTTATCTGTGAATATTTTGCTTTAATAACTCTTACAGATGTTTTTTTCTGCTAGATATAGTCATCACCTGCTCAGTAGACATGTGTGTCATTCTGTCACTGGGTATGTGATAGCTACAGATAGCAGATACTGTCATCGATCATCGAATTATTAAAAGCTGTGTTTTGTGTTCTCTTACGGATATTTTATCTCTGCTAGATATAGTTATCACCTGCTGAGTAGACATGTGTGTCATTCTGTCACTGGGTATGTGATAGCTACAGATAGCAGATACTGTCATCGAGATTATTTATTATTTATGAAAGCTTATCTGTGAATATTTTGCTTTAGTAACTCTTACAGGTGTTTATTTCTGCTAGATATAGTCATCACCTGCTCAGTAGACATGTGTGTCATTCTGTCACTGGGTATGTGATAGCTACAGATAGCAGATACTGTCATCGAGGAATAAAAGTGTGTTTATATGTTCTACGGATATTCATCTCTGCTAGATATAGTCATCACCTGCTCAGTAGACATGTGTGTCATTCTGTCACTGGGTATGTGATAGCTACAGATAGCAGATACTGTCATCGAGATCATTTATTATTTAAAAAAGCTTATCTGTGAATATTTTGCTTTAATAACTCTTACAGATGTTTTTTTTCTGCTAGATATAGTCATCACCTGCTCAGTAGACATGTGTGTCAATCTGTCACTGGGTATGTGATAGCTACAGATAGCAGATACTGTACATCGAGGAATAAAAGTGTGTTTATATGTTCTACGGATATTAATCTCTGCTAGATATAGTCATCACCTGCTCAGTAGACATGTGTGTCATTCTGTCACTGGGTATGTGATAGCTACAGATAGCAGATACTGTCATCGAGATCATTTATTATTTAAAAAAGCTTATCTGTGAATATTTTGCTTTAATAACTCTTACAGATGTTTTTTTCTGCTAGATATAGTCATCACCTGCTCAGTAGACATGTGTGTCATTCTGTCACTGGGTATGTGATAGCTACAGATAGCAGATACTGTCATCGAGATTATTTATTATTTATGAAAGGAATATTTTGCTTTAGTAACTCTTACAGGTGTTTATTTCTGCTAGATGTAGTCATCATCTGCTCAGTAGACATGTGTGTCATTCTGTCACTGGGTATGTGATAGCTACAGATAGCAGACACTGTCATCGAGGAATAAAAGTGTGTTTATGTGTTCTACGGATATTCATCTCTGCTAGATATAGTCATCACCTGCTCAGTAGACATGTGTGTCATTCTGTCACTGGGTATGTGATAGCTACAGATAGCAGATACTGTCATCGAGGAATAAAAGTGTGTTTATGTGTTCTATGGATATTCACTTCTGCTAGATATAGTCATCACCTGCTCAGTAGACATGTGTGTCATTCTGTCACTGGGTATGTGATAGCTACAGATAGCAGATACTGTCATCGAGGAATAAAATGTGTTTATGTTTCGACGGATATTCATGCTAGATATAGTACCTGCTCAGTAGACATGTGTGTCATTCTGTCACTGGGTATGTAATAGCTACAGATAGCAGATACTGTCATCGAGATTATTTATTATTTATGAAAGCTACTCTATGAATATTTTGCTTTAGTAACTCTTACAGGTGTTTATTTCTGCTAGATATAGTCATCACCTGCTCAGTAGACATGTGTGTCATTCTGTCACTGGGTATGTGATAGCTACAGATAGCAGATACTATTATCGGAAACTAAAAGTGTGTTTATGTGTTCTACGGATATTCATCTCTGCTAGATATAGTCATCGCCTGCTCAGTAGACATGTGTGTCATTCTGTCACTGGGTATGTGATAGCTACAGATAGCAGACACTGTCATCGAAAACCAAAAGTGTGTTTATATATTCTACGGATATTCATCTCTGCTAGATATAGTCATCACCTGCTCAGTAGACATGTGTGTCATTCTGTCACTGGGTATGTGATAGCTACAGATAGCAGATACTGTCATCGAGATGATTTATTTATTTATCTGTGAATTTTTGCTTTATTTTACAGATGTTTTTTTCTGCTAAAAGCTTATCTGTGCATATTTTGTTTCAGTTACTCTGACAGGTGTTTATCTCTGCTAGATATAGTCATCACCTGCTCAGTAGACATGTGTGTCATTCTGTCACTGGGTATGTGATAGCTACAGATAGCAGATACTGTCATCGAGATTATTTATTATTTATGAAAGCTTATCTGTGAATATTTTGCTTTAGTAACTCTTACAGGTGTTTATTTCTGCTAGATATAGTCATCACCTGCTCAGTAGACATGTGTGTCATTCTGTCACTGGGTATGTGATAGCTACAGATAGCAGATACTGTCATCGAAAACTAAAAGTGTGTTTATGTGTTCTACGGATATTCATCTCTGCTAGATATAGTCATCGCCTGCTCAGTAGACATGTGTGTCATTCTGTCACTGGGTATGTGATAGCTACAGATAGCAGATACTGTCATCGAAAACTAAAAGTGTGTTTATATGTTCTACGGATATTCATCTCTGCTAGATATAGTCATCACCTGCTCAGTAGACATGTGTGTCATTCTGTCACTGGGTATGTGATAGCTACAGCTAGCAGATACTGTCATCAAGATTATTTATTATTTATGAAAGCTACTCTGTGAATATTTTGCCTTAGTAACTCTTGCAGGTGTTTATTTCTGCTAGATATAGTCATCACCTGCTCAGTAGACATGTGTGTCATTCTGTCACTGGGTATGTGATAGCTACAGATAGCAGATACTGTCATCGAGGAATAAAAGTGTGTTTATGTGTTCTACGGATATTCATCTCTGCTAGATATAGTCCATCGCCTGCTCAGTAGACATGTGTGTCATTCTGTCACTGGGTATGTGATAGCTACAGCTAGCAGATACTGTCATCGAGATTATTTATTATTTATGAAAGCTACTCTGTGAATATTTTGCTTTAGTAACTCTTGCAGGTGTTTATTTCTGGTAAATATAGTCATCACCTGCTCAGTAGACATGTGTGTCATTCTGTCACTGGGTATGTGATAGCTACAGATAGCAGATACTATTATCGAAAACTAAAAGTGTGTTTATGTGTTCTATGGATATTCATCTCTGCTAGATATAGTCATCACCTGCTCAGTAGACATGTGTGTCATTCTGTCACTGGGTATGTGATAGCTACAGATAGCAGACACTGTCATCGAAAACTAATAGTGTGTTTATGTGTTCTATGGATATTAATCTCTGCTAGATATAGTCATCACCTGCTCAGTAGACATGTGTGTCATTCTGTCACTGGGTATGTGATAGCTACAGATAGCAGACACTGTCATCGAAAACCAAAAGTGTGTTTATATGTTCTACGGATATTCATCTCTGCTAGATATAGTCATCACCTGCTCAGTAGACATGTGTGTCATTCTGTCACTGGGTATGTGATAGCTACAGATAGCAGATACTGTCATCGAGATTATTTAATATTTATGAAAGCTTATCTGTGAATATTTTGCTTAAGTAACTCTTACAGGTGTTTATTTCTGCTAGATATAGTCATCACCTGCTCAGTAGACATGTGTGTCATTCTGTCACTGGGTATGTGATAGCTACAGATAGCAGACACTGTCATCGAAAACTAAAAGTGTGTTTATGTGTTCTATGGATATTAATCTCTGCTAGATATAGTCATCACCTGCTCAGTAGACATGTGTGTCATTCTGTCACTGGGTATGTGATAGCTACAGAAAGCCGATACTATCATCGAAAACTAAAAGTGTGTTTATGTGTTCGACGGATATTCATCTCTGCTAGATATAGTTATCACCTGCTGAGTAGACATGTGTGTCATTCTGTCACTGGGTATGTGATAGCTACAGATAGCAGATACTGTCATCGAGATTATTTATTATTTATGAAAGCTACTCTGTGAATATTTTGCTTTAGTAACTCTTGCAGGTGTTTATTTCTGGTAAATATAGTCATCACCTGCTCAGTAGACATGTGTGTCATTCTGTCACTGGGTATGTGATAGCTACAGATAGCAGATACTCATCGAAAACTAAAAGTGTGTTTATGTGTTCTATGGATATTCATCTCTGCTAGATATAGTCATCACCTGCTCAGTAGACATGTGTGTCATTCTGTCACTGGGTGTGTGATAGCTACAGATAGCAGATACTGTCATCGAAAACTAAAAGTGTGTTTATGTGTTCTATGGATATTAATCTCTGCTAGATATAGTCATCACCTGCTCAGTAGACATGTGTGTCATTCTGTCACTGGTTATGTGATAGCTACAGATAGCAGACACTCATCGAAAACTAAAAGTGTGTTTATGTGTTCTATGGATATTAATCTCTGCTAGATATAGTCATCACCTGCTCAGTAGACATGTGTGTCATTCTGTCACTGGGTATGTGATAGCTACAGATAGCAGATACTGTCATCGAAAATAAAAAAAAGTGTGTTTATATTTTGTTTAGTACGGATATATTCATCTCTGCTAGATATAGTCATCACCTGCTCAGTAGACATGTGTGTCATTCTGTCACTGGGTGTGTGATAGCTACAGATAGCATACACTGTCATCGAAAACTAAAAGTGTGTTTATGTGTTCTATGGATATTAATCTCTGCTAGATATAGTCATCACCTGCTCAGTAGACATGTGTGTCATTCTGTCACTGGGTATGTGATAGCTACAGATAGCAGATACTGTCATCAAGATTATTTATTATTTATGAAAGCTAAAAGTGTGTTTTTGCTGTAACTCTATGGATATTATCTTTGCTAGATATAGTCATCACCTGCTCAGTAGACATGTGTGTCATTCTGTCACTGGGTATGTGATAGCTACAGATAGCAGACACTGTCATCATCGAAAACTAAAAGTGTGTTTATATGTTCTACGGATATTAATCTCTGCTAGATATAGTCATCACCTGCTCAGTAGACATGTGTGTCATTCTGTCACTGGGTATGTGATAGCTACAGATAGCAGATACTGTCATCGAAAACTAAAAGTGTGTTTATATGTTCTACGGATATTCATCTCTGCTAGATATAGTCATCGCCTGCTCAGTAGACATGTGTGTCATTCTGTCACTGGGTATGTGAATAGCTACAGATAGCATACACTGTCATCGAAAACTAAAAGTGTGTTTATGTGTTCTATGGATATTAATCTTTGCTAGATATAGTCATCACCTGCTCAGTAGACATGTGTGTCATTCTGTCACTGGGTATGTGATAGCTACAGATAGCAGACACTGTCATCGAAAACTAAAAAGTGTGTTTATGTGTTCTATGGATATTAATCTCTGCTAGATATAGTCATCACCTGCTCAGTAGACATGTGTGTCATTCTGTCACTGGGTATGTGATAGCTACAGATAGCAGATACTATCATCGAAAACTAAAAGTGTGTTTATGTGTTCTACGGATATTCATCTCTGCTAGATATAGTCATCACCTGCTCAGTAGACATGTGTGTCATTCTGTCACTGGGTATGTGATAGCTACAGATAGCAGATACTGTCACCGAGATTATTTATTATTTATGAAAGCTTATCTGTGAATATTTGCCTTAGTAACTCTTGCAGGTGTTTATTTCTGCTAGATATAGTCATCACCTGCTCAGTAGACATGTGTGTCATTCTGTCACTGGGTATGTGATAGCTACAGATAGCAGATACTGTCATCAAGATTATTTATTATTTATGAAAGCTACTCTGTGAATATTTTGCCTTAGTAACTCTTGCAGGTGTTTATTTCTGCTAGATATAGTCATCACCTGCTCAGTAGACATGTGTGTCATTCTGTCACTGGGTATGTGATAGCTACAGATAGCAGATACTGTCATCGAGATTATTTAATACTTAAGAAAGCTTATCAGTGAATATTTTGCTTTAGTAACTCTTACAGGTGTTTATTTCTGCTAGATATAGTCATCACCTGCTCAGTAGACATGTGTGTCATTCTGTCACTGGGTATGTGATAGCTACAGATGGCAGATACTGTCATCGATAACTAAAAGTGTGTTTATGTGTTCTACGGTGGTAGGGCCATGCAGCACGAATGTGCAGGCCCGTCCGGGTGAGCACCACGACCTCACAGAAGACCAGCGTAAAGTGGAAGTATGACAAATACTTTCGCGTTTCGTCTGGTGAGTGAGGTAGCCGGAGCCCAATTTTCTAAAGGCTGTCAACGCATCTGTAACCCTCGGGTGTGGCAAATGTCCATGGGCGGCGGTATTCACTTAACATCTGGTGAACCGTCTGCTCGTTTGACAACTTTTTACATAAAAAAAACATAGTCATCTCTGCTAGATCTAGTCTTCACCTGCTCAATAGACACGTGTAACATTCTGTCACTGGGCATGTGATAGCTACAGATAGCAGTTACCATCAGTGAGGAATAAAAGTTTGTTTATGTGTTCTACGGATATTCGTCTCTGCTAGATTTAGTCATCGCCTGCTCAGTAGACATGTCTGTAATTCTGTCACTGAATATGTAATAGCTATAGATAGCAGATACTATCGCCGAGGAATAAAATTGTGTTTATGTGTTCTACGAATATTCATCTCTGCCTAGATATAGTCATCACGTGCTCTTAAGACGTGTATGTCATGTATCACTAGGTATGTGATGGCTAGAGATTGCATTTATCACTCACCTTGTTTACAAGACAGTCTCTGAAGTCCTTCTTCATCACGGAGACCGAAACTCTGTCTTGGGGCCTCTTTGGACCACTCACTGAAGTGACCACCGTTGCAAGATCCAATTCCACAACCTGAAATGTGTTACAGTTGTGAAAACACTTTCATTGTGTCATAAATATCATTTTCATATGGTAAGCATGCATCATAGAGTTTCAAAGGGTAGGGATATTATGTATTATCTGTTTATGTGAGAAGTTGGCAAACAAGCTAGCTGTTCACCTGATGTGAATTTATAATTACCGACCAAAGCATATGCAACACCTGGGGTTGCAGGCAACACGTAGGGCAGCAGATGCGTTGCCGCCTTTTAATAAAGTGGGATAAGGCTACTTCACCAGATGAAACGCAGGAGTGTAACACTTCCACCTCAGGCCTGTCTTCTGTGTGGTCGTGGTACTTCCCCGGACATACTTGCCCATTTGTGCAACAGCGAAGACTGTTGCGTTGCCCTACCACTACCATTTTGCGACATGTTTCATATACACATTTTTAAGTTTCACATCAAGTGCAAAGACTAAATTATTGAATTTGAATTTAATTCATGAATTAAATTCACGAAAGTAGACATGACTGACACTAACTAAGTATGGCTTTGATGACTACATAGCGCAGTTGCCAAGGTATCAACTTCAGCCCCAGGGGTCGTGGGTTCGATTCCCAAACGAGACGACAATTTGCGTTACCCGCGAATAATTTTTTCCGATCTGGGTACTTGTCGAAACACAAATACAGTGTGAAATTTATGTATATGTAACGCCCTTACAGCACAGGACAATGTTATCCTACCGTAAGGGGGCAATATTCGAAAGGAAGACTACAATAGACCATAAGTCGATAGTAGTTGGAACGTACTATCCAACCCCTTCCACACACAGTACAAATACAAGTACGGCAATATTACACCTGATCTATATAGCACACTGTGACACCACGTCTGTGACGTCACGGTAGCCAATTTATGAAATAAATATATGTATGTGAAACGTTCATACAACACACGATAATGCTCTCCCACCGTAAGGGGGCAATACTTCGAAGGGAAGACTACAATAGACCTTCTAGTTCGCAGAGGTTGTTCAGTACCCAATCGCACAATACACCTGATTTATACAGGGAGGCTTTTCAAAGTGTATCAATTTTTTTTATTAAATTCTAGACAAATAATGTTATATAAAAGATGATAAATATTTAAAATCACTTATTATATTCATTTGAACTTATCTCAAAAAGTGCGTGATTTATACGCAACTCGTTTATTTTACGCGCGATCATTCATAACTAACACGCACACAAGTACGTTTCAAATATATACGAAGCATTTATGAATAACTACCGCATTATCAACAATTTCTGTTTTTTAAGGAATTGAATTGCATTGAGGTCTGTGACGTCACGGTAGCCAAACCCTCACCTCGGAGAATACCGGATCCTGGTCGGTGTTGGTGTAGTCCCGGAACTGCTTTGTGGCGCGCAAGTACTCCTCGATGAGACGGATCTTCTCCTCGGAGCGGTCTGGAAACGGTGCGGAGTCAGGGTGAAAATATGTGTGATGCCGTTACCATCCAATCACCTGCCACCGTTAAACTTTTCCTCTGTGCGAGTTTTTTTTTAGCGTGTAAACGGCAAACGAGCCGGCCGTTCATGATGTCAAGTGATATCCGCCACCCATGGACACCCGTATGGTAGCAAATGCGTTGCCACATTTAAGTAAAGTGGGCGCCGGCTACCTCACTCACCAGGCGAAACGCAGAAGTGTACTTCCACTTTACGCCGGTCTTCTGTGAGGTGGTGGTAGTAACCCGGACGGGCCTGCCCATTCGTGCAACAGCGAACACTGTTGCATGGCCATGGGTACTCCTCTTAACCAGGAATTGTCAATATTCGTTAAAAGAAAGGACTTTCGGCACAAGTAGAGGGAGAAATCCGAAAAATAAAAAAAGTTGAAAATTAAGGTAAAATTTGGTACTTAAAAAGTTTTCGCGAAAATCTAATTTTGCCCATATCTCTTTATCCTGTTGACTCAATAGGGACTATAATATATATTCCAGAAAACGTTCAGAATGCATCAATAGCTAAATTTAAAAAAATAGTAAAAGAATGTTTGTGTGTTAAAGGCAAATAATATTAATGATTATTTAAATGATAACACACTATGGTAATAAACTGCTCGCTCCGGGTTCTTTCAATCAGAGTCGTTATATTGTATCTTTAATGAATTCATGCCAAACTTCTAATTAAAAAAAAAAAAATAAAAAAAAAGCCCGCTGAGTTTCTTTCACCGGTTCTTCTCAGTACAGTGGCTTTCTTTTCCGAACCGGTGGTAGTGTTTTGACTATCAATAAGCGAGTGTAATGCTCCTATGTTGAATAAAGACATTTGATTTTGATTTTGATTTACAGACCTCAGTGTCTGTTATAAATTTCAACTTGCTAGTTCCACCCGTTCACGAGGAAATCGGTGGTGACACACGGACAAGAGAATGGTCTTATAATGGTACCTTTTTTTACCTTTTCAGGTACGGAACCCTAAAATCCAAAAATACTAACGCACGGTTTCCCAAACACCGATCATCGTGGGAATTAACCAATCGGCTGTCAAACGGCGTTTCAAATGTCGTTTGAGTTGCCAAAATGGTGTCTAATCTCTCCGAATTGATCAGAATTATTTTCTTAATGATGCGAATGATCAATTGAAATAGTTTAACCATCATTTTTTCGACTCAAACGACATTTGAAGAGCCGTTTGACAGCCGATTAGTTAATTCCCACGATGATTGGTAAATCGTAAGTATTTTTTATTTTATTTCATGCGAAAAGTTGTCAAACGAGCACACGGTTCACCTGATGTTAAGCGAATACCGCCGCCCATGGACATCTGGCACACCCGAGGGTTGCAGATTCGTTGACAACCTTTTGAAAATTGGGCTCCGGCTACCTCACTCACCAGACGAAACGCGAAAGTATTTGTCATACTTCCACTTTACGCCGATCTTCTGTGAGCTCGTGGTACTCACCCGGACGGGCCTGCCCACTCGTGCAACAGCCGAGGCTGCAGCGTGGCTCTGCCACCGTTAAAGTACTTACCAGTATCAGGCGTGAGACACACACACACAGACTTTGAACAGAGCGATAAGGATCGGGGATATACAGTCCGGCCGCCGTCTAGTGTCACTGAGCCGCGGCCGATACTAACTGGTCTGCAGCAGGTAGCCCAGCGTGCGCTGGTCGACCGGGAAGTGGGCCACCGTCGCGCCGAACTCTGGACACATGTTGGCCACCGTGGCGCGGTCCGCTATGCTGAGGGCGGCGACGCCCTCGCCGAAGAACTCGACGAACTTGCCCACCACGCCGAGCGAGCGCAGGTGCTGCGGATGGAATAGAACGGTGGTGTTGGTGACGGTGACGGTGATTGTGGAGTCGGTGACGATGACGATGAAGAAGACGACGAAGAAGGCAGAGAAAACGGAAACGACAAAGATGAAGACAAAGACGAAGACGAAATTGAGGACGGTAATGAGGACGAAAACGAGGAAGAAGACAAAGAAGAAGACAAAGACGAAGATGAAAACGGGAACGAAGACGAAGACGAAAACGCGAACGAAGAGAAAGCGAAAACGAAAAGGAAGCTGAAGACGGAGACAAAATTGAGGACGAAGATGAAGACAAAGACGAACACGAAAATGATCAGGAAAACGAAGAAGAAGAAACCGAAGACGTGGACAAGGACGAGTACGAAGATGAAGATGAAGATGAAGACGAAGACCAGGACCAGGACCAGGATTAGAAAGAAGACCAAGAAGAAAACGAAGACAGAGGAAAAGACAAAGACGAATGCGACGGTGATTATAAATAAGACGGCGGTGTTGAGTTTCTTGACGGTCTCTTCTTTCCTAACCGGTGGTGACTTACTTTCGAAGTAAGTCAGTTCGTACTTGTGTTTCAATTTTTATCTAAATATCGACGTTGAATAACAATGCGCAAGGGTATATTTCAATAAAGATATTTTGAATTCGAGTATAATAATATTTTATATATATATATATAGGATATATGTACTTGAATCGAAAAATATAAAATATAAAACCCTTCACACCAGTCATCTGCGAGTTGAAATATTTTTTTTTTGCTATTGTTTCACAAAACTAAATAAAAACTTTAAAAATATAATACTGAATAAAAGAGTTGTAATGGTAATACATACCAAAACCCGCCAGCTCAGTTACTACTGTCTACTGACTACTGACTAAGTCTACTCACTAACCAAAGGATTTACCTGCTATCGGAATCCAATGGACCAGGAGTCCAGAACTGCATAGAACATCACGCAGACCTACACCTGATATGGTACACCTGAAACCCACCTTGGTGATGGTGAGCACCAGATCGGTGGACGTGGCGAGTGGACTGAGCTCCCCCACCAGCTTGTAGCCGACGACCTTCGGCAGCAGCATGCTGATCGCCTGGCCCAGCATAACGGCTTCCGCCTCGATTCCTGGAAACGGATAAGCGAAGGTCCAAGGATCTAATGCGGTCAATACCCATTGCGCCAGAGAGTGCGGGTTCGATCCCATATACTGGAGAAATATTGTGCGATGATCACAGTTCTTTCCAGTGTCTGGGTATTTATACATGTATAATATGTATTTATTTACAAAGTAAAAGTTTAGTTTAACTTGCAACTAGGGAATGTTGTGTAGAAATGTATCCTGAATTAAAGGGTAAAGTAACAGCCTATACATGTCCCACTGCTGGGCAAAGGCCCCCTCTATACAGAGGGTATCAGGGCATAGTCCACCGCGCGGCCCCACTGCGGATTGGCGGACTTCACATATCTTCGAAATATTTTTGTTTTGTTATTATTTCGAAAATATGCTGGTTTGATGTTTTCCTTCACAGCGGAGCAGGTGATAAGTCAGCAATTAAAGTTGAAAACTTCATTGGTGCCGGCACCGGGGATCGAACTCGGGTTGCTCGAGTATATTGAATTAAAGGCGAGCGCCCGGACACTGAGCTATCACGGTCTTCACATATCTTCGAAATATTTTTGTTTTGTTATTATTTCGAAAATATGCTGGTTTGATGTTTTCCTTCACAGCGGAGCAGGTGATAAGTCAGCAATTAAAGTTGAAAACTTCATTGGTGCCGGCACCGGGAATCGAACTCAGGTTGCTCGAGTACATGGAATTAAAGGCGAGCGCCCGGACATATATTTTAATAACTAAGTATTTGTAATTAGACATTCCTTATACAAATTTCGTAACACCGTCCCCACCAAGGTATTCCAGCAGGAGAGAGGAGGATTTCAACAATCAGTAAATTGACCAAATTGAGATCAAGGTGCTTTCATTACTACGGGCCACATTTATAGACCTGACATCACCAGACTAGGCTTTTTTCTTTTTTTGTGTGAAAATTTGCCAAGCGAGCTGGCGGTTCACCTAATGTCAAGTGAATACCACCTCCCATGGACATCTGCTACACCCGAGGGTTTGCAGATGCGTAAACAACCTCTTGAAAATTGGCCACCTCACTCACCAGACGAAACGCGAAAGCATTATACTTCCACTTGACCCCGGTCTTCTGTGGGGTCGTGGTACTTACCCGGACGAGCCTGCCCACTCGTGCAACAGCCGAGGCTGCTGCGTGGCCCTGCCACCGCACTACTGGGACGGTGCTGGGCCCGTACTACTAGGTATCTACTGGGACAGTGCCAGCTGGTCACCGCTAGGCCTCAGTCTGTACCCACCACCAACTCCCCACCCGACCACACCCAGCCCGTTGATCATGGTAGTGTGGCTGTCCGTGCCCACGACAGAGTCAGGGTAGAGCATGCCATTGGTGAAGACGACACGAGCGAGGTACTCCAAGTTGACCTGGAACCAGAGCAGGTATATGTACTGATATGTGTATTTTTCTTAATTTTGACTCGGAACAAACATTTTTAAATAATCTCAAGTATTATCTCAACATTGGATAATGAATGATATGCATACAGAGATTTTATACATATAGCGTGTCGTTACAACCGCGACAATAAATGACCACACGTCTAACACTACTTGCCAATAATCATAAAAATATAAACATTAAAAAAACCCATGATTAAAAAAAAAACAATTTCAAACAAACTAATTAAATAAAAAAGAAACAAAATTTATAACATCCTATACAACTACAACTGCGCCACAGCTTGCTTTTTCATTCCTCTCCTTCTAACAGTATGTTTTGTCTCTTTTAAATTCATTCAACCCATTCATATGCTTTGTGTCCTTTACAAATGAACTTCATATTACAGTTTTATACTCAAGGATGTTCTAAAATTGTTTCTTTGGGAAAATTTAGTAACTTGGTAAATATTGATGTTTAAAGAATGTAAATGTTTAATACAATTTTAAAAAATTATCCTCTATATGTGTGTTCAATTTATTGTCGCTGTTGTATCGACACGCTGTATATGTGAACGCGTAAATGAATAAAAGATTTTAGTGCAAAATTTGAATGTGAGGCCATTTGCTCAGGGCATTATCATTATTTCACTGTAGTAGGGCCAAGCAAGTTCTTCTCGTCTTTGCTTTTGCACTAATGGGCGGGTCCGTCCGGGCAAGTACCACAACCGGAATCAACAAGTGGAAACAACACAATGTAACAAAAAAAAAAAACAAATAGAAACAAACAAAACAAATGGAAGTGTTCTGTGAAGGGTGACCGGGGCCAACTTCATTAAAAAGTGGCAACGCATCTGCAACCCTACGGGCGTTGCAAATGTCCATGGGGGGCGGTTGTCACTTAACATCGGGTGAACCACCAACTACAACAACACCAACAAACCAACATCACAATACACCCCGTATTTGTTTAATCATCATTACAAAAATATATACATCTTTATAAACTTCTGTATGTGTGTGTATGTCACTGAACTCGATTTTAATGAGATTTTT
Source organism: Iphiclides podalirius (assembly GCA_933534255.1). Lineage (NCBI taxonomy): Eukaryota > Metazoa > Arthropoda > Insecta > Lepidoptera > Papilionidae > Iphiclides > Iphiclides podalirius. The sequence continues at coordinate 2,326,655 of OW152842.1, read as the reverse complement.
TGTGTGTGTTCTGATCGATTTCAGAGTGGTTTAGATTCACAATTCGTTTTTTTTTTAATTTATAATTTGTCGGATGTAAGTCGCGTGTACAGGACAACGTCTGTTGTGTCCACTAGTTATAGGTAAAGATGGACTTAAGACCATCATCATTACATAATGAAATATCCTTCATCTCATCATGAATTGATATTTATGTGTATGTATATTTATATTATTCTAATACATTTTTTTTCTAATTTTAATATATTATATTAATATATGTACTTTATGTATATTTATATAAAAGTAAGTAAAGTAACAGCCAATACATGTCCCACTGCTGGGCAAAGGCCTCCTCTATACAGAGGGTATATTTATATACATTTATGTATATGTCCAGCTTTTATATAGGCAGTACATATATAAATACCCTTAAATATATATAAACAAGTAAATAAATAAAAGATTAGGGAAGTTCATTTGTTGGACTTTATAAAGAAATAATAAATGTGATTATTTTTTAGATAATAAGCTAGTATGCACTCAAAATGTAAAAATATAGATAGTAATATTATGCAAATACAGTTTATAAATAATTTATTATTACAAGGTGTACTCACTTGATGCACTATACCGGAGCCCGGTGGGACTATCAACATGTTGTCGAATGCTTGTGCTCCCCACTGAAATGTATGATAATGTCTTGAATACATATCTTGAAATTAATAGTACCTACACTACGAGTTATATAATAAAGTTGGCTGTAACTAACTGGCAATAAACAATTTTCTAAAGCATGCCTATATTTAACTATTAACAAAGAGGTAAAAGCGTTAATATAATAAATTAGCAACAGTCCTAGGTATAAATAAAAGAAATTCAAAGTACTTTCAAGGAAATTATGTTCTTTGTTTAGTCTTTAAGAAGTTAGCAGCGGTTTGTTAAATTAAAAAACAACTGGTCTAAGTAACAACTATATCTGTATTTTGTGTGGAAGGGATTGGGTAGTAAGTCCCAATAACTACCTCGACCTAGAAGATCTATTGAAGTTTTCCATTCAAATAACTCTTACTGCAGTATAACATTATCCAATGTTGTAAGGTTATATTACATACATACATTTCCCGTGGACAAACACCCAAATCCAATACAATTGTCTATGGGTCATAAAAATAGTTGTCTCGCGTGGGAATCGAACCCACGACACAAGCGCCGAAACCAATACTTTAGCCACGGAGTCATTTGAGAAAGGACTAAATTCAAATGCAGAACATTTACCAACTTTATTCTCATCTTTAAAAAAAACCAAGGGTTCTGCCACACCTCGAGTCAAATACATAAAATGGTTGATAAATACCGACCTTCAGGAATTGGAACCTCTCCTTGTTCCTCTGAAACTCCAACTCCTGGTTCTTATTCAAAGCGTCCTCTCTGGAATGGACAAGTTGTTTTCATTTTAATTACTTCACTTAATAAACTTGACCCTTGCTATAGAAGAATATCACCCAGACGTTTCAATTACTGCACAGTGCCAGTTTTTTTTTTTTATTTATTTTGTTCACAAACTGAATGCTACATTTCAATAAAATTTTATGAACAAAATAAACATCTAGATTCTAATATATGTGCATTCTAAAAAGTAAACAAAGCATGCGTGAATGTAGAAAACAAATATTTGCATGACCTATAAACAATTGCTGCCAGTCTGGATTTAGTTCAGGGGCTCGCCTTTGATTTAATGTACTCGAGCAACCCGAGTTCAATCCCCGGTAACGGCATCAATGAAATTTTTAATTTCAAGTGCTGACATGTGCTCAACGGTGGAGGAAAACATCGCGAGGAAACCTTTTTGGAAATAATGACAAAAAAAATATTTCGAAGATACGTGAAGTCCGCCAATCCGCAGTGGGGCCACGTGGTGGATTATGCCCTGATACCCTCTGTAAAAGAGGAGGCCTTTGCCCAGCAGTGGGATTAGTATAGGCTGTTACTTTACTATTTATAAACAAAACCTATGCAACACACAATATTAATAAAATCTTAGAGTTGGGGTATTTAAGTAAAGGAATATATACAGCGTGTCGTTACCATCGCGATAATAAATGAACACACATATAGGGGATAACTTTTTAAAGTTGTATTAAACATTTAAATTCTTTAAACATCAATATTTACAGAGTTATTAAATTTTCCAAAACAAAGAATTTTAGAACATCCTTACCTATAAAAGCGTAACGTAAAATTCATTTGTAAAGGTCACAAAGCATATGAATGGGTTGAATGAATTTAAAAGAGACAAAACATACTGTTAGGAGAGGCTTGTAATACGACGCTGGGGTGCGAGGTGTATAGGATGTTACAAATTTTGTTTCTTTCTTACTTAATTAGTTTGTTTGAAAAATGTTTTTATTTTACTATGGATTTTGTTTAACGTTAATATTTTTTTATGATTATTGGCAAGTAGCGTTAGACGTGTGTTCATTTATTGTCGCGATGGTAACGACACGCTGTATATATGGATAACCGGCACTCACGTCCTGGCAAAGTCCACCTGCACAGAGTGATCTATCACCAGATCGGCTGGGCAGATGGGGTTGATCTTGTCTGGGTCCCCACCGAGCTCTTTGACCGCGTCCCGCATCGCTGCGAAGTCGACCACGGCCGGTACACCAGTCAGGTCCTGGGGGCGAGCACGGCTTTTCAATTTTTAGGACCCCTGAAGACGTCTAGAGGCTCCTCGTACTGACGACAAATAAACAAGGAGAAATATCTAATGTTTCCACAGAAAGTTTGGAACAACAGAAGAGGAAAGTTAAGATACCAAAACTTGTGCAACGGTCAAGCGGAACTTTTACAAAACTCATTGGACTTTATTATATAGTGTGTTCAGTAGAACTAAGGTGATCGACATGTGGTAGGGCCACGCAGCAGCCTCGGCTGTTGCACGAATGGGCAGGCTCGTCCGGGTAAGTACCACGACCTCACAGAAGACCGGCGTAAAGTGTAAGTCTAGTACTTTCACGTTTCGTCTGGTGAGTGAGGTGGCCAGAGGCCAATTTCCAAAAGGTTGTCGACGCATCTGCAACCCTCGGGTGTAGCAGATGTCCATGGGCGGCGGTATTCACTTAACATCAGGTGGACCGTCTGCTCGCTTGGCAACTTTTCGCATAAAATAAAATAAAAAATACTTGCGATTTACGATAAATAAAAAAAAATATATGAAATGGTGATCCAAGTAGCGTCCCTATAAGAGTACGGGCATCACCTGGAGGATGACCCTCGCCGGTTTGAAGGAGATCTCGACTCCCCCCTCCACCGCCTGGTTCTGTTCCCAGTTGAGGACATTCTGGACGTCCTTCTCGAGGACCTGGAAGTTGTCGCAGTTCCGCACGCACGACTCCAGCAGCACCCTGATGCTGAACGGGAGACGCTCTGCAAACGAACAGTTGGCATTTGGCGAAGAAGAAAATTGAAGCCTGTATTTTTTTTAAGTGAGCAAGTGGCAAACGAGCAGGTGGTCCGCCACCACATTTGCAACACCCTTAGGGTTGCAAATGTGTTGCCACCTTTTAATAAAGTGGGCCCCGGCTACCGGTTCATATCACGATCATTTACACACTTATTTTTTTTACTTTTTTTTCTATACCCGTTCATTTTCTTTATTTTTTATTTTTTTATTTACAAAATACATGATTTACCAAAAAAAAAACGAGCAAAGCTCGGTCCTCCAGGTACTGTATTATTAATCGAGGTTTGTGAGTACAAAAGCAACCGCATTTTGCCGTGTTATACCAATAAACCGTATTTTGGTATTTCTATTCTGCGTGGGTTGGGTAGTAAGTCCCCTGACTACTACGCCCTAGAAGATATATTGTAGTCTAACCTTCGATAACATTGCCCCCTTACTGTGGGATAACATTATCCTGTGTTACATAAACTTCACATGGACAAACACCCAAATCGGACACAACTATCCATGGGCCCCACAGATAGTTATCTCGTGTGGGGATCGAACACACGACCCCCGATGCCGAAGCCAATACCTTGGCTGCGCCACGGAGCGATCGATAAGTTATAAAGCCTAGACTTTTAAAGGGTTGTAATATTTTTTTTTATTTATAAGTTGTCAGATTTAAGTCGCGTGTACAGGACAACTTGTGTTGGGTCCGCTAGTGCACAGTTAAAATTGTCGAAAATTCCGCTTCCAGTATTCGAACCCGCGCCTTCCATTACGCGTGTAGACGCTCTAGCCACTGAGTTAAGCGGTCGACGTCCCCACCGCGCAAAAGTCGACGTCTTATCTTTTTTTCTTAAATTTCATTTGGGGCAACGGTTGGCGTTATCTATGGCTATTGCTTTCCTACCCAGCAGAATATTAATAGTCGAGTATAGTGAACTAGTATACACTAGTACAACGTTTTATTAAGAAAAAACTTAAACGACTTCGAGAGCCGTGACAGCTCAGTGTCCGGGCGCTCGCCTTTAATTCAATATACTCGAGCAACCTGAGTTCAAGAGTTCAAGTATAAACAATTTAAATTTCTAAAAAAAAAGCAATGGCGACATCTCTCGTTCGAATTATCGTTGTAAAACGATATTCGAAATTGTTTGTATGCTGGACAGGATATAACAATAGATGACGCCAAGCATTGCTTCAAATGCTAAGAAAACAATGTAGAAGAATGCGTTAAGATTTTCGTCGGTGTGGCAATCAGCCGTTTAGCTCAGTGGCTAGAGCGTCAGGCCGCGAATGCCGAAAACGTGGGTTCGATTCCCACAGCGGCGACAATCTTTTCGCACTTTTTCTACATATTTTAAAGTTTAATGTTAATTAAGTAAGCTAGCAGAAACAAATGTGTTAATGTACGCGTATAGTCTTATATCCGTAGTCGAAATAAATATTGAAGAAAGCAAAACCCGTCCCAACTGTTTCAAAAGCGATTATGGCAATATCGTTATACATTACTGCAACTACTACACTGAGATGGTAAAAAAAAATTTTTCAATTCTTCCCCAAAAAATTTCAAATGTTGAACGAAAAAGTCAAATCGTTGTAATTACAACGAAAAAACAATAGTTTCCATGTTAAATGAATGGGAAACTAAAATACAAATAGAGACTCATAAACTTAAAGTTACCGCAGATTAGAACTTTTCATTTGAAAAAATCTTTTGCCCGCCAAGATTTTTTCACCTTATATTTTGGAAACAGTCAGGAATTCATCATCATTTCAGATGTTCAGAATAAAGAAGTAGGTATATTTTTTAATTCCTTTTTTATTGAGGTCAATATTGGCACAAAAGATAAAATTAAATTGTAATGAGTGATAAACGCGAGCTTTGCAATCAACCCAATTTCTTTAATAGTAATATGATAATGTGTTAATACGGAGTAAAGAACTTACCATATTTACTTCCTAGAGCTGAGAGATCGTAATATTTGAATGATTTGCCGCCAATCTGTATGTCTTTTAGCAGTTTTTCGTAGGGCTTGCTGGTTGCTGAAATAAAGGATTAAATAAATATTTTAATTTATGAGAAAAGGTGGCAAACAGACCAAGTATGGGGTTGCCAAACTTTTCAATAAAAAACCGTTCCAGTGCGAGTCGAACTCGTTCGCCGCGAGGTCAGTACCTACCCATTATACCACCATAATAAAATTGGTAAATAATCAACACCAATTTTCTCAGGAACGGATGGCAAGTTGAAATTTAAACCAAATACTAAGACCTAAAGTGCCTATTAGGTGTATAAAAATCAAGGATCTGAGTCAACACAATAAAAAGATACCGGCAAATTTGTACATACCAAAATTTACCTTAATTTTCAACTTCAATTTCGACACAAGAATAGATTGGATAAAGAAAACAGTGTATAAGATCAGAATGATGAGAAGGACATTGGAGAAGACGATTTATTGTCAAATGAAGATTCTTTGTTTACATTTAAAGTGGGAAGATAAGTAAGATGGAGTGGACAAGGAATCCGGGAAAGAATAAAGTGTGGTCAGCGCTCTAAAAAGAATGTCTTTGACAAATAGGTAAACATTGTATTATGACCGATAGGTAGAATTGGTCGTATTTATGAAGATTGAAGACAAAAAAAATGTTATTCAGAAGTCGGTCAAGTTTATTGAGCTGATCTGCATTCAGGTTGGAGTAGCACATGTTATATTCCAGTACTTTGACATTATTCTAGCCTTTATTTCTATTCTTGGCACGCTTGCCAGTTAATGACTAACAACTACTACTACTATAACAATCAACATGTCTGTGAGGGAGGCCTATGTTCAGCAGCAGATTCAAACAGGCTTAAATGATGATGATGAATAAACTCCCTTCTGTAGGAAGACTCCAATTACAGAAATAAAATTACAGATTTATTCAGTAACCTTTTTAAGATATTTCTTTATAGTATGGGATTTTAAATATTGCAAATATTTTAGAATATTAATTAACTGACAATTTATTAAGTTTACTGAGTGAAACATGAGAAGGCCTTGTCACCCACAGCCACAACAAAAAGGTAAAGAGCAACTAGTGAACCATTGTTGAATGCTTTACAACAATTTTTTTTTATTTATTTATATATAAAATAAATAACCTGTTGGTATCTTTCTTGATGAAAAGCATTGCGAACCAATTTTATCTCTTAAAAACAAAACCTTTGTAAGGAATAAAACATGTAATCTTTTTGACATTCCTACACATTCCAAATTTGGATTAGTGGTCACAGTGAAAAAGTTGTTATATATTTTATTTTGACAAGTCAAATATGTTATGATTTGTAACTTTTCATCAGCTTTATTATTTACAACCAAGATTCACATATTTTAGTGAAAAACATTTAATTTCCAACTGTTTATTTAACCTGCTTAATGAAGACAGCATAAATTTCATATCAAACATAACTTGTTTATATGATGAAATAGTCTTATCAATAAAATTTGTAATTAATAGATAAACTTAGATATCAAATAAATTACGTAAAGCTATGGAAATTAGAATATGTATCTAATTGGGAAAAATTCTTGTACTACAACAAAATTTGCATACGAACTAGAACTCTAACGCAACAAGTTACGGCCTTCAAAGTTACTTTTCGAGCGCCGGAGCGCCGGGAAACATTAAAATATATATTAATGAGATCAAAGGTTAGACGGAATAAATTTGAAAGGTAGCAACTAAAAATGTAAGCCCTTAATTTCAAATGCTTATTTAATTCGTGAAGTTATTAAATTCAGGTATGCAGACGTATCATGGTAATTCCTTATTTTACAAATATGTGAACACAGAGTGTAAAAGTCGATATTGGTACGAGAGATAAAGATAACTGGCCAAAAAATTATGCTCACAAATGAATTATGAATTTTAAAAAAAATATATAAATACAAACCTGCCATAGCGTTCGACTCAGCAGTCACGTAGCCAATAAACGGCAGGGACAACGTATCAACTACTAGTTATTAACGGTTAATTGAAAACAATCGGTTCCAGTACACAGAACTTAAGTCAACAACACTTATCCACGTTGTACTGGACTACTGGCACCTATTAATTTGGAAATATGTACGGAAATAATACTAGATAAAAAAAATAAAAAACGCAATGACAGGTGTCAATCACATTCATTGATAAGAAAAGATTTACATTGTATCATTCATAATGTCTTATCAGGTAACTGCTAATATAAAAATGAGAACGTCATTAAATTTTTGCTATGCATTTTATGAGGATTAAAATGAAGTCTATTGCGTAAACTTTTTTAGGATAAAAAAAAAATCAAGTTCATAATTATCAATTAAATTGTAACGTTAAACGTTCTTGAAAGATTTTTAAACGAAAATTCGACTAAGTTGTACACTCGGAATCAAAGATCTCGGAAAAATTATAAAAATAACGAAGAAGTCCTTTCTGTATTTTGAAGTGGTGCACTAAGTAAACGATTAAAATGAATAATTTTAAAATTTAGGCAAGGAATAAAAAAGGAATAGAAACTGCTAAACCTTGCCTCGGTAATTTAATTTGAAGTCAATATTTTTTTATGTGTAATTGCTGTTAGTTTGTTAGCCTGACATCTTTGACAAAAGTATCATTGAAAGAAATCTACACTCGGACGACCCACGAACTGAAGAAAACCCGCTACACTGTATATCCATGATCCATGTTTTCGAAAGTAGTTCAATACGACTACCTTGTTCTGCACGACATAACAATCACACAATTAAACATGACTGTTTTACAGATACACGACTTTCTGAACTTTCATTGCGTTTAGTGTAAATTATGAGCGGTTTATAATAACTCGAGTTTTGTTGCGATTCGAAGAAAGCACCCGCTCCTGGGGCAGGGATGGAAAGGGGTTCGTTGACCTTGTTCTTTTTTTTTTATAACAAAAACATTGGCCTTACCTGTAGGATGACATCATGTAACATTAGGAGTTTTTACATACATAAATTTCACGTGGACAAACACCCAAATCCGAAAAATATATTCGTGGGCCGCACAAATAGCGGTCGCGTGTAGGATTGAACCAACGACCCCCGATGCCGAAGCTAGTACCCCGGCAACTGCACCACAGAGTAATAGAGGCGACGAAAACTATTGATTTGCTTTTGAGCGCTGTCAGAACTAATTATTAACTACCTAGTTACATACCTATATAAACCAGTTTATATCAACAACATTTAAAAAAATAAACATATTTTAAAATCAAAGCAAAAACACTGGACATGTTTTAATATTTTATTTATTTATTTATTTAGGCCTACGGTTTAACCGTAATAGCTCAGTGTCCGGGCGCTCGCCTTTAATTCAATTTACTCGAGCAACCTAAAATCGTCGGTGCCAGCACAAATAAAATTGTTTATTTTAAGTACTGAATTATCATGTGCTGGGTGATGAATAAAAATATTTTGAGGAAACCTGCATATTTTCGAAATATAATAACATTAAAAAATATTTCGAAAATGAAGTTTGATTTTCATCTTAAATGCGATAACTAACACTAAAAATAAAAATAAAAATGAACAGCAAAGCTACATCTTTAGTTTTAGAATATTTATTGTAAAAAATGTAATTTGATAAACACACTTGCCGTACAGGGAGCACATATAACGCCAAGATTTGTTACAAAAGCAATAAGTACATAGGTAATCAAAGTCGATACGACGTTGAGATTTTTACGCAGTGAAGAATATCGACCCCTCTGCTTAGTGGCTATAGCGTCTGGATGTCTGCCGGAAGGCGCAGATTTGAATCCTGGTAAAGGCGAAAAATTTTCGACATTAACGCAACAGTGCTCTCATGGTAGCGTTAAACGTTTAACGCAACCTTGTTAGAAGTTGCATTAGAAATTTCACTTCAAAAAAAAGTCTCTCTATTCTCTTTGTGAAACCAGAAGCATCATACAACAAACACTATCAAGTCGAACGATCTACTTAATTTATTCGATAAATCGATATTTCAACTGGTCTCGATTTATGTTTTGTCTCGACCAGACTTGTCGTCTTGTCAGTTTGACTAATGTTTTGACACCCCTAGAGAAATTATTGAATTGAAAAATAAATCCGTTGCGATTGATTCGGTGTTTTTAGGTTTATATTGAAAGTACGCACAATTAATGAGAAATGACATCGTTCGATTTAAATTCGATAAATGCAGCGCTAACAGACTCTGGGGTGCCGGAAAACGGTGTTGACTTTTCCGGAAAATCGCTTAAATTGGACACCGAAAAAGATGGTAAGTTCAAGTTTTAACTTAAAATTTCACATTTTACTCTACAAATTTACCAAAGAATTTGTTTATATTTTAAAATACCCGCGCTCCAGCTAAAATTGTTTAAATATAATGTAAGCTTCGTTTGCCGCATAACCTTTTTGTGCATTAGTCAACTATTTTAACTTTCAGTAATTGTTTCATGAATTAAACAATTACTGAAAGTTAAAATACAATAATTTGTAGTTTCAAGTCAATAGGTCAAATACCATGGGTGCTAAACCGAATTTTATTTCTTCATAAATGACAGTTCTGAGGTAACAAACAAGAAAAAGCATACAACCAAACACGCATCAACATCCTTTTTTGAAGTCGGTTGAATACAATAATCGCATATATCTACAGTCCCTTAATTTCTGTTACCAAATTTCAGCTCAACCGATTGTTGATGCGATCAATGCATGTAAGCACTTGCATTACCTCGCACTCACAGGCAACACGCTCGGTGTTGCGGCTGCGGAAGCTATTTCCAAGGCATTAAAAGGCCACCCCGAGTTGAAGATAGCAAGGTTCTCAGACATGTTCACCGGGAGAATGAAGACAGAGATCCCGCCAGCCTTGGTGAGATGCTTTTTTTAACTGGAAACTGGCCAGTGCCTGATTATTGTCTCACCTGATTATAAGTAAAGGTGTAATCTTGATGATAAGTGCACTACTTGAGTAATACCCTATCTTAGTCATATTATAATTGGATGGGAATATTGATATTGGCCTTTTTGCTCAGATAAATGGTCTTGTCATCATAAACCAGGCTATAATAACGGTCAGTGAATTCATATCAGCTGCTTAGCTTAGTGGTAAGTGTCTGAACATAGTGGTTCGAATCCCACAGCTGGGAGACTTTTTTTTTTCACCATTATTTTTTTTACCATTATTGTATATTCCTTGCATACCAAGTTTGCATGCAATGCATGTTTGGTATGCAAGGAAATGCTAAAAAGATTAAACAATGAGTAATGGTGCATTGGTCTTTCAGAGTGCACTGGGAGAAGGTATGATTACGGCAGGAGCGCATCTAACAGTGCTGGAGCTCAGCGACAATGCTTTTGGGCCCATTGGCGTTGAGGGGCTGACCAAATTGTTGCAGAGTGACGTCTGCTCACAGTTGGAGGTTTGTTAATTGCAGTGAAAGGGGATTCGCCACTAGATGGAGTGATGACCTGTGTAAGTGTGTGGAAAGTTGATGGATGCAGGTGGCTCCGAAACATGCTTTGTGGCAGTCTGTGGCGGAGGCTATGTACAGTAGTGGACTCTGATAGGCTGAAATGATGATGATTATAGTTGCTGCTCACATGATTTGATTCACCATAATAAATCATATGATTGTCTAGCTCAATGACTTGGGTGGTCACTTAGTCAAGTTGTATTATCCACAAATGTCTGTTTGCGTTTAATGTTTGTGAAATCTGGCACATTTGCAATTCATCTAGCATAACAAATCTCCCTGATGGTAATCTTAGCATCTGTAGAACTGCTTGCTTAAGCATTATAAATATTATTTATTTTTTAAATATAACCTTTATTTTTTATATATTTAAATACAACCTTCCTTTATAAATATTTTTTTTCATAAACACAACATTCTATTGTTTCTGATTTTTAAGCGATATTTTCTTATACCAAATGAAATGTTTAAATAAGACCCTTGTGCTAGTGTTCTTTGTTCCACCCTCATCCTCACGTTTCTATGACTGCTCGATATACAAATAATTTTTATTTTTAAAATATACAACAGAACTGTGGTGACAGACAACTATTTGTGTGACCCATTGACATATGTTTCAAATCTGGGTGTTTGTCCATTTGAAATTTATGTACATAATTATGTAAAACTTCCTTACAAAACGGGATAATGTAGGCCTACAGTAAGGAGGCTAATTTTTTAAAAATTAGTACACATTAAGTATTTATTATTATGTAATTAGCTGCTGATTGTGCTTCGTGGTAGTCTGTGGGGAGGCCTATGTACAACAGTGGACTAACAGGCTTAAATGATGGTGACGATTGCTGCTTAAATGGTTTGATTCACCATAATAGGTCATATAATTTTGTAGATCAATGGGGAGTTCGATGTTCAACAGTGGACTCGAACAGACTGAAATGATGATGATGATATTCAATGGTGGAAGGGCCACACAGCATCCTCAGCTGTTGCACGAATGGGCAGGCTCATCCGGGCAAGTACCACGACCTCACAGAAGACACGCCTAAAGTGGAAGTATAATACTTTCGCGTTTCGTCTGGTAAGTGAGGTGGCCGGAGCCAAATTTCCAAAAGGTCGTCAACGCGTCTGTAACCCTCGGGTGTAGCGGATGTCCATGGGCGGCGGTATTCACTTAACATCAGGTGAACCGTCTGCTCGTTTGGCAACTTTTCAAAAAAACATGATAAAAATGGCTCCCAACTCGCATAAAATCCAGGAGCTGCGTCTGAACAACAACGGGCTGGGCATCACGGGCGGTCGGCTGCTGGCGAACGCGCTGGCGGCCAAGCCGAGGAAGCTGAGGGTCTTCATCGCCGGCAGGAACCGCCTGGAGAACGAGGGGGCCAGCGCCCTCGCGCAGGTTTTCAAGGTGAGAGGTCCGACATTGCTTCCTCTACCAAGTGTTGTAATTATCAGGGATTCATTATCTGTATTTCGCTTAACCATCTTCGATTGTATCGGCCGAATGAGGATGTATTCTTTTAATGTAAGTCTTAAAACGTTCACATTTTCTCTGCCCTCGTTTTATAAAGGAAATTTTAGACAATCGCTACCGGTATCCAAAATATTAGGTTTTACTCTTACAGTGCAGAAGTTGGCGGAAAGTTCGGTTGCCGATATTGTTTTTTTGAACGTTAAAAAATGATAATATAAATTTCGGAGAATAAAGTAGATTTATTTCTTGCACTATATAAATGTTCATAGGTATTTCTGTTCATAGTAGAATACTCATTTTATATTTGGGGGAAACACGAGATAAACAGTATAACTGATTGGCGCAGTTACTGAGTTGTACTGCGATTGGGCTGAATTATATATTAATAAGTATTGGGCGGGATTCAATTCCCAAACAGGATAAGTTTTTAATTTTCATCTATTGTGTGTAAAATTTAAATAAATATACTTATTACATTATTATAGGGTACTTTGCGTTTAGTCTGATGAATGTGACTTTTAAAGGCTGTCAACACTGCACATGTGTTGCGGGGTGTCCATGGGCAGTAATAAAAAATGTCACTTATCCAGGCAAATTGTCTAATTCCAGGATATGGGCACACTGGAGGAGATCGCGATGCCCCAGAACGGCATATACCATGTGGGTGTGTCCGCACTCTCCAAAGCGTTCGAGCACAACCCGAATCTCAGCTGTCTAAACCTCAATGACAACACCATTGGAGTGAAAGGGGCCGCCGCCATAGCTGCGGCCATGCCGAAGTAAGCCTTACCATTATCATCGGGTAACGATTCGATTCCTGGTGATCTGTAGACGGGTTCAGATTTTGAGATCACAACTGGCAATTTTACATAAATATAATCGGCAGTTTGTTTTATTCAACCTTGACATTGGCAGAATCATCAAGCTATCCTTGATGGAGCCACTATAATAAAAAAAAAATATAATCGGCCGTTTTATTAGGGTTCCGTACCCAAACGGTAAAACGGGACCTTTTTTTTCCTACTATCGCTCCACTGATACGTCAGTGATTTTGCCAATGACAGTTGAAACTTTCACAGATGATGTATTTTTATCTGTTGCAGCTATAAAAACAAATACTAAAAAATAGAATAAAAATATTTTAGTGGGGATTCCATACAATTGACATGATTTTTTTTTTTTGCTGTTTTTGTATTGGTATTTAGTACCCATAGTATAAGTGATGCTTAGTTTGGGACTAGAGAATGTTTTGTAAAAAAATGTGTCTACAAATATTTTTATTAAAAAAATTAAACATTTAAATTTGTGCATGTTAAATGTATCTACAGCGTGAAATAGTCATCTTCTGTGGGGTTTAATGATTAAAGTAACCGTTTTTCTGCTCTCAGATTGAAGAATCTGAAATCAATCAACTTTGGTGACTGTCTGCTGAAGAGCAAGGGTGCCAAGACACTGGCTGCAGCGTTCAAAGATAACTCCATCTTGCTTGAGGTGAGAGGTTAAATCCGTCTTAAGTTTCCGTGACTTTTGCTATGCCATCTCAATTATTCCGGTTATGTATATTTATTTTGTATTTATCCGATTTTAATGTTGTACGCAACAGCTTAGGCTGTTATACTCCTGCGTTTCGTCTGGTGAGTGAGGTAGCCGTGGTCCACTGTACTATAAAGTGGCAACGCATCTGCCACCCTATGGGAGTTGCAAATGTCCATTCGCAGGGGTTATCACTATATCAGGCTCAGCTAGCAATCTGGCTACCTTCTCACATAAGAAAAAGATTTCGAAGATATGTGAAGTCCGCCAATCTGCATTGGGATGACGCCACATTAATAGGGCGTGGTCCACCCCGTAATTACGTAATCTATATACGGACTATGTAATCTTCTGAAATAATTAATCTAAAATAATAATATAAAATAAACCTAAAATAAATAATCTGTATATACAGGGAGGTTTTTTGAGAAGTGCCCAAATTTACACAGGAGGTTCAGACTCTGTAGTATAATCATTTATTGAAATAAAAAACAAAGATATGACATTCTATTCCCTAAAAAACAGAACGTGTTGACTATGCGGTAGTCATTCATAAATACCTAAATTTTACTGTGCATGAACTTGTGTGCGTGTTGGTTATGAATGATCGCTAGTAAAATAAACGAGTTGCGTATAAATCACGCACTTTTTATATAAATATGTTCAAATGAATGTAATTAATTGCTTAAGAGTGATTTTAAATAAAAAAAAGTAAAGTAATAACCTACACATGTCCCACTGCTGGGCAAAGGCCTCCTCTGTACAGAGGGTATCAGGGCATAGTCCACCACGCGGCCCCACTGCGGATTGGTGGACTTGAAAATATTTTTTTTTGTTATTATTTCGAAAATACGCAGGTTTCCTCACGATGTTTTCCTTCACCGCGGAGCACGTGATAAGTCAGCACTTAAAGTTAAAAACTTCATTGGTGCCGGCACCGGGGATCGAACTCAGGTTGCTCGAGTATATTGAATTAAAGGCGAATGCCCGGACACTGAGCTATCATCTATATTTTAAATATTTATCATTTTTTATACAACATTATTTATGTCTAGAATTTAATAAAAAAAATGGATACACTTAGAAAAGCCACCCTGTGTAATATTACCGTATACATTGAGCCCAATTTTCAAAAGGTTGTCAACGCATCTGTAACCCTCGGGTGTAGCAGATGTCCATGGGCGGCGGTATTCACTTAACATCAGGTGTACCGTCTGCTCGTTTGGCAATTTTTCACATAAAACATAAACATAACCTCTATATAAAATCAGTATTAATTATTTCAAAGATTGTTTTAGCGTTTTAAAGATTTGTTTTTCAGTTCTACCCCAACCGCCCCAAAAAGTTACACGCACTCAAGTTTTCTCCACTATCCTTTCAGTCGCTAGACATGAGCCACAACGAGATCGGGCACAGCGCTTGCATGGAGCTGGTGGACGCGGTGACAGCCCTGCCCGACGCTGTGGAGCGCCTCGCCCGAGTGTCACTATCAGGTCGATTGTTGCAACTCTCCGGCATGACACAAAAATACAAATACAAAAATGTTTATTTCATTAACATATTTCTTTTACAGTTAATAAATATTTGGAGCTACCTTTTAAGCAACAGTTTTGCTTGTGTTAGGCAGCACCGCTCTTCCTTAGCATACTTATAATAAACTTAACTAAGTGCAGTACAAATTTTTAATAATAACTAAATAAAATAAAATAATAACGTTTTCTCGCCGTGTGTGTGTATGTTAGTGTATGTGTTAGTGTGTGTGTATGTGTTAACTCAACATCAACTCAATATCAGCGTAATTTTTAGCTTTTAGCCATTCCATAACTGCAATTTTGCATTTTGAAATGATGTTACCAAATTTCCAAAAGGTCGTCAACGCATCTGCAACCCTCGGGTGTAGCGGATGTCCATTGGCGGCGGTGTTCACTTAACATCAGGTGAAACGTCTGCTCGCTTGGCAACTTTTCACATAAAAAAAAAGTGTTGCCATCAACTGTGATAGGGCCACGCATAAATCTTCGCTATTGCATAAATGAACAAATCCCATGACTTCACAGACCAGCGTGAGTTGTAGTGTAACAATTCTGCGTTTCGTCCCACGAGTGAGGTAGCTGGCACCCACTTTTTGAACGGTGCCAACGCATCCGCAACCCTGAGGGTGCTGCAAATGTCAATGGGCGGCGGTTATCACATAACATCAGATGAACAGCCCGTTAGCTTGCCACCTTCTCAAATTAAACAGGTGGCTAGATAGCTTGCGGCAATACGGCATAGCTTCGTAACACACCAACTGTTCAAAAATAATACTGGTAAAGAAATTCAAAAACACACTAAAATTCACTAGATTCAATCTAAAACTTCCTAAACGTTTCTCATTACCTCCTTAATAACGACTGTTATTGTAAATTTTCTCTTCTTTAATTTAGGAAAATTCCTAAGTTGGTATCCGTGGACCACCGCCCACGGACATTTCCAACATCCGTAGTTTTTAAAGTTCCGAAGGGTGAAACGGGAGCCGATTACTAAGACTCCGCTAACTGTCTGTCCGTCTGTCACCAGGCAGCATCTCTTGAACCGTGATAGTTACGACAGTTGAAATTTTCACAAATGTATTGTACAACAGAAATATATGTACAAATGTATTTCTGTTGCCGCTATAATAATAAATGCTAAAAAACAACAAAAATTATTTAAGGGGGGCTCTCATACAATAGACAAGATTTTGCCGTTTTTATAGATAATGATACGGAACCCTTCGTGCGCGAGTCCGACTCGCGCTTGGCCGGTTTTTTAACGTTCACTACATAGTAAAAACAAAGTCGTCCGCTGTCTGTCTGTCCCTATGTATGCTGAGATCTTTAAAACTACGCAACGGATCTTGATGCAGTTTTTTTTACTAGATAGAGTGATTCAAGAGGAAAGTTTATACGTACATTGCACCTCGCGCGCAACAATTGTCTGTCGGTCACAAAAATTACCCGCCATTCACACATATCCTCACCTATCCTACCACCAGCTACTATATGTAACCATGTCGTTTGTATCGACAGGCAACAACTTCGGCAGCGTGGACAACAAGAGGATCATGAAGGAGAAGCTGGGCCCATCGGCTGAATTCAGCGATGGGGAGTGCAGCGATGGGGAGCCGAGCGAAGGGGATGGTGAGTTTTTCACTTTTTATTATGTTCGAAGGTTGAAAACGGGCTGGCTGGCCTGATGTCAAGTGATAACCGCCGCCCGTGGAGATTGCCACACCTGTAGGGTTCCAGATAGGGTTGCCAACTGTTTTTGAGAAAAATAAAGTATCTCATATTTCAAGTAGAGAAAAATAAAATTTTTGATAAATCATAAAATATAATGTTTTAACTTAAAAGTATCGATAAAAGTTCAGTAATTATTCATATAGCTACATACATTGTAATTGTTTTATTTTATGCATCACAGTAAATATTGAAAATAGAGTATTTTCACATTTTTATGCAAAATTATAAAGTATCTTTACAAAAGATAAAGTACAATACTATTTTATAAAGTATGGTTGGCAACCCTAGTTGTAGATGCGTTGCCACCGTTTAAATAAAGTGGGCCCCGGCTAACCCACTCACCAGACGAAACGCAGAAATGTAACACTTCACGCCGGTCGGTCTGAAGGTTGTGGTACTTACCTGGACAGACCTGCCTATTTGTGCAACAGCAAACACTGTTACGTACCGGAGAAGAAGTGCCAAAATTGAAAGCATTCTTATTAAATTCACCCTCTTCTTTTTTGGCGGGACAGCAGTGAGTGAGGTGGCCGGGGCCAACTTTAGTGGAAGGTGGCAATGCATCCGCCACCCTAAGGGTGTTGCAAACTTTACGGGTGGTTATGACTTAACATAATTTGAACCTTACCATATTTTCACTAAAAAGATATATGGTATATCTTTTTAGTGAAAATATGGTAAGGTTCAAATGATAATTCGAACGAGAGATGTCGCCATTGCGACATCTCTCGTTCGAATTATCGTTGCCGTTTAGCTCAGTGGCTAGAGCGTCAGGCCGCGAATGCCGAAAACGTGGGTTCGATTCCCACAGCGGCGACAATCTTTTCGCACTTTTTCTACATATTTTAAATATTGTTTAAATTAAAATGTACCGCTGAGTTTCTTTCGCCTTTCTGAACCAGTGGTAGCGTTTTGACAGTCAAAAAGTAATCATATTGTATTGAATGAAGATATGTATCTATACATCTACACAGATAAATAAAATTGGAATGTCCGTTTGTAATATTAAAACAACCGCTTTTTACTAAACGCATATGGATGTATACACGGTGCATGTACCAAAATATGATTTTTTTTACAATTTTCCTCTGTCTGTCTTTATGTTTGTTCCGGCTAATCTCTGAGACGTCTGGACCGATTTTGACGGGACTCTCACTGGTAGATAGCTGATGTAACAAGGAGTAACATAGGCTAGTTTTATTTCATAAATTTCATTTATTTTCTTATCTGTAACATTATCGAACCATCGTAGGCGACGACGCGTACGATTCCGGTGCGGATGACAGCAACTCAGAAGACTCCACAGACTCTGCGGATTCCGAGGACAGCAAGCCGGAGGACGTCCAGCATCAGGGGCCCGTGGTGGTGGACATCACCAGCGAGATCGAGGAACAGTTCGAGGGTGATTTTTCTTTTTAATGTGACAAAGTGGCAAACCAGCCGGCGGTTCACCTGACGCTAAGTGATAACCGCCGCCCGTGGACGTTGAGATAAAAAAGCACACATTATTTCCAAAGCTACCTTTAATAGCGGAGAATTTTAATAAGGCATATATGTCACTGAATCCTTTGGTAAATACTTAAACTTAAACACTCCGCGTTTTAAGCAGTTACTGTGGAGTTAATAGTCGACTTGTCAACGTAATTTTTGTACCATGAGTTTATTGCACGTCAGACATTTATGGTCATGGTCTCTTCCATCCGATAAATTATGTCAATGCTGATTACAATTTGATTTGAAATAAAGGTGAAAAATTGTGCCCCACTGCGGGAATCGAACCCACGTCTTCTAGATTCGCGCCCAGTGCTTTATCCACTAAGCTACCTTTAATATCTGAACGTTCGTACGAAAAATACTCTTAGAAGTAAGTTTCGTAATAGTGAAATTTTGTTGATTATATTAAATCATAGACATAACATTTAAGTCTATCGTTTGATTTTAATTTCTTTTCATGTTTTGATTTTTCAATGTCCCTGCCTAAGCGGCCGATTGCCACACATTTTTTATACAAGTTTTAATGTTTCCTCTCAAGTGCACAGATTAGCACTATAAAATAATTAAAGTTTCAACGCTGATTTTTAAAAATAGATGTGTTTTCATAAGAGTGTTTTAGAAAATAAAAAAAAAATGATAAATTTTCATTAATAATTGATAGATAAATAGATAGATAGATAGATAGATAGTTTTTATTTGTAAAAACATGGGTGTTCATAAATATACATTGTCCTATAATATCCAGGCTGTATCATGGCATACAAATTGGTACAAGAGATGGTGCATTAACCACAATATTGTTTGTTATAAACTTTATACTATTGCCAAATACATGACATTATTCAGTCATAATAAAATTAAGCACAAAATTGATTAAACAAATTGTGATAATAAATAATGTCAAGATAAGAAAAATTGCGTTTGCAACTGTAAAATTTTTCTAAACCATCCACCACTTCGGCAGGTCTGGCAGATATGGGCACCGAAGTGCAGATCTTTCTTGAAACCCCGACGATGGAAAACCTAAAAGCACTGGGTCCCAGAGCGGCAGACTTAATAGAGGCCCACATAAAGGTGAGCACAGACTGTCCTCGTGACCAAAAATCCTGGCTTGATACATAAATATCATTTAGATGAGTCTAATGTCTAATGTCTTTATGGGTATGCGTTGTTCAATCTACAAATGGAAACTGCAGAGGAATTGGAATACCGTTGTCTATGGTTCCTTTGGGTGAGTGGAGCAAAGACAAAACTCTTTGACGTGAAGGAAAACACCGTGAGGAAACGTGCATATTTTCGAAATTAAAAAAAAATTCCATCATATGTGTAGTCCGCCAATCCGCAGTGGAGACGCATGGTGGAATATGATCCAATACCCTCTGTACAGATGGTCTTTGCCCGCCCGTGGGACATGTATAGGCTGACACTTTACTTATGTTGCCTTACACCTCTGTCGGATTTACGTCCATCTGACGTGAAAACGTCGTACATAGCATCTCTTATAGATACATCAGCTCGGAGGCATTGTTGCGATTGTAGTAGCGTAGTATATGCCTCTAAATAAACAAATGCATTTTAAATATTTTATAAGTTTTGTAGTTATTTACCTATTTCGTCATGAACATGTCGCACCCAAGACATTTTGTCACGTCATTGTCTTTTTGACGACCCGAATGGCGTAGTGGATAGTGTACCTGCCTTCTGTGCCAGAGGGTGTGGGTTCGATCCCCACTACTGGAAAAATATTGTGTGATGAACATAGTGTTTTTCTAGTGTCTGGGTGTTTATATATATATATATGTATATAATATGTATTTATAATTAGTATTTATTTACAAAGAAAAGTATGTTTAAGTATGTTTATCAGTTTTCTAGTACCCATAGTATAAGCTTTGCTTAGTTTGGGACTAGAGAATGTTGTGTAAATATGTGTCCTAAAATATTTATTTATTTATTTTATTTTATATAATTTCTATGTATCTACAAAAATGTCAATGTGACAATAGCTATAATTTATAACAAAAAAAAACCGACTTTAAACAGGAAACTAAAAATATTATTAATACCTATAACATTTGAGGATTACCATCGATTTCTCTGGGATGCCATCATCAGATCCGGGTTTCCTTATCATGTTACCTGCCTTGGGATATCTCCTTTCCGACAAAAAAAGAATCATCAAAATCGGTTCATAAACGACGAAGTTATCCGCATAATAAAACGCATAAATATATATACAGTCCAATTGACAAACCGTTTCCCACACAAAAAAACCTTTCGTTCTTTTTTGAAGTCTGTTTTAACCAGCTTCAAAAAAGAATATTCTTATATTCTTTTTTGAAGCTGGTTAAAAATGACTATAATAATAATAATAAAATAAAAATAATAATATATAAATATAATATAATAATATATAATAAATAATATAATATATAATACTATAAAATAAAATATAATAATAATATATAAATTATAAAATTTTCTCATTAATTACCTTAATTTCCCACCCGCAGGAGAAGAGGGACCAGACTGAGATGTTCACCGCTCTCGTGGAGGCCACCTTCTGCGTGTCCGGCCTCTCCGAGGGCAGCAGCCTCGCGATGGAGGTGGCGCAGAAGCTGTACAAGAGGCTGCTGGTGAGGGTCAGAGACGGAAGCCCCACGCCGTGGCTGATTGCCAACGCCATGCTCAGGGGGCTGGGGCTGATCAAGGTAATGGCTCCGTGGTGCGGATGCCGAGGTATCGGCTGCTGCCCCGAGGGTCGTGAGTTCGATTCCCAAGCATTTTGACTGTGGTACGGCCAAACAACAGTCTTTGCTGCAGCTATGAACGTAGAACGATATCACAGAAGACCGGTGAGAGGTGTCCCCTTCGAAAGCACGGCCTATTGTGTTGTAAGGATGTTTTGCATGTGTAACCTTAACTTGGATAAACAGCTACATCCGAAATGATTATCTGCAGGTGACAATTTTTTTAAGTGAGACGTCAAGCGCGCTGGTGGTTCACCTGATGTTAAGTGATAACCGCCGCCCATTGACATATTCAACACCTTATAGTGAAGTGGGTCCCGGCTACCTCACTCTCCAGACGAAACGAATGTTTTACAGAGTATTTCGAAGATTTGCGGAGTCCACCAACCCGCAGCGTGGTCACGTGGTGGACTACGTCCCACTAATCTCTATACAACGGAGGCCTTTGCCCAGCAGTGGGACATATATACTTTCACCATCGTTAAGAAGTCAACATGTGCTCATTTAGCCGTGACATTCATAGACACATTTCAATTAACTCAAGGGTCAGCGTTCCAATGAAATTGTTAATTTCAAGTGCTGATTTATCACGTGCTCGGCGGTGAAGGAAAACGTCGTGAGGAGAATCTCGTATGTTTTCGAAATTAACGCAAAACATTTCGAAAATACGCGAAGTCCGCCAATCAGCTGTGGGGTTCGCGTAGACTATGCCCTGATACCTCCTCTTTACAAAGGCCTTTGCCCAGCAGTGGGACATTGTAGGCTGTTACTTTACTTGTATTTTATGTCCTCATTTCACGGATGTCTCCGTTCCCAGTCGGAGAACAAAGACTACCGCATCCGTTGGAACACGGCGGGATGCTACAGCGCGCTCGCGAAGGCTTTCATCACCCTGGATTTCCCACCAGTCATAAGGGACACCATCCGTCTGTTCATCTCGAGCCAACTGCAGCAGCTGCCGGACAATAAGCTGGTGATGCGCTACCCGCAGCTGTACGAGTAAGCATGCGGGTTCCGCACGTATGCTGACGGACACCGATGTATGCTACGGGGTGGCCGGAGGATTGTTGGTGGTGCGCTGGTGTGCAAGTGAATGCAGTGATTGTTTTTTTATTCACTTTAATTGAGAACTGTTGTACATCCCGATATCTCGGCTTAAGTGAATTGCATGGAGGCATTCTTCTCTCGACCTTTATATTAGTTTCTTTCATGTGACATAATAAAATTGTCTATGTGTACTGCAATTAATTCTTCTGCTCTGGAGGGCTTTTGTAGTGGTCATTTTGTAGTGCTGGAAGCATTAATGAAAAAAATAAATATGGATATATGACTAGACTACAATAGATTCTTCTAGGTTGTAGTGGCCGTTGGGAAAACTAACTACTACCCAACAAAATACAAAATACCCTTTCACACAAAATACAAAAATATATTAATAACAGTTATTCCATTTGTAAACAATTGATGATTTCAAACCAAAATGGCTATAAAAATAAATAAAAATAAAAAATAAATTTCTGTTAATTTTTTATCTAATATTTATTTAATTTGATGAACATTGTGTTGTGATGAAATGTGTAAAACACTTTTGAAATGTCATAAGGCAAAATATATGCAGTCTTATCAGTATAATTAAGAAATGTGTTCAGTGTTGTTTTTTTTAATAAAAAAATTCATTACAAATTGATTTGGGTAATGTACTTTTAGAAATTATACTACTACTTATAATAGAATACTTGATTACTGTATGGACTTTATATTGAAATAGCTAGTCTTTTATTAATCACTTACCAGTGCAAAACTTGCATAACACATATTCTAAGATGCTTACAAAATGTTGTTAATTGTTCTATCAGATAATTGTCAACGAAATCAGCATCAATTTATTGGTACATGATTCTAAATATTTGTCAATGTCAAATAACGGAGGACAGAAAACATGTAACGGTAAAATGAAATTTTGATTCATTGTTGTTTTTGATATGTTGTATTGTATTATAGTTTTGATTGGTGTTTTTATTTTTAAGTGGTTTCTGTATAGTATGTAGAAGCACCAAATAGTTCTTATATTAAGGTATTTTTAAATGACGTTGCCTTTGTTTTTTACATATCACATCTGTTTTGCATCTCATAAATTATCTGTATTAGAACTTGTAAGACAATAAGGCATTTAAAAATGAACCAAATATTCAATTCAATCAAAACCTGTCCAGAAAAATAACAATCATTGCGTAAGGTTCCTTGTCTTGCCAGTCTGGCTAAAGAAAATATATTTACGAAGCTTTTACCATCTCCGTAATTAATAATTAATTAACTAAGTCCCGGTAACATATTTACTTTGTACAATTTTTGTATTAAATTTTTTATTGAAATTTTGTTGCGCCTCAAATTTCATAGATTTCACGAGTTACTTTTTGGCTAAGATTTTAATCTCATTATTTTTCTACAATTAATTTACATTTCACTGATTGCGAGAGAAGTAATAATTGTTTTTAAAAAGAACATATCAAATTAAATCAAATTGTTTAGGATTTTTAAAGATATTTTAACTTTTCTTCCAACCCCTTTGCACCAATGTTACCATTGCGTACCCTTTCTTTATCAAAATGGAACTGTACAGTCTTCTAAGGTTACTTTGTAAATTACTTAATTATATAAAAATCCGGATGAATTTGTTTTATTTGCGACAACCTACATACACCTGCACCTTTAGAATAATAGTGACCTATTTAAAAAAATATCAATTTTTGGAACAAATAAATTAAGATGACACTTATGAACAAACGCGCTGATTGCATATGAGTGAAAGAGATGGAATGATACGTCATGTACCTTTCTAAGATCGGCCCTTATTTTTTTAGATTTTTTTTGACATAAGCTCAAAGACATGTCTTACTGCTATAATACTTCGGAAAACTTACCTTAAGTTGGATGGACCCCTAGCTTATAATGATTTTCTTAATTATATCCCGTGCGATACAGACATGTCTTACTGCTATAATACTTCGGAAAACTTACCTTAAGTTGGATGGACCCCTAGCTTAGCCAATAAACAATGCGGAGTGGACATAGAGAGTCGTTTTTTATATGAGCAGGCTGTTCACATAATTTTAGGTGAACACCGCCGCCCATGGACATCTACAACACCCGATGGCTTGATGATACGTTTAAAACTTTAAACGAAGTGGAACTACCTCACCCGCCCAGACGAAACGCAAAACAAACAATGGTCACGCAAGTTTGTTCTGTTGCGTGACCACCGTCATATAGTATCTGTCTGACACGAACGCGGCTCTACATTGGAATGACTAGCAAGCTACTTTGTCTGCATAGATCAGTGCAATTCGTTAGCGAAAATTGCGCGTTCAAAGAGTGGGTCTTTGAGATTTCTTGCAGGAAGAGTAAAGGTAGTAAGCATAAACATTGAGGAACACCCGATATATCCACGTATATATATATTTAAACGTAGTGATTACATTCTCTTTGGATATACCGGGCAAGGCACGGTGGCAAGTGAGCTGTGATTCTTTCTCGGTTGAGATTGTTCACAAATAATTTCGATCTGATTGATTTATACATATTATTACTATACAGTTAGTTATAGCTGTCGGGCACTCCATTTTTGTGAAAGTAAAATGACATTGTAACCGAATAAAATCGATATTGCAATAAACCGATTGCAAAACACCTCTGTTTGTCAATATGACTATGGTATTTGTCTGTCATTCATTCATTATTTCATAGTTAAGAAATGACAATTGAGATTGACACATAACCTATCTCTTCATAACATGTATGTTTATTTACAAAATAAATTACTAACACAATTTCGTTGTATCTGAAAGTTATGGCGTATAAATAATCCATTTCTATGTAGTACGGATTTTGTGTCCCAGTGTTTTGCCTGTTATCTTGTAAATATTATATTTGATAAAATATAGTTCGATATTGCTTACAATTAAAACTAAAATCAAGGGTACGTTTAAACATAATATTTATAGGGAATATAATGCACTGTAATTATGTAATTCTAATAATATTCTGATTTTAATTAATATGTTTTCGGTTTCTTCTTCACGTAGCAGCCTAGGCTGTTGTACGAATGGGCATGCTCATCCGGAAGGTACCACAACCTCACAGAAGACCAACGTGAGTAATACTTTTGCGTTTCGTCTGGTGAGTGAGGTAGCCGCAGCCCAATTTCCAAAAAGGTTGTCAACGCATCTGCAACCCTCGGGTGTAGTAGATGTCCATGGGCGGCGGTATTCACTTAACATCAGGTGAACCGTCTGCTCGCTTGGCAATTTTTTACAAAAAAAACAAGCCTCAGTTATTGGCAACATTTTTGTGCTGTTTTTGTGTTGTTTACTCAATAGCCGTTCCTAATATACAATAATTATGTGGATATGTCTCTGCCAGAGATGACGGACATGGTGAAACTGCAGTTAAAATTTGGCGGTGGAGCAGAATTGCTGTTTGACAAAATTAAGAAGAGAGAGTTGGAGCTACCAGCACTGAAAAAGTATTTTCCAGATTGCCAGCGCGAGAAATGGAACATTAGGTATTTGTTGGTATGGATCAAAGACAATCTGTTGAGAGAGAGACCCGAGCTGTTTTTACAGGTATGTATGAATTAGACATTGTTTATTCATGATTTTATTTCAAAAGTTGATGTTAATGACCCACCATAGGCTAAGAGTACCCTGTATCATTGAGAAGAAAACTCACTGTTCTGAAATAAATCCTGGGTTGTAACTTTTTTTGAGAAAGTTCTTTTTCCAAAATAATTGCACACTGTGCCGAAGATTAACAAACAAACATGTTAATAACACTAGTCTTTGTAGCTAACCTTTAAGAAATTATTATCTAACAATGTAATGGTAATTGTGAAAAGATAATAATTGGAAACTGAAAATTTTCAGTTAAAAGCCTACAATCCGAAAAGTTTCTTTTGCTTTGTGGTTTAATAAAACCACACAATTTCTTTTTTTTTTTAATGTGTGTCATTGTAGGGCGATTCTGTGCGGCCTGGCATATTGGTGCTCATCAATGACGCTGACTGGGAGCTATATGGAGAACTGGAATATGAACTGCAGGATGACGATGTAATAATGTTCATATCAACATTACATGGTGGATGAAACTAGATGTTTGTTTTATTTCCATACCCTTAAGTTTTACCTATTCTCAAATGCTGCGGGAATATTCAATATGCCCTGGTAATATCACTTGCATGGCAAACTCCAAAAGTATATTATATACTTCAACTTAACGCTGAATTTTTTTAACTAGGGTACCTTTAACATCTTGGCCCGTTTACGATAAGTCCTCTAGGAATGTGCCCAAATCCTGTTGGAATGTTGACCATTTTTAAGGAGACAATTTAATGCCCAAATTAGAAGGATTATAAGCAATTTGGCAGGGATTTAAACTTTGGATTCAAGTTCTTCACCTACACTTTATACAGCGTGTCGTTACCATCGCGACAATAAATGAACACACGCCTAACGCTACTTGCCAATAATCATAATAAAATATTAACGTTAAACAATATCCATAATTAAAAAAAAATATTTTTCAAACAAACTAATTAAGTAAAAAAGAAACAAAATTTGTAACACCTATACAACTCGCGCCACAGCGTCGCATTACAAGCCTCTCCTTCTAACAGTATGTTTTGTCTCTTTTAAATTCATTCAACCCATTCATATGCTTTGTGACCTTTACAAATGAACGTTACGTTACGCTTTTATAGGTAAGGGTGTTCTAAAATTCTTTGTTTTGGAAAATTTAATAACTCTGTAAATATCGATGTTTAAAGAATTTAAATGTTTAATACAACTTTATAAAGTTATCCCCTATATGTGTGTTCATTTATTGTCGCGATGGTAACGACACGCTGTATATGAGACAGTAATTTTAACATCAGAAAATCCAGGTAACAAACCAGGCTTTCAATCTGTTCCTCAGATTGCAAGGCAAAAGAAGGTGGTCCAAAATTGAGTGAATATTTTCTAAATAACTACACACAACAACTACACACTCAATTCAATTTAAGTGTTGTGTCTACAGAAAGGGTCGTGAAATCTATCACATGGTTACAGGCCGTTATTTTGTAACAGGTATTTGTCACTGTTACTGTTAAGTTACATGAACAGGCGTAGCAGGTACTCGACTTAATCTAGTATAACTCACTTCTATTCTCTCCCTTTCATTTCTTCTCTCGCTGAAACATTGATACATTCACATACATTCCGTTCTTCCCTTGCAATATTAATCCGTTCCATTCCCACATATATGCAAAGATATAAAACCTTCACTCCTTCTGTAAATAAACGTCGAAGTCTTTCTCCTTATGAATCATGTGATCATGATGAGAAAAAAATCATTCTCATCATCATGCCCTTTTATTCTGAACACAGATAAAGTGAAAAACCACAAATCCTTAGAATTTTTTTGCAAATAAAAATCGGTCGTATATAGATTAACGTTTTAATAAAATCCAAAACTTTGTATAAAAATCATTCAACTTTGGCAGCCGCTACTCCCTTTTTTGACCATCTGAATGTTCGTACTCCACCACGAAGGTGCGGATCTGTTTTGCCGCTATCTTTACCCTCGTTCCCTGGTCACTATTAGCCAAAGGCTCGTGGGGGTCCGAAAACTCGTCCGTCTTCCACGTCCACCTGACGCTGTCGGACAGCCACTGGTTGGCCGCCAGGGTCGTCTCCCTAACTGCCCTGATCTTCAAACTGTTGAACAGCGTGCCCAAGTCTACCTCGACGGTCGAATCGTCCGCCCGCTCCAGATAGTTCTCCAGACGGAGCAGCAAAGTCCCGTCTTTCCAGGGTTCCAACGTGAGGAGATGGATGCCATCTGGCAGCGGTTTCCTTACACCCTGGAACATGTTGTTCAGCGCCAACCAGTCCACGTACTTCAGACGCTCGGCGTCAGAGAAGAACACGACCGGCCTATAGTGGAACTCCAGGGTCCGCTTTCGCTCCTCGACCTTCGACGCACCGACGAGTATTCGGTGGCTGCCCCTCACTACGAGGCCCAAACCTGTACCCGTTATTTAATATTACAGATAATAAAAGTAAAACAATAGTAAATGAATAAATTAATATATTGTATAATAGTAATAATAAAAAATCATTGAACATGGAAACACCAATAAAGGAAAAAAATGTCAGTGAGAAATTTTAGTTTGCGACAAACTGCGCAGGATTAGTATTTCGAGTAGATTATATTCTTCTACAAGGTCCTATCTATCTATATACCACAATTCATCAAAAATTTGGTTATGCGGTTTAACCGTGAAGGCGTAACAGACGGACAGAATTACTTTGAGAGACGCTCGTGTCTTTATAAATTATAGCCCATGTGTTATTCTTATGTACATGATGTGTTTTCATATTATTTTGAAGTTTCATTAAAACCAATTCAGTAGTTTCTGCGTGAAAGAGTAACAAACATCATCATACATACAAACTGTCGCGTTTATAATACAGCGTGTCGTTACCATCGCGACAATAAATGAGCACACATATAGGGATAACTTTTTAAAGTTGTATTAAACATTTAAATTCTTTAAACATCAATATTTACAGAGTTATTAAATTTTCCAGAACAAAGAATTTTAGAACACCCTTATCTATAAAAGCGTAACGTAAAGTTCATTTGTAAAGGTCACAAAGCATATGAATGGGTTGAATGAATTTAAAAGAGACAAAACATATTGTAAGGAGAGGCTTGTAATACGACGCTGTGGCGCGTGTTGTATAGGATGTTACAAATTTTGTTTTCTTTTTTGCTTAATTAGTTTGTTTGAAAAATATATTTTTTTAATTATGGATTTTGTTTAACGTTAATATTTTTTTATGATTATTGGCAAGTAGCGTTAGACGTGTGTTCATTTATTGTCGCGATGGTAACGACACGCTGTATATGTAAGGAGGTAAGGATGTAAGGTTGTAAGGAACGTAAAGATGTAATGAATGTAAGGATGTAAGGATAAAAAAGAACCTGCAGCCGTCTCGTTCAAAGCCTCTCCGACGCCGAACGCGTCATCATAGAGGAGGCGCCGGTGCAGCATCAGCTCGATCTGACCTTCCGCCAGGGAGGAGCCGCCCTCCGAGCGGTCGGTCAGAACGGTCAGCCGCGTGGATTCGTCCTCGATGGATATGAACTCCGTAACCGGGTAGTAGTTCCCGGCTACGGGCTCTTCCAGGGTCAGGTTCCACTGGGGCCTCTCGTCCCGTCGCCTGTGTTGGCGCACACAAAAATTGGACTATAAATATTTTATCGGGCAACACTATCCTAGAGTGTTGCTATGCAGTGGCGGATTTGTAGTTGTGGCCACCATAGGCCCCAGCTCATGTAGTAAGCCGCTGCTTTCTCAGAGCCCATCATACTCGTATATCTTGTTATCATCAGAGAATATTTTGTCACGATTGGCCGCCCTAGGCCCGGGCCTATTGGGCCTTAGGGGAAATCCGCCGCTGTTGCAATGGGTTTATGGTGGCGACACCTACAAAAATTCCGTTCGGTGGTCGGTTTGTAGTGGCAGACGTAGCACGTTATCTTTAAATTTTGATTTGTGCATTGCTAATTTCAGCACTTAAGATTAAACATTAAAATTTGTAGAAAATAGAATTGCGAACCCCGAAGACGTGGGTTCGATTCCCACAGCGGCGAAAGACTGTTCGTACTTTTTTCGATAAGTTTTAACATGGTCTTGCGTTGCTTTGGGTTTGTGAAATGAGTGTTTTTTTTTTTTTAAAGAACATTGCCCTTACTTTAGGATAACATTGTCCCGTGTTGTAAGGACGTTTCTACAAACATAAATTTCACGCGTACAAACACCCAGATGCGAAACAACTATCTGTGGGTCACACAAGTAGCTGTCCCGTGTGGGAATCGGACCCACGACCCCCGACGCCGAAGCCAATACCTTTGCGACTGCGCCAACGGAGTCATCAGAAAATTACAATACAAGTGATCATGACAGTTAAACTGTAAAGTACCCGGAGGGTTTTTTTTTTTTTGGTAAATCGTGTATTTTGGAAATTACATTTAGATACAAATTACTGAGTAATTAAATATGCATAATATTTTTCGATCTTACCGACGTAATAATAAGAAAATATGAACTGATGTTTTTCACAAAAGAAAGAAACTGACAAAATAACAAACTGACAAGAAATTAAAAATAAAGAAAGCAATGATCTGGAATCGAAAAAAAAGTAAAAAAATAAATGTGTAAATGATCGTGACGCGAACCACGGCCGTCTGTTTTGGTGCCGCCCGATTACCGACCGAGCTATTATGACATTTTCTCTTGCGGCGAAATTTACCGTCATATTCGAATTATATTTTTCATTCCCTGAAAACAGGGATAAAAGGGCATTTTTTAAAAATGAAACCTAGCTAGATCGATTTTTCGCCCCCGAATCTACGCAAATACTAAATTTCATGAAAATCGCTGGAGTCGTTTCCGAGATTCCGATTATATATATATACAACAATTGCTCGTTTAAAGGATAAGATTCTGAATGCATCCATTCACCTGCGTAGCGCCTGTCTTCCGTTGCAGTCCGTGTAGAACGCGCGGCCGCTACGCACTCCGCTCTCGTAGCGGGCCACGTACTCCTTGCCGACGGCGTCGTCTACGGGCAGCGGGCCCGCTACGAACTCGTGCTCCGTGTAGTCCAGGCCCTCGTAGAGGCGCAGCGTAGACGCCGCGTTGCCGTCCAACCGCACCCGGACCTCGGATACCAGAGGTCCGCTCCGTACAGTGGCCGAGCGGGGCGCCAGTTTTCGGGGATCCCCCGCCGGCCGGAAGATGTACGCGCCGGAAGCGCGCATCGAAGTGTTGCTGTTGTCCCCGCCGTGGCCGGAGTACGAGTGGAGGTCTACTGATAGGTCCAGGCTGGTGTTCTTCTGGGTCAGCTGGCTGAGGCGCCCGGTGCCGTTGTCTATGCGCAGCTTTATGTACTGGGTGGGGGAGGGTTCGGTGCGCTTGACTGTATTTTTTTTTGTTTATTCGGTACACCGAACAAATAAATAATAATAAATAAATAAACGGTGGTAGGGCCACGTAGTAGCCTCGGCTGTTGCACGAATGGGCAGGCTCGTCCGGGTAAGTACCACGACCTCACAGAAGACCGGCGTGAAATGGAAGTATAATACTTTCGCGTTTCGTAGGTGAAGTGGCCGAAGCCCAATTTTCAAAAGGTTGTCGACGCATCCGCAAACCTCGGGTTTAGCAGATGTCCATGGGCGGCGGTATCCACTTAACATCAGGTGAACCGTCTGCTGGATTCACAACTTTTCACAGAAAAAAAAGCTCTCACCTCGTTTTGTATATACGCCTCCCCAAACGCCTCCACCACCAACGGATCGTCGGACAGCATCCTCATCTCCTCATCGTTCAAGCGGGGGTAGTTCAGCCTCTTGGCCGACTCCCTCTGCCTCGTCCCCGCTCCCTTCGCCTCCCTGATGATCTTCTGCAGTTCCAGCACGTCCTCGCTGACCACCTCGTCGCTGTCTCTTAGAACGTCCAGATCCACGTCTCGTACTATTGGCATCAGACTCTCTTTGCTCCTCGCGACGGCATCTGGTATCCCTCTTCCAGCTGGAAGCGCTTTATCCCTGACCGCCGCTTTCTGAGCCGCCGTCGCGTCGACGTGCGCCGCTTTGACCGTCTGTTTTCCCACCGTCTTTACTAATAGCGTCTGTATTAATGTCAGCGTCTTTGCTAAAAGCGTCTGCATTAATGTCGCCATCCTCGGCGTCTGGTCTTCGTTTATTGATCTCCCCGTCTTCAAGACCCCTGACCTCCAAGTAGGATTTCCACTTGATGTCGCTCCAGTAGCCTTTCAGGTTCTCGTAGTAGTCGCTTCTCTGGCCCTCCGGATTGGCGTCCCGCTTGTTTTTGTCCTTCCTCGTCACGTAGTAGGACTTGAGACCGAGCGGGTGGAGGTAGGCCAAGAAGACCAGCTCGTGGGTGGCCGACGAAACCCGCGTGGGGATCTCGACCACCGCTTGCGGTATGTCGATCAACTGCGAGGTTATCTCTTCTCCTGTGGGGGTAAACATTGCTGAATCTCATGCGCTCGGCCAGTGATTGTAGCAATTAGTCATTTTGGTATTAGATTTCGTACGATGTTTAAATCATGGATTGAAATACGGTTACACCCACAACTCCCTGATGACTAGGCGTAGTTGCCAAGGTATTGGCTTCGCGCGCCGGGGCTCGTGGGTTCGATTCCCACACTCAACTATTTGTGTAACCCGCAGACAGTTACGGATCTGGTGGGTATTTGTCCATGTTCAATTTATGGTAGTAAAACGCTCTTATAACACAGGTATGTATGTGACGATACGTAAAAAAAATATCAGCAGGCTTATGCATATTTCTTCGGCCTTGAAACTATTTAATTGCAAGAACGTTATTTTTGTGGAAAAATCTATCCTTATGTCAGATTTCAAAACTTACATGAATTGACAAACGCATGTACCGGCCATTTCGACTTACCGTTCGGTGCGAACACAGCATAGCTGCCCTCGACAACGGGCACCCTGATTGGCTCGCTCACTTTCCAAGCCAGCGGGTTGTATACCGTTACCTGTGAATATTGTCCTATATGACATACACTTTGCTCAAGGGGATATGACAATAATAGGATACTAAAAGAAGAGTGAATGCATACATTTACGTAGAATTAAAAAAAAATCCGACAATAGAAAAAAAAATAGTAAAGGCCGATATTTTATTTGACTACACTTAACTTTTTGAAGTTCTAGTTCTACACTTAACTTTTTCAAGTTATAATTCTTTAGGCGCTATATATATATACGCTATAGGCTATATTTTTGATTACTGTCATGTACTCAGTGACAGTTCGATTGACGTAATAATCTAAAAATCGGTCCAAGCGTTTGATCTCCACAAAAGGAAAAACGTATGTACGTACCAATGCGTTTTACATTAACCACCTTTGAATCGCACAGTCGGGTAAATAGCTAAATAACTCCCCAATCAGCTGTCGACTTTTTGTCAATATAGAAATGTGTTGCTATATAAAAACGAGAGCCGTTGCTATACAACAAGTATAGAAGAAAAATTACAGAGGGAAAATAATTATAATTTTATTACATTTTATTAAATGTTCAATAAGGGTATTAATCTATTCTATGCCAGTTATGACTCTTAATGCAATGAGAAACTAAGTTGAAAGATAATTAGCGTAAACCCAATTGGCTTAGTGGCTAGTGCATCCCGTCCCATGCGTGAAAAATTTAGTGCCGTGGACTTACCACGAAGCTCCTTTTGGTCTCGGAGACGTGACAACTGGACTCGTTGAGGGCACAGCGCTCGTAAATGAGTAGCGGCGGCTTCAGGCCATCGCGCTGAGTTATCTTGCTGCAACAAATCACGCGTTCAATTCGCACCTTTCCCCGTGGTGAGAGTAGACCGCATCGTTTCGACGCCATTTCCAATTTATTATTATTCGTTTTTTTTAAATTTATTGGGACATAAAACAGTTATACATAATTGTTAATGTATAACTATGTCCTAAGCTTAACGCTGCGGCTGGTGACAAGAGAGCTGGTTCTTTCCTCGCTCAAAGGTTAAGCATAACTATTCAGCGAGGAAATGCAACCAGCGTTCTTGGCAGCATGC
Organism: Iphiclides podalirius; assembly: GCA_933534255.1. Lineage (NCBI taxonomy): Eukaryota > Metazoa > Arthropoda > Insecta > Lepidoptera > Papilionidae > Iphiclides > Iphiclides podalirius. The sequence continues at coordinate 2,292,534 of OW152842.1, read as the reverse complement.
CGTGTGGATTAGGTTTATAGGATAATTATGTAATTTTAGATAGATTTAATCTTGTAAATATTAGATCAATTATGAAATTAAAGATATTTGTAATTTCTATTATACATGAAATGAATAAAATTCCTAATTATCAAACTAAACGTATGACCAAGACCAATTTCCGCGAAATAATAATAAGTGAAGTAAAATAAAAAGAGAAGTCGATTCCTGGCGTAATTTGCGTATTACTTTATAAAATTTTGTATAAGTATTACTTTTTAAAACTTTTTGAAGTTATACTTCCTTTGGCGCGTGTTAAAAAAAATATGTGAGTAAAATTTTTATGATGCGCGCGTACACACAGCCAAAAAACGACATGATGAAGTTGCTTGCCAAGGAACTAACACATTTACACATGACATTTGCCTATTATTCCAAGTTATTTAATTAAACCATTATTAATTGCATTCAATAAATTTGTAAGGGGAATTTTTAGTTATTTTCCTTTTGTCACGCTAAAGAAATATGACTTCTTACGTGCTTACGAAGTCATACTTCTTTACTGACTACTATTGATTGATTGAAAAATTCTTTATTGTAACAAAGTTTGTGCAAAGGCGAGCTTAATGCTAAATAGCATTTTCCAGTTGACCTTCGGTGGTTGAGAGCAAGTTACGGGTAGTAACGCTAAAGTGACATACAAGATTTTAAATCTCAATCACGTAGTATTTTTTTATGCGAAAAGTTGTCAAACGAGCAGACGGTTCACCTGATGTTAAGTGAATACCGCCGCCCATGGACATCTGCCACACCCGAGGGTTGCTGATGCGTTGACAACCTTTTGAAAATTGGGCTCCGTTGGTATATGGTAAAACTAAATACCTACTTGACCCACACTTTTTTTAAGCGCGAAGGTGGCATGCCAGCAGTTCACCTGATGGTAAGTGATAACCGTTGCCTATTGACATTTGCAACACCCGTACGATTGCAGATGCGTGGCCGCCTTTCAATAAAGTGAGCCCCGGCTACCTCACTTATCAGACGCTGAACAACACTTCCACTTCACGCCGGTGTTCTGTGAGGTCTCGGTACTCACCCGGACCCGCACATTCCTGCAACAGCGAACTGTTGCAGGAATGTGCAGCGTGGCCGTACCACACAGTGCTGCCAAATTAGAGCTTTTAGCCCCAAATTTACGGCGGAAATATGCATAATAAACTTTTTGTAGGGCCAAAAAAAGTTTAGGGCCATGAATAATATTTTATACATCACTATTTTGACTGAGCAAAAAAAAATAAAAATTTATCTAAATGAATGTAATTAATGAAATTTTGGTTAATATTATTTAGTTTTGTTACTTATTTCAATTGTTTGTAATGAAAACTAATTAAAATTAAGTTATATCTATTTACATTAAGAAAATATGACTGGGATTTTTGGAGCTTTTGAAAGTTGCATTTTTAGGGCTATTTAGGGGTGTTTCTTCTCGACTTTAGGGCCGTCTTTTAAAATTAGTTGGCAACACTGCTACCACAGTTAGTGCTCAACGACTGAACGACTGGTTACACATGATCATGAATAAATTAAAAAAAAAGGTTAGTGCTCACTTGAAAGCTTGCTTCGCGATGATGTTTGCGTCTTCGATCGCCGAGTCGAGTAGACGCACGTAGTCGTTAGCGACGTGCTGCTTCTCCGTTCCCGTGATGGCGTCGTGATGCTGCATCACGCCTGCAGGGGCGGAATAATCGTGTAAATATCCGAATCACAAATTTAACACCCGACGTAAAAAGAGGGGTGTAACAAGTTTGACGTGTCTCTCTATGTAACATTTCCGAATCACACATTTAACACCCGACGTAAAAAGAGGGGTGTAACAAGTTTCACGTGTCTCTCTATGTAATATTTCCGAATCACACATTTAACACCCGACGTAAAAAGAGGGGTGTAACAAGTTTGACGTGTCTCTCTGTGTAACATTTCCGAATCACACATTTAACACCCGACGTAAAAAGAGGGGTGTAACAAGTTTCACGTGTCTCTCTATGTAATATTTCCGAATCACACATTTAACATCCGACTTAAAAAGAGGGGTGTAACAAGTTTCACGTGTCTCTCTATGTAATATTTCCGAATCACACATTTAACATCCGACTTAAAAAGAGGGGTGTAACAAGTTTCACGTGTCTCTCTATGTAATATTTCCGAATCACATATTTAACACCAGACGTAAAAAGAGGGGTGTTACAAGTTTGACGTGTCTTTCTATGTATTTATGTCTGTCCGTAGCATTGCAGCTTCTAAACAAATTGATCGTTGTCGTGGGGTTTTACATCCCTTGCTGCACCTACCACCTCTCACCACATTCTGAATTGTTTGATATTGGACGCCTTTTGTAACATTTGTATTTAAGGTTGGCAATACAGCTTAGATAAATATCCCGAAAATATATGAAAGTAAAATAATTTCTAATCATTGATGTATTTTTAGTGACCTTTTTGTTATGGCAATAATTATTTTTAAATGAGAGCGGGAAACGTGGCAACTTACCCATTGCACTCTTGAGCTCGTCGAGAACGAACATGTTGTGTTCAGGCAAGTTTGCCAGCACCTGCAGCTGTTTCACCATCTGAAATGTGACATTCCATTAGGATAAAATAGCATACGACCATATAAAACTAGGGTTGCCAACCGTACTATTATTTACACATAGTATTTTGCAGGTTTGCGTACTACATATGTACTGTTAAAAATAGCACACAAAACTAATAACAAATTATACACATTTAAAGGAACTTTTATGAGATTGTACTTTTTTTTAAGTTTTTACGTAGTTTCTAGACAAGTACAGTCTAGTGTAGTAGAGTCTGTCCCGTGAGCATGAACGCTGGAAAATGTTCAAAACGTCGGGAATTTAATAATAGTTTCATTTATAAATGTATAGTCATCGCGTAAAAACAAGAGATCAATTTATTTACCTATTTTGTAACTTAAAATATATCATAACATATTCTTTACTTTATAAATAAAATACAACATTTTATTGAAGTTTTTATAGCATATTTAAAAAAAAATTATAGTAGTTTAAATAGCTTATAGAATCGCCCGAGGGGATGTTGGCAACCCTATATAAATACGGCCATAATGCTTACAGCCGAGGCGACAGTCAATGTATAATAAATACCTATCAACAATCTGTTAGTTTAGTCTCTGTGGTTTGACAAAAGGGTGGCATAGTATGTGTTAATAAATTGTCGAAAAATTACCCCTACCAGTATTCGAACCTACGCCTTCATTTACAGCAAACAATTTCAACGCCACACGGTAAACACTAGATGGCGCCAAGAATTGCTTTAAATGCAATAAAAACGAAGTATACAGAATTATGTTTTTTAGACGAAGTATACAGTTTGATTTTTTTAGACGAAGTACATACTTTGACATAATGTTAATCGGAGCATTCTATAATTAAAACGAGAGGAAGTCTGAGACGTCTTCTTGCGCTTGCAGATTTATCGTTCTGTAGGGATGTCGAAAAAATATCGATATATCGATATATTTAGCAGATATATTTTGATTCGATATAAAATATTCAATTTGGAAATCATTTCAAAAAATGTTTTTTGTTTCCAATTTGAATCCGCAGGCGCATAGCCCGTAGATATCAATTATTTAATATTTTTTTAATTGAGATCTACGGACCTTGTTTTTGGACGACGGCATCACCTAAAGAGATAGTATCAATATATCGATATATCGATATTTTCTCTTCGATATATCGAGGCGGATATTGATATTTTTGTAAATATCGAAATATCGATATATTTCTTCACTTTCGACATCCCTAAACGCTGCGTGTCCCTACCACATATGCTACCATACCTGCAGGTAAGTGTTACCCCTCCTCTCGAAGTACTTGGTGGTGGGGCGCGAAGTGAAGTATCCCGTCCAGTAGGCCGTGGGATCGCTAGCGTACGGGAAGAAGTCGTCCTGCTTCGTCGGCAGACTGGGGCTGGATTCGAAGGCGGTAGTGTTAAAGTCAAAGTCAAGGTCAAAGCCAAACCTCGTCCCCTTTACGATTTTTTTCTGTTTCACGTAAGCTGTAGAGATGCCGAAAACGTGTACTACTGTAGGGATATCGATATATCGATATTTTTAGCCGATATATTTTGATCCGATATATCGATATATATTTTTTTTTAATTCGAATCCGGGACAGAGTGCGTACGTTCAAATATTTAATATTTTGCACACGTTTTATTTTTGTGGACAACAGGACTTTCTCTTCGATATATCGAGGTCGATATTGATACTTTTAATAATATCGATATATTTCTTCACTTTCGGCATCCCTATCCTTTCGCGTATATGTACATGCATGGACCATTTATAAGCTGTTATTTTTACTTTAGTGGATTCTCTTACTATGCGTCTTTTACTGCCTTCAAGTAGCAGTCCGGCGTCGAGTAGAACAGCTTCACGTTGAGGCCGTCTTTCGCCGCTTTCAGATTCGTGTATCTGTTGGGAGGTGGAGAATTGAGTTAAGTCTTACCGTTTAGCGTCACATCACTATTTACCGTCTGGTGGTATAAAAACCACTCAAGAGCGAGTCGAACTCGTACGCCGAGGGTTCTGTACCTAACCATTATGCCGCCGTAATAAACTGGTAAATAATCACTACCGATTTTCTTAGGACCTAGCCAGTTGAAATGTATACCAGATACTGAAGTCCCTATAAGGTGTATAGAAATCAAGGCCCTGAGTCAACACGATAAAAAGTAACGGGCAAATTTAGATTTTCGCGAAAACCTGTAAGTGTAACTGGGTTTGCAGAACTGCAGATGCTACGACAACCGTTAATTGGACCCATTAACCTCATTCGACCGTGATAGCTCATAATCCTTTTCTCGCTCGCTTTTGCGAGAAGTCAATGGATGCAGGTGGTTCAAGCAGTGCTCACGAAACAGGTAGTAATGATGATGTGTAGCATTTACCGTGGTAGGGCCACGCAGCAGCCCCGGCTGTTGCACGAATGGGCAGGCTCGTCCGGGTGAGTACCACGACCTCACTGAAGACCGCCGCGAAGTGGATGTATAATACCTTCGCGTTTCGTCTGGTGAGTGAGGTAGCCGGAGCCCAATTTCCGAAAGGTTGTCAACGCATCTGCAGCCCTCGGGTTGCAGATGTCCATGGGCGGCGGTATTCACTTAACATCAGGTGAACCGCCTGCTTGCTTGGCAACTTTTCACATAAGAAAAATGTAGACCACGGAACAGCTATCTTACCGTAATACCGCAACCTATAAGTTCAAATTATAAAAAGATCACAAAGTACAGGAAAAAAGACTGAATCGCAGATCTACCGAAAGCCTGGTAGCATCGATATAATTATAACTTATACACTCACACTACAAACGCATAACATGCAATTTTATAAAGAAAACGTCAGGCAAAATATATGATATGTGTGAAACATCAACAACTTAGTATCCGAAGCATCACAAAAGTACAGGGCAAAGGAAATATTATGAGTTTCTAAGTTGGCTTCGTGAACCAATGATAGCTTTTCGGTTTTAGTTAATACTTAGGTTGATTGACATTTGAAATTGAAATTTTCTGATTATCGCCTATCTATCTTTCGGAGTCTAAATTCATGAATGCTGCCTTACATAATAGTTGACAGACCCAGGGGTTATTGTTGGTGCTTTTAAGGATCGCTGAGACTTAACAAGAAGAAGCAGTCACGAAGCATTTTTAAAAAATGTAGTTCGCAATACATGCAGCATGCAGTAATGACAGCATTCGGTTCTATTAATCCAAAGAGGATAGTCGGAAATAGCAAGTTTTTTTTTTGTGAGGAGTTAGCTAGAACCAGGCGGTTCACCCGAATTTTAATGACCGCTTCCCATAGACAACTAAAACATCTGTGGGCTTGCAACCTTACAATGGTTGGCCTCAGTTAAATCACTGATCAAACGAACAATTATAACAATCCTGAACCTATTACAACGTAGGCGTCTTCAAGGCAGGAGTGGATAGGTTTTTACTGAGCTAGCTCGTTTATTATCGACGGCTTCATCGCCACTTACCATCAGACTGTGCCATTACCATCAGGCATCGCCACTTACCATCTGACATCCCATGTCAGTAAAGTGCTTGCCAGTTTTGAATTAAAAAAAAAACATCGACCCATGCCGACTCCCTCCGGACCACATCCCCATCGGAAGCACTCACTGTATCAACTTGTCCAGGTTCGTGAACCACATCGCGGCGTCCTGGTAGGTGAAGTCACCGCCCATGGTCACCAGCACGTTGCCGCTGCGGTAGCGCGCGCCCATCTCCCTCACGTACTCCAGGAACTTCCCCACCTGAGTGCACCCCGGGCTCGTGACCACAATGACCTGGCCTCCGACCCTATGGCGGCGGGATTTGTGCGACAAACGTTTTGACCATCTCCCGGGTCGTGTACATCGATCGAAGAGGAATCGTTCCGTCTGTACCTCTGTTTCGATGAATTTTCCGCGGAAGAGTATAATAATCGTGTTGTAGAAATTCAATTTCACTCAAATTCAAAGTCAATTTCATGGTAATCCGTACAAAGATTTAGAATAACATAAAAGGTCCAGCCATTTTTACCAAATGTTTAAGTACTCGCTAAATATCGGTTTTTGACTCCCGTTCCTCAAGGATTGTCAACCTTGAAAAACTGTTTTACAGCACAAAATAAAAATCGGAACATATTTATTCTATCATTCTTCTTCTTTCTCCTGCCCTTATCCCACACTAGGTGGGGTCGGCACAACGTCCCTTCCTTCCACTTTCGTCTACCAGCCGTCATCTGCAACAGCGAACACTGTTGCGTGGCCCTACCACAGTTAAACTCAGTATTGATCCTTTTATCCAATAGTCACGAAGCATTTTTAAAACATGCAGTTCGCAATACATGCAGCATGCAGCAATGGCAGCATTCGCTTTCGAATGTTCGCAATCCGAAGAGGGTAGTCAGAAATCGCAAGTTTTGTTTGTGAGGTAGCTAGAACCAGGCGGTTCACCTGATGTTTAATAACCCCTGGCCATAGACAACTACAACATCTGTGGGCGTTCAAATGCAGCAACCTTGAAATGGTTGGCCTCACTCATCAAATGAAACGATTTAAATTTTAATACTTCTACTCTACGCCGGTCATGTACCACTTATAAGTTTACTTAGTTTGTACACATTATACATCAGAAATTCGAGACTGTAGTTTTTTGGACAGTTAAAGCTCAGATTTAAGGCCTATGATCTTAGAAAGCAATATTTTTATCTTGTCAACTTTTTATAGTTGTTTTTGTTCAACCATAATGTAGGGTATATTATGTTTGACTTCCTGTAAATTACAAAAACGGGCAAAATCTGCCAGTCTATGAATTGAGTCAACACGAATTAAAATATCTTTATTCAACATAGGAGCATTACACTCATTTATTGATAGTCAAAATACTACCACCGGTTCGGAAAAGAAAGCCTTTGAACCGAGAAGAGCCGGCGAAAGAGACTCAGCGGGCTAAAATCCTAAATGAGTTCAAGAAGACAAACATTTTCGGAATAGATTAATCTTTCACCACTGCAACCAAAAATAGCTACAGGGAAGAGAGAGACATGACGAGAAGAGAAAGAGATAAAAGAAACAACGTATGCGAAAAGGTTTGATGGAATCGTGCAGAATGAAAGTGTCTCGTCACCTCGTGTGTTTCAAAGTAACACCGCACAAATAAGTAATGAATTATATTTGAAGTAGACGCCATTAATAGAATTGTTCACAAACACAAAACAAATCGGAATTAGAAGTCTTGATAAACGGAGATGCACAGGCAGAAGTAGATATTGGTGGAAAATTGCGAATAGCAAGTCTTACTGTATCAGTTTGTCCAAGTTTTTGAACCACATGCCCGCGTCCTTGTACTGGAAATCGTCCCCCATGGTCACCAGTATGTTATTGCTCCTGTAGGCCTCTGACATCAGACGCACTCTATCCAAGAAACCGCCGACCTAACATCGAAATCGTTAAAAACATTTAACCTCTCCCCAATTATCAACTTATCCTCACGTCTGAGGAAGTGCAAACAAAAGAAAGTCAATAAGAGTAATGCAAATGTAAAGTAAAGTAACAGCCTATAAATGTCCCACTGCTGGGCAAAGGCCTCCTCCGCAAAGAGGGTATCAGGGCATAGTCCCCCACCGACCCCACTGTGGGTTGGTGGACAATAAGAGGAATGTACGTAATTAAAAGTGATAGACGAAGAAGTTAGTGACAATTATAATTTTTATTAGAGTCTAATGATGTTTCAATAAAGGTGATGCATGGACACACTGCGTGGTGTTTAAGATTGTTCCGCTTTACATTATATGACATATATAAGTGAATGTGACGAATAATATAGAACGTGTGATACGAAAAGAGGTAATAGAGTTGCAATCTAATTACACCAATTGGCGTAATTGAATGTCTCAGTTTCGCGCTACTTTCATATCTACCTCGCATTTTACTATAATATCATTGACTACAACACAGTATTCACCAATCCTACCGGCAGACTTGAATCATAATAACCGATCTTTACAGCTTAACAGATACTCACGATGAAAAAAATATCCACTGTCCAAGAATCATCTCTCGAGCCGTCAAAGCATTCAACAGCAAATAACCACTTGATTCTTGACAACAAAATAACGAAATAGCACAGTGCTACGTTTGCCTAGATTGGATACATCGGGCATCATCACTCCAGCTTTTCAAGTTCAAAGGTGTTATCCAAACACCATCACTAGATTCGCTTTAGATCCTCTTGCATCTATTAGCCTCCCACAATTCCTTAACGACAAATCCGCAAACTTGATTACTTCACGCGTAAGTTAGGGCAACTTCTCGAGTTACCAGGATTTGTTTAAATCTAGAAACTTCTAAACGTTAGAAAAAGAATCAGTTTAAAAATATGGCTTAAACTATCGTCCAGATATGCTTCCTAAGGTTGTTTTTGAACGCGTTCATGTTTACCTTAGCCTTAATAAATATATCCAATGGTTAATCATCATCATTTCAGCCTGTTTGAACAGAGGCCATCCACACAGACTGCCTCGAAGCATGATCCTGAGCCAACTGCATCCATCGACTTCCTGCACACTTGCACAGGACGTCACTCCATCTAGTTGGGGGTCTTTCTACAGTGCGATGGCCAGTACGAGTCTGCCTCAAGAACCTTACTTCCCCATCGGTTATTATTTCTACGAGCTATATAACCGGCCTATCAGCACTTCAGCTGGCTAATATTCTGAGCTATGTCTATATATAAATGTTGATATATGTGTACATATAAATCTATATATATACAAATGAATTCCTATTTCCCTTGGTCACGCCATCACGCGTGAACGGCTGGACCAATTTCACTTTTTTTTTTGTTGTGTTTGTTATTATTAAGAGAAGGTTCTTAAGAAAGAAAAAATTTAAGAAATTGCGCGGAAAATTGGAAAATTTAAGAATACTGTCGTCGTCGCTAAGTATTTGTGGCATCAATCTTGAACATCCATGTTTTTCACATGGCCAGATTATAAGCGCAAGAAAAAAAAAAACAAGAATATTGTATACCATAAAGCATTAGAATAATAAACACACTTCTTTATTTATTATACCAATTCGAATTATTATTAAATAGTCATCATTAAACAGGACGTCTGTCGGATCAGCTGGTCGTTAATAAATATCTTGAATTCTAAAATGTGCTCCCTAATTTGCAGTGCAGTATCCGCGTAAGTATGTCAGTCTTTACCTAAATCATTCCACAGCCCCATGCAAATACATGCAAAGAGACTTCGACTCACTGTATCAACTTGTCCAGGTTTTGGAACCACATAGCGGCGTCCTGGTACTGGAAATCCTCGCCCATGGTGACCAGAATGTTGCTTGTTCTGTAGCCCAGTGACATGTTGGCCACCACCTCGAGGAATCGCCCCACCTTCGAGGGCATGACCTTAACGCTCGCATTTCCAATGCAGCGCAATACCAAACGGCTTATTGGGCTCTTTCCGTCGCCCAAATACGAGGTTTTACGTTAAAACTACTTCTATAGTCTTATCTTTTTTGTTAAATACACTAGAATTCATCGCCCCTTAGATATAAATAAAGATAAAATCTTCTTGAAAATCTATTTTTAAACCTTTTACAGAATTCGTAAAGGATCTCTACGGTGCTTTTGAATTTAGGTCGTTAACAGATCTAAACTCAATAAAACAATTTTTGATTTTGACTTAAAAATATTTTGCGCATGAATTATATAAAGTATATTTAGGCGAATACTACACAGGATGTTTTATCAAAGCTAAGGTAACATACTTAAGGGATGTCGTGGAGTATCAGGGAGGTTTTCTATTGTCGCAAGCTACCATCAGTTGTGATAAAATTTACGTTTAATATTGTGAGATCCATTGTTGAATTACATCTGAACCACTATTACTTGTGAAATTTATAAAAAACCTTGGTAAACATACTAACCAGCATTTTTCGTCCGTAGAATTAATTAAAAAAAATTAACGGAAATTTATGTTTTTTTTTTAAAACACAACCGAGTTGTTTTATTTATCAGACCAGTAATGGTGAGGGATTGTATCATATTTTGTCAAGCTCGAGTCGACAAAAATACTTTTAAGTTTCAAGTGAAATAGGTTCCAAATCTTCTCATCACAAAGAGAATCATATGATTTACAAATTGCTTATATGCAGATCAAATCAACTACCCATTGGGCACAAGTTGCCTAAGCACGAAGCCATCAGGGTAACTTTGGAAGTCAAACGTTAGTCACACAAATATCACCACCTTCATCGTCCGTCTAAACAATGTCATCTTGGGAATTAAACATACATTTCCCATTACAATTTCTCAGAGGATGAATGATAATCGATTCGATCAAGAAACTATAGCTTAGCAAATGTCGGCTCAGATCAGGACACTAATTTTTGTTGAAACAAGTAGCACGAAGCCATCAGGGTAACTTTGGAAGTCAAACGTTTGTCACACAAATTTCACCACCTTCATCGTCCGTCTAAACAATGTCATCTTGGGAATTAAACATACATTTCCCATTACAATTTCTCAGAGGATGAATGATAATCGATTCGATCAAGAAACTATAGTTTAGCAAATGTCGGCTCAGATCAGGACACTAATTTTTGTTGAAACAAGTAGCACGAAGCCATCAGGGTAACTTTGGAAGTCAAACGTTTGTCACACAAATTTCACCACCTTCATCGTCCGTCTAAACAATGTCATCTTGGGAATTAAACATACATTTCCCATTACAATTTCTCAGAGGATGAATGATAATCGATTCGATCAAGAAACTACAGCTCAGCAAATGTAGGCTCAGATCAGGACACTAATTTTTGTTGAAACAAGTAATTTTTTTTTAATAACGAAAAACAAAATCGACTTCAAATATCTCGCTCGCTCTGTATTCATTTTATAATTGATCTTCAGGAGATCCCTCCGTATCTCCGGAGCCCAAGATCCAATAACAATGAAATTAATATGGGACCACGTGGGAAGCACCAGTTTTCAAATAAAAATTAACATCAAAATCGGTTAACTCAAAAGTTCTGAGGTAACAGACAAAAAAATACAGTCGAATTGAGAGGTTCCTCCGTTTTTTCAAGTCAGTTGAAAAAATCTCACGTCCACGTCCGAATAGGACTGGAATAGTCTCGGAGACCTTTAAAGGGCTAAGCAAAATGGTTTTTTGAATTGTCCTGAACGTAATAATTTCTTGTATTTACGCGATTACACATTATAAATGAAACTAATTTTACGGATTTATCGCGTTTATTTTTAATTTAAGTTCCCGACGTTTCGAACCCATTACAGCTTAAATTAAAAATAAACGCGATAAATCCGTAAAATTAGTTTCATTTATAATTGTCCTGAACGGTCAAAATGTTGCTCTTACCAAAACTAATCATTAAAATCTGGTTAAAAGTTTCAATTATAAAGTAAACTATGCAACTTTCGGTTATCTTTATAATAAAATAGCATAGGCTTCATCTAAATTTTAGCATAATTTACACTAACCAAAACTTCCTTTGATGGCTTGTAAAAGTCTTTAAAATTATAACCTCACTTTAAAATTTGAAGTAATGTCTAACTATGGCTATAGGCTGACCAGATTGCAATCAAATAAACGGATAAGAGACAACACTGCTGAAAGCAAGACATCTTGAACTCATATCTTCAGTACAGGAGAGTATAGTAGTACTCTCCTGTACTGAAGATATTATAGTATTCCAGTCTGTATTGGTAACCGTCAAATTTTAACCAGCCGTAATAAGGGAATCTGAAGACAGAATTTCCTCAACATTTCATCACAAATCCCCTCCGGCTGTGATCACCACCTGGTGATCGCTCACGCAGTTCCAACTCACCTTCTGGTCGACGTTGAACATGGGGGAGCTCTGGTCGTCGATTATGGGCTCGTCGTCGCAGAGTACGTCGAAGCAGAAACCGGGGGGCGGCGAGTACGTGTTGTAGAGGACGCTGGTGAAGATATCGGAGGCGGAACCTGTTGAGTTCAAACGGAAACTGCCTGCAGCCCTTGCATATAGATTACACTGGCTGCTGCCCGCGACTACATCTGCGTAGAATAGACAGAAGGCGTAACATTCAGACAGAAAGGCAGATATACATAAAAATATGTATATAAATTATAGCCTTTGTGTTATTCTGAGCTATATTATTGTAAAGTTTAATTAGAATCCATTCAGTAGTATTTGCGTGAAAGAGTAACAAACATCTATTCATACGTAAAAACTATCGCGTTTATAATATTAGTAAGGAATAAGGAAATAAGGATAGTTTTGTTTTGCACCTGCGTCAAACTTTATCTACTTCCAGGGTTGACTGGAAGAGAATGCTTATTAGCATTAAGTTTGCCTTTTGTTTAGCCTTAAGTTGAGGTGTAAACAATAAATTTTAAATAAATAAATAAATAAATAAATAGTTAGAATGAAGGGTCCCGCTGATTTTGTTAACATCTAACTGTTAATTTATTCTAGGCGAAGCGTTTCTTGTCGTTTCCACGCACACTTTTTTTAATTACCTAAAATCTCAGCTTCTTATTAACAACTTAGCTCTTTTTATCTGAACAGTTGTCAAGCGAGGTCATGGTTCGTCTGATGTTAATTGAAGACCGCCAACAATGGACATCTAAAACATGTAAGGGCTTGCTGTTGACCGCTTTTAACAACCATTTTAAAAAGTGGACCGTAGTCACCTAACCTACCAGAGAAATCGCGATAGAAAAGGAATAACACATAGGCTATAATTTATATAAATATTTTTATGTATATGTCTTTCTGTCTGAATTTTACGGTTTCAGCCTATTCTACGCAGAGGTAGTCGCTGGCAGCAGCTAGTTTTCTATTATTGTGGTCAATACGGATGGCCTTCGGGGTACGTTTACTAACCACAGAAAGACCTTAGACCATTAGAACTCAATACATTTCACATTACCCATTACGTTAATCAACAAAGAATTAACCGTTCTGTGCGGCTCCCACAGTTACTTGCCATACTATTCTATACTATTCAAATAACGTTACTGTAGTAACCCAATGGTCCTAACCCAGGATGGGTAAATTTTATAATGGAGTCTGTTCTCATCAAGACATATTTTAATTATTATTTGCCCAGCTTTAAATCATCTCTCCAACGTCATATTGCTTCTTGTCATGTACAGGCATGTCAGTTGTGTACGTAGGTGCTACTCACGCTCGTATTGTATCCCTTTAACTTTTATTTTAGCTTGATAAGCGGCGACAATCTTTTCGTACTTCTTCTACAAATATTAATGTTGATAAGTTATGTTTTACTTTTGTTAAATTTTAACCCATTTATGGAGTTTTAACTCTTCAGACGGTTTTATCTCTGCGATTCGTGAATGTTGTGTTTAGATATCAAGTTACGTTTGTGTATTATGTGTTCTCTAAATTACTTCTCTGTGAACATGTTTTAGTTAATGCATGTTGCTGAACCTTTCAAAAATAAAATAAACACCACCTACCTAAGTCGTCATCCCCCCTCCACACCATCTCCATGCTCTTTTCCTTCAGCCGCACCCTCTTATCCTGGTAGTCGATCCTGCCTAGGAACAGCCCGTCATAGCCCATTGCGGCGAGATGAGAGGCGAACTCCCTGGAGTGGCCGAACGGGTCGATCTGCCAGCCCACGCGTGGGCGACCGCACGGCCCAAATGTCTCGTTCAGTTTGCTGGAAACAATTGAAAAAGTTTCGATTTCTTTAGAAGGGGTCTTCGCCCAGCAGTGGGACATCTTTTTCTATCATTTTTTTTTGTTATCAATTCAAAAACATGCCGGTTTCAGCACGTGATTATGCAGCACTTTAATTAACAATTACATTGGTGCCAGCGCCAGTGATGGAACTTATATTAGGTTGCTCGAGTATTTTTAATTAAAGGCGAACACCCGGACACTGAGCTATCACGGCTCACAAAATCTAATAAACGCAAATTTATAATACACAAAATTTAATATACACAATTTTTTTTTATTTAAGGGCTTCAACGCCAGCGAGGCCGCGTGTAAAGGCTAGTAAATAAATAAATAAATCCATTATAATAAAACAAGAAGAAACTCAAATGTCGAAAGTAGATCAACCACTTGGGTCTTCGGCTTTCGGGGAATGGTCTGGTCGCTCACCTGAGGCCGAAGGTGAACTGGTCTATCGTGCTGTGGTAGTGGGAGGCGGCCTCGTCGTTCATGCTCCAGGCGCCGCCGGCGAACTGCAGCCGACCCTGGCGCACCAGCTCCCTGATCCTGCTCCGCACCGCCCCACCCTGACGCACCCACCACTTCCAGAAGAAGGCGGTCTCCACGTACACGAACCTGACGTGGATCGGGGGCAATCACAACGGAATTTTTGATTTTATTTTATTTATGTAAAACATTGCCCTCACTTTAGGATAACATTACCCTGGGCTGTGAGGACGTTTCACAAACATAAATATCACGCGGACAAACACCCAGATGCGAAACAACTATCTGTGGGTCGCACAAATAGTTGTCCCGTGTGGGAATCGAACCCACGACCCCCGACGCCGAAGCCAATACGGAGCCACGGAGTCATCAAAGAACGGGACTGTAAAAAAATACTTGCATTTAGCTTAAGACTGCATTTTTATTCAAGTATGATATTAGTAAAGTACTGACCGGTTTTTGTTTAGGAAAATATATGTACTTATACATTTTTTTCCGTAACACACTGTTTTCATTTACGACCTATTTACCGAGAGATAATTTTATATATACGTGATTAAATCAATCTGTCTGTTACGCCTTCACGACCAAACGGCAGAACTAATTTTGATGAGGTTTTGTATAAAGATAAATAGGACCAAGGGACGAAAATAAGCTAGTCGAAGAAATAATCCTGCTCAGACAAAGTCTTGTATCTTGTATTAACTGATGTTTTTGCTTTCAGTCCTGAGACTATTAAAGCTTCATCGGACGCAGAACCGGTGGGCTAGCCAGAACCCACGGGTTTGGACCCTCCGCTATGGGTAGGGTCGCGCATGTGCTCATGCGTGCGTTTAACTACTATGGTGTGTCATCTAAGGGCCGTCGAGGTCGCCGGTTCGGACCGAGACCCCGACGGCCGTCGACTGTGCATTTAGCTAATCGGTGGCTGGGAGCGGTGAGAACCGCCCCGGAACGCGGGTGTACCTTGTGTACGCGTTGTGTGGGTCTCGCCGTGCTCGGAGGCGAGGGCGAACTGGTGTGATTGTTGTTACACTAACTGTGGGTGTAGTGTTATCCGGCGGGACCCCCGGCGGTGGGTCCATCGTATCTAAGTCCTCTTCGTCGACCGGGTCGCTGAGGACGTTTCGCGGGCGACGCTTGTTTACGTTCGCGTTAGTGTCCGGTTGGTAGTTTGCTGCGTTTACCACCAGAGGGTTGGGATGATGCTGGACTCTATCGAAGAACCGTTTTGTCAAATCTTTAAAATGTGTGCGAATCGTCGGGAGTCTGCAATCGCTGTGCAGGTCGACGTTGCGCTGATACCACTGCGCACCGGTTGCGCGGTGGATAAACTTATTTTGTACTATTTGCAACTTGTACAAGCGAGTAGGGTGCGTGTGGGCGAAGATCATGCATGCGTAAGACATAATAGGTCGTACGCAGGTCTTATATAATAATAATTTGTGCCTTAAGGGCATTTTACTTTTAGCATTAGTTAAATTGTGTAGCCGGCCGGAGACGAACGCGGCTCTATTACGAACGTTATTAATGTGCGTAGTAAATGACATACGCGAGTCGAAAGTGACTCCTAAGTATTTGACCTTTTTCTCCCAGGGGAGCGGTTGGCCATAAAGGGATATTTGCCCCAACATTCTGCATTGGCGAGGGCCATTATAAAGATGTGACGGGTAGGTACTTCGTGTGAAGTGAATCGCCACACTCTTTTCGGTATTTATTTCTATTCTCAGACAAAGTCGCGGGTACCAGCTAGTAAAAAATATATGGTAAAAAAATATTATTTATTATCATACTTTATCACCATCTCATCTGGCTCTTTCGCACCTCCTTATTCTCACTGTTTATTTGTCGGTTGATTGGTAGGGAACACCTAATAGTGTTTATTTTATTTTTTATTTATTAAGGCATTAAAATCCATACAGAACATTGAAATGTAAATATGTTTAACTTAATACTAAAGTCGTAAACAATATATGTACATATTTAAATTACAGGTAAACACAACACTTACAAAACAAACTTGAAATATAGAACAGGAACCTAACTAAAAAAAAAAAATCTTTTATCTCTGAGAAAAAAAACGGAATTAGGAAAATTGGGAAATTATAAATTTGAACTTAGCAATACTTAGGTCAACTTATTATAAAATTATTTGAAGTGTGTATATATTTTTTTCTTAAATATGTGCAGTTTTTCAGAATATATATCTACATCACATTTCTGAAAGAGAACATTGTAAGCATTTAATGCAGTTGCTAGAGGTGTTTTCATGCCATATATATTTCGACTTGTTTTTAGGTAAAAAGGTTTGTAATTTTGTATCCTTGCACTTATCCTAGGAATATTAATGTTAATATTATGCAAGAGAGACAGACAGTCCAGTTGTTAAAATCGTTGTGTTAAATCCACCATTGTACGTTATTGTACATAAAGTTTTTAAATAACAGTATCAGCCTATACATGTACCATTGCTGGGCAAAGGCCTCCTCTGTACAGACGGTATCAGGGCATAGTCCACCACGCGGCCCCACTGCGGATTGGCGGACTTCACATATGTTCCAAACATTTTTTTGTTGTTATTTCAAAATATGCAGGCTTTCTCACGATGTTTTCCTTCACCGCTGAGCACGTGATAATTCAGCACTTGAAATTAACAATTTCATTGGTGCCGGCACCGGGGATCGAACTCGGGTAGCTCGAGTACATTAAATTAAAGGCGAGCGCCCGGAGACTGAGCTATCACGGTTTTTTTTATGTTCGAGCAGGCGGTTCACCCGATGTTAAGTGAATACCGCCGCCCATACCCAGACGAAACGCGAAAGCATTATACTTCCAGTTCACGCCGGTCTTCTGTGAGGTCGTGGTACTTACCCGGACGGGCCTGCCCATTCGTGCAACAGCCGAGGCTACTGCGTGGCCCTACCACGGCTTTTTAAATAAATAAATAAATAACGGTGCTATCACTTCACCCTTACCTCCTCTTCGGATCCTCCCACAGCTCTTTGACAACGGAATCCAGGATGTACTGCACGCCGGCCTTCTGGATGTTGTTGCGACCTGTAAATAGAGTTATTATATATACTTTATTTAACACCAAAAAAACATAAAAGGAGATGTTACAGAACTATCAGCTTAAGAGGTATAAACAATAAGGCGGTCTTATCGCTAAGGAGCGTATATTTGTGTATAGAAGTGTTGTGTATATGTGTGTATAATGCCTATATTTACAATATCGTATAGGTACCTCAAACCCTTCTCACTGATCATTGTATCCTCAGTAACATTGTTGTCTGGAAGAAATCGCTTCCAATCGTACCATTTGTACCTTACATGTAATTGTTTGTTACTTTTGTAAATTTGTCTGGTGTACAATAAAGCGTATTTCATTCATTTATTGGCAGTTACGATTTTTGAAAAAAACTCAAAGGAATTACTTGGTTAAATGACCCTACAAAAAACCCCTATCGCTTAACAGATTAGTCTAGACTTATACCGCATAAAGAAGTAGAAGTATCTAAAGTAATTCTTAATTTCCGAGGGGAAAAAAACGTCAACATATATAATATAAAACATAGATTATGGATCTTTTCCATTAAGCGTATTTATGCAATTTTCTTAATATATTTGAAAATATTTTTGCGTCGGCAGAATCGACTGCTCGCTTGCCACCATGCGTTGCCACGAGAATGCGTTGACGAGATGACCTTCTTAATGAATCAGAATGATCAATTCAAAGAGTTCAACCATCCTTTTGGCAACTCAAATGACATTTGAAAAGCCATTTGACAGCTGATTTGTCTACGATGATCGGTGTTTCAGAAACCAGGCGTGTGTCTCCAATTACGATGCACGGAGCTGGTACTCACTGCCATAGTAATACTGGTCCACCGTTTTCAGCCAGCCCACGTCGTCGTGGGTGTGGGGCACGATGTGCACGTTCAGCAGACCGGCCTCCGCTTGGGTGCAGCTCTAGAACGAAGCAGAGGATGACGGAAGATGACGTGCGAAGAGATTTTTCAAAATCAAAATCAAATGTATTTATTCAACATAGGAGCATTACACTCACTTATTGATAGTCAAAACACTACCACCGGTTCGGAAAAGAAAGCCACTGTACTGAGAAGAACCGGCGAAAGAAACTCAGCGGGCTTTTTTTTTTTTTTTTTTTAATAAGCAGTTTGACATAAATTCGTTAAAATACAATATAAGAACTCCGATTGAAAGAGCCTGGAGCGATCAGTTCATTACCAGAGTGTGTTATCATTTAAATAATCATTAATATTATAGTAGCCTTTAACACACAAACGTTCTTTTACTATTTTTTTAAATTTAGCTATTGATGCATTTTGAACGTTTTCTGGAATTTTGTTGTAATAACGTATACATTGTCCCATAAAAGATTTACTTATTTTACGGAGTCTACTTGTGGGTAGGATCAATTTATTTTTGTTCCTAGTATTTATATCATGAACATTATTTTTTTTCAACCAACATTATATTATTTCAACCTTACTTCTATGGGTTGCATCGGCCATCTTAGTTTTCATAGGGGAATCTATTCAACAGTCGCTTGAACCAATTTGAGCAATAGCTTAATATAACAAAAAAATATGTGGGAATAATATAGTGGCATGGCTTGTGCCCGGTTCCTATATTCAACGAACGGCCGTTAGTTATATAGCTCCGTAACTTTCATAGCGAGTTGTAGATAAAAGGCGTTTTCCTTACGAGCCGTTGCGTTACCTACGGAAAGTGATTTACTTGAGCTCCTTTAACCTACCAAGTCGTTCTGAAAGTTACGAAGCAATGTAACTAACGGCCGTCCGTTGAATATAGCAACCGGGCATTAGTGGGTAAAGCATCACGGCGCGAATACCGAAGACGCGGGTTCGATTCCCACAGCGTCGAAACGCTTCGTACATTTTTAAACGGTTTTATTTAGCTCGACCCGTACGGAATTTGTTTGTTTATTTGGGACAAAATTAGAAATTGAAATTTAAGCACCTTCCCGTTGTCAGATTGATCTGAAATTTGGTACACACATTTAATTTAGATGACAATACAATATTGTAGTTTTCAGTGCACTTAAAATAAAACCGTGTAACTTAAAAGTTTTTAAACGGTTTTATTGACTACAAATTTTGACTTCCGACATATTTACACGTTGACTCGCTGGCCCTGCCCACCCCACTGACGAAGCGAGTCGCGATGCAAACTAATTAACGCAACCGGCAAGACGGCCGTGCAAATCCGATAACACCCGACCTTACGTTTGATTAACGGGCATCGCCATAACTAAAGCGGCGGTATGATAACAATAGAATTGGCGTCACGAGAATGTCACGGCGATAACTTCGTCGCGGCGGATGACATTGTACTGCAAACACTTATATTTCCTTAAAAAAAGTAAAGTTACAGCTTATACAGCGTGTCGCTACCATCGCGACAATAAATGAACACACGTCTAACGCTACTTGCCAATAATCATAAAAAATATTAACGTTAAACAAAATCCATAATTAAAAAAAATATATTTTTCAAACAAACTAATTAAGTAAAAAAGAAACAAAATTTGTAACATCCTATACAACTCGCGCCACAGCGTCGCATTACAATCCTCTCCTTCTAACAGTATGTTTTGTCTCTTTTAAATTCATTCAACCCATTCATATGCTTTGTGACCTTTACAAATGAACGTTACGTTACGCTTTTATAGGTAAGGATGTTCTAAAATTCTTTGTTTTGGAAAATTTAATAAATCTGTAAATATTGATGTTTAAAGAATTTAAATGTTTAATACAACTTTAAAAAGTTATCCCCTATATGTATGTTCATTTATTGTCGCGGTAGTAACGACACGCTGTATATGTCCCACTGCTGGGCAAAGGCCTCCTCTATACAAAGGGTATCTGGGCATAGTCCACCACGCGGCCGCACTGCGGTTTGGCAGACTTCACATATCTTCGAGATATTTTCATTGTTATTATTTCGAAAATATACAGTTTTAATCACAATGTTTTCCTTCATCGCTTGGCACGTAATACTCATCATCATCATCATCATGATGATTGGCACGTAATAATGCAGCACCCAAAATTAACAATTTCATTGGTATTGTTTCTGAGAATTTAACTATGGTTGCTATTATAGTGAAATAAAAGCGAGCATCCGTTCAATGACCTATTACGGCAGAGAAAGAAAATATCTGCTCACACCAGAGCCGTGATAGCTCAGTGTCCGGGCGCTCGCCTTTAATTCAATATACTCGAGCAACCTGAGTTCGATCCCCGGTGCCGGCACCAATGAAGTTTTTAACTTTAAGTGCTGACTTATCACGTGCTCCGCGGTGAAGGAAAACATCGTGAGGAAACCTGCATATTTTCGAAATAATAACAAAAAAAAATATATATTTCGAAAATATGTGAAGTCCGCCAATCCGCAGTGGGGCCGCGTGGTGGACTATGCCCTGATACCCTCTGTATAGAGGAGGCCTTTGCCCAGCAGTGGGACATGTATTGGCTGTTACTTTACTTTACTTTACCGACTCCAGAAATAACAATAAATGTAACTAATTTATTTTTATCATCGTAATAATTTGATTGACTATTAAGTAAACACAAAGATCGTACTTACATATTGATGAGAAGAAAAAGTAAGTTGATTATTAAGTTTTACAAGAATTCAGGGAGTATTCTTGTTTTTAGTGCATACATTTTTTTAAATAGTTTTTTTTAAGTGTTTTTTATCGATATATCGATATATTTCTTCACTTTCCGCAACCCTAATCTAATGGGTGGTGCGGTTTGTGTCATCGTTTGGGTCCTTCGTTTGTTGTTGTTTACAATACATCTGTCATCTCTCTCCCTCACTCTTTGTCTCTTTCCCCCTTTCATCTTACCTCATAACCGCACCTCTCGCCGTCGCGTGGTGTCGTCTCTTCGTACAGAGGCACGGCCAGGGCGCCACTCGCGCACAACACCAAAAAGACTGTATGCATAATCTGCAACCAAAATACGATATTGAAGTGACAACTTCTTCAGATGCATCGAGGACTTTTTGGGTAGGCAAAATTCATGGAACTCGCGTCATCGTCACCGCACTCTTTCCATACTTTAAACCAAGTGTGAGCCGGAGTCGCGCACAAAGGGTTCCGTATCATCACTACATAGTATAAAACAAAGTCTTTAAAACTCCGCAACGGATGATCCGTTGCGGTTTTTTACTAGATAGAGTGATTCAAGAGGAAGTTTTGTATGTATAATACATTGCACCCGTGCGAAGCCGGGACGGGTCACTAGTTATCTATAAAATCTGTTGTATGGGAGCCCCACTTAAATGTTTTTTTTATTCTGTGAAAATTTCAACTGTCTAACTATCATGATTTATGAGATACAGCCTGCTGACAGACGGACCGACGGCGGAGTCTTAGTAATAGGGTCCCGTTTTAACCTTTGGGTACGGAACCATAAAAAAGGAATACGCCCAAACATATTTGTAGTATGTGTATCCATAATATGATATAAATACTGTGTCTATAAAATATTTAGAATTAAATATTACACGATTTTAATTTTGACATTGTTTTATGTTTTCAATTCTGGCGGCAGTCCCCATGAGCATGCCTATGTTTTTTAATCTTTATTTGTAGGCACGTAACTATGGAGTGTAGAGGTAAGGAGTCTCACAGGGGAGAATAGTTGAAAGTGTCTATCCGTAAGTAATCCTTACCGATATTATAAACGCGAAAGTTTGTATGTATGGATGGATGTTTATTACTCTTTCATGCAAATACTACTGAATGGATTTTAATGAAACTTTACAATAATATAGCTTATACATCAGAATAAGACTTTTTTATTTATATACATATTTTTATGTATATCTTTCTCCCTAATGTTATGTCTTCAGCCTCTTCTACGCACTTAGTCGCGGGCAGCAGCTAGTAAATAATAGTTCAAAAACTCTCCGCAACGTCGCTAGAGTATCTAGAGGGTATAAAATGAATTTAGCAGTTGTCGACGGAATGAAGCGTGCTGAGCTGAGAAATTTAATATTTACGATGACTTGAGTAGTTGATGGAAATGCAGTATACAAAACCTCAACTTAAATGGTGTATTAAGTTACATACAAATAGTTGTCCCGTGTGAGGATAAAACCCACGACCCCCGGCGCCAATGCCTTGACAACTGCGCCACGGAGCCATCAAATGAAAATATGAAGACATACGGGTACATAAAATTGGAGTGTCTGTTTGTAATATTAAAATAACACTTTTTACTAAATGTACTTTTTATTACATGGTACATATACCAGAATAACATTTTTTTTACAATTTTTTGTCTGTCCGTTTGTTCCGGCTAATCTCTGTAACGGCTGGGCCGATTTGACGCTGACGGGATAGCTGGTGTTATAATAAGGAGTAAATTAAACTACTTTTATTTTTGAAATTATTTCATTTTAATTTTTCACGCGGAAGAGGTCGCAGGCACAGCGAGTAAATAAATAAATAAATAAATATATTGAATTAAAAGCGTGCGCCCGGACAATGAACAATTAAGTTTGAAGTAGGCAGTAGTTGAGGATGAATAAACACTTTCGTGAAGATGTTTTAACACCTTTATACAATCTATACGTTGGACCCTATTGACTCAACTGTATTCCTTGGCATAACTATTGATGCCAAACTGCAATGGGGCCCCCATATTAATAGACTGGCGAGTAGACTTAGCTCAGCAGCTTTCGCGGTCAAAAAATAAGACCGTTAACTGATGTAGATACGGCTCAATCTTTATCTTACAAAAGAGAGCTATTCGTGCAGTTTACAATCTGGGCCCCAAAGAATCGTTAAGAAACTTGTTTAAAGAGATAAAGGTATTGACTGTTGCTGCTCAATACATTTTTGAAAATGTTTTGTATGTCCATAAAAATAAGGATAAATTTTTAAGACATAATAATGTTCATGATATAAATACTAGGAACAAAAATAAATTGATCCTACCCACAAGTAGACTCCGTAAAATAAGTAAATCTTTTATGGGACAATGTATACGTTATTACAACAAAATTCCAGAAAACGTTCAAAATGCATCAATAGCTAAATTTAAAAAAATAGTAAAAGAACGTTTGTGTGTTAAAGGCTACTATAATATTAATGATTATTTAAATGATAACACACTCTGGTAATGAACTGATCGCTCCAGGCTCTTTCAATCGGAGTTCTTATATTGTATTTTTAACGAATTTATGTCAAACTGCTTATTTAAAAAAAAAAAGCCCGCTGAGTTTCTTTCGCCGGTTCTTCTCAGTACAGTGGCTTTCTTTTCCGAACCGGTGGTAGTGTTTTGACTAAGTGAGTGTAATGCTCCTATGTTGAATAAATACATTTGATTTTGATTTTGATTTTATAGACTTTCTATAACCTTTGTCTGTAAAATCTTTCTTAGTTAAGAGTTAGAGCACTCTTCAACTCTATGATATGAATGCAACCGACCGATATTTTTATTTATTAAGGCTTACCAACTAATTACATATGTATAGAACATTAAATACAAATATTTTTAACCTAAGATAACATAGGGAAATAGTACCGACGTTACCTATCTCTTGTAAAAGACGAAATAATTTTCCGCTAGCAAAAACAAGCACAGAATTCGCTAGACGTCATTATAATGTGATAGGCCTAAAGTGAGGGCAATGTTTAAAAAAAAAGAAATAAGAAAAAAAAGGCCCGCGCTTATACAACAAAGTAATACGAGATTTTGAAGTCATACGTAAGTTTAATAGTTACAGAATGAAATATTATATAACTAGTTTCATGATTGAACTAAATTATGATGCTACTGAACATGGCAGTGAAATTTTGGATTACATGTAAAAATGTGAAGTTCTGTAACACAGGATAACCTAGCATAGGAGTCAGAGTTCAAAATATCGTACCTTATCTCTTCCAATTTTATAAATGTGATTCCAATAAGTGTTTTTCCCATTTGGATTGGTTGTATGAATAAATTATTATTATTATTAATTATTATTACTTAATAATAAAGTTGTACACAATACACGTACATATTTAAATTACATACAAGTACATAGGTAAACACAACATTATAAAACAAACTCGAATTAGAGAACAGAAACTTGACTAAAAATTTATCTTTTACATCTGAGAAAAAATGCGAACATAAGAAAGTTGTAGATAAAACGTAGCAATAGATAGAGGTTGACAAAGTTGTAAGTATTTGAGGCGTGTATATATTTTTTCTTAAATATGTGCGTATGAGTTTTTCAAAATATATAATTATCTACATGACATTTCGGAAACAGAGCATTGTAAGCGTTTAGTTCAGTTGCTAGAGAAGTTATCGAGCCGCATTTATTTCTATATATTATACCGTATTTTCGTATATACAATTGATTACAGCCTGTAACAACTTATAATCAATAGTTTCCTGAGCAACTGACACACTGGTTGGAACAACCTGTAACTTACAGGTTGTTACAACCAGTGTGTCAGTTGCTCAGGAAACTATTGATTATAAGACAAACGGGACAGTAATTTATTGAAACACTAGCGCCCCTCCCCGGCTTCGCACGGGTGCAATGTTTTATACATATGAACCTTCCTCTTGAATCACTCTATCTAGTAAAAAAGACCGCATCAAGATGCGTTGTGTAGTTTTAAAGATCTAAGCATACATAGGAACAGACAGACAGCGGAACGACTTTGTTTTATACTATGTAGTGATGCACAGCAAAGAGGCGTTTACATTTCAAGTGAAATTTTACCACAGTCACTCACTTGTTTTGCCTACTCGGTACCCCTCCACTAAAACTTAAACTTTATGCTATGGTATTAAAGTTCAAATTGACTTTTAAGTATTATTGTACGGGAATATAGAAACGTGTTGTTTTTAAGGCCCATTTACACGATGCCATTTTCTTGTACATACAAGAGCAATAATTGAATGCAATAAGTTGCACGCAATAATTGACCATCAAGAATTGTAAGCAACAGTTTACACGCAGATATAGTAAAAAAAATTTAATGCTATTATTGAATTCAAGTTTTGACAAGAAATAATTGCAAATGTCTTTTGTTTACACCAATGCAATTATGTTTAGGCGATTATTGCTTTCAAGTTTTGACTTGTCTAAACACATGCTTGTATGTGCGTGTACAATTCATTGGCGTGTTGCTTCAAGAATTGCACGTATTTGCGTTGACAAATATTTCATGCAAGTGTTGAACGTTTTACAAAGGGCTGTTTTTTTTAAAAAAATGGCTCAATA
This sequence comes from Iphiclides podalirius, assembly GCA_933534255.1. Lineage (NCBI taxonomy): Eukaryota > Metazoa > Arthropoda > Insecta > Lepidoptera > Papilionidae > Iphiclides > Iphiclides podalirius. The sequence continues at coordinate 2,266,469 of OW152842.1, read as the reverse complement.
ATAAATTTTCAAGTTAGATTCTGCCGATTAAATATATTTCATTGAGATTTATTTATTATGATCCATATATTATTATTCATATTTTTATCCAACTTTTTTTACGACCTTTTCTCAATATTTCTATCCTCAAAAGAACAGCAACGATTAAATACCCTCACTCATTGCACTAATTTTTGCAAAGGAAGAGAGAATGCAATTGAATACAAGAATTGCTTAAGAAATTATTGTGTGCTGTTTACACCAAGGAAAGTTTTGAAACAAAACTTGAAGCAAGTCTTGTTCAACAGTCAAGAATGTTATGTGCTGTTTAGACAATGCAACTCATTTATTGCTTCAATTTAATTGTATATAACAGGCAAGAAACTTGCACCGTGTAAATGGGCCTTTAGACTATTTCAGGCAATTTTTAAATTTTTTTCTTTCATAAGTACCTTCTCCTGATAATAACAAACACAACAAAAACGTGATGGCGTGACCAAGGGAAATAGGGATTCATTTTTATGTATATAGATAGATTTTGACCGGTTTTGTGAAACACTGAATATCGTAGATGTCAACTAATCAGCTGTCAAATAGCTTTTCAGGTGTCATTTGAGTTGTCAAAAGGATGGTTAAGCTCTTTGAATTGATCATTCTGATCATTAAGAATACGTTCTGATAAATTCAAGGAGTTTAACAATTAGTTAAGGTAAGAGTGCTGCCTTACGTATCGATACGGAGGCTGTTCAAACATCATTAACGAATGACTTCATTTACTTTTCAACGTGAACAAACCATTTGAGACTAACTCATTTAATCGAACAGTTTAACTAAACAAAGCTGTTCGCCATTAAAACATTGTATGTATGTAAACGAAAGATAATGTACAACGATAACGTCTTTGAGAATATTACAAACAGAGGTTTTAATGATTCACATACCAACGCGATTAGTGACCATTGTCAAATGAAACGCCGCCATTTTGAAAACTAAACCGTTTTAAACGGAGTAAAAAAACTATGGATTTTCGTAAAAATGTCATTGCTAATAAAAAAAGCATGTTTTACTTCTATTGCATACAGACATTGAACGCAACTGATAACGGCTTATTTAAATAATTTGAAAGTCCCTGAAGGACCGAACTTTGCGGTTTTTTTTTTGTAAATCGTGTATTGGAAATAAAAAAAAATAAAGAAAGCAATCATCTGGTATAGAAAAAAAGTAAAAAAATAAGTGTGTAAATGATCGTGACACGAACCACGGCCATCTGTTTCGGGGCCGCCCGATTACCGACCGAGCTGTTATAACATTTTTTTTGCGGCGAAATTTACCGTCGAAATGATATTTTTCAATCCCTGAAAACAGGGATAAAAGGACATTTTCTAAAAATGAAACCTAGCAAGATCGATTTTTCGCTCCCGAATCTACGCACATACTACTAAATTTCAAGAAAATCGCTGGAGCCGTTTCCGAGATTCCGATATACACCGTGTCCTTACCACCGCGACAATAAATGAACACATATAGAGGATAACTTTTTTAAATTGTATTAAACGTTTACATTCTTTAAACATCAATATTTACCGAGTTATTAAATTTTCCAAAACAAACAATTTTAGAACACCCTTACGTATGAAACTGTAACGTAAAGTTCATTAGTAAGGGTCACAAAGCATATGAATGGGTTGAATGAATTTAAAAGAAATAAAACATACTGTTAGAAGGAGAGGCTTGTAATGCGACGCTGTGGCGCGAGTTGTAAGTATAGGATGTGACAATTACTGAATGTATAAGAATATATATATAAAGTAAGTAAGTATAAGAATATATACAAGAATTGCTCGTTTAAAGTAAATAGATAGATTATTGGAAAATGTCAAAAAGTTTTCATCGGTTGCCAAGGTGTGCGCAGGCATCGTAAAAGTTTTACTCTCGTAATTTATTCAAATGCGCTAAAATAATTAGTATAACTACAACAAACTAATTTTAGTATTATATACCGTACTAAAATTAAACAAATTATTAACGACAAGATATATGAAACAAGTTTGCTAAAGAATATTGTATTCATTACATGAATAAATACATAAACTTATTTGCTTAGAAAATAAGAGACGCGTATCGATTATAAACCAAAATTTTCGAACAAAAAAATCGCTATTACAGACATAAATCTGTCTATACAGACAGAAATCTGTGGCAATTATTAGTTACATTCAGTGTAGTATTTAATTAGCCGCAAAATGCACCGAAAAAATTCTCCTCATTTTTGTCATATTTTGCAAGATTTCCAAGCTGGTTCCTAAGGCCGTACACGTCTAAACGACACAACTATAAGGAACCCACATGCCATTGTAAACAGACGGAAGGATCGTTCGAGACCCGGTTACGAGCCGTTAGGGCGACAAAAAGCGGGCGTCGCCGGGGTATGTCGCGAGTTAAAACCCACCGGACTAGCCTTTTTATCGAACCCGGACCTCGCGAAATGCGGCTGCCTACGGGACCTATGCAATAACTGTTAAGGCCCATTTACACGGTGCCAGTTTCTTGCCTGTTGTATACAATTAAATTGAAGCAATAAATGAGTTGCATGGTCTAAACAACAAATGGTCTAAACAATTGCGCGCAATTTATTGCATTCAATTATTGCTCTTGTATGTACAAGAAAATGGCATCGTGTAAATGGGCCTTTAGTGTTTATACTCTTCCGAAACGGCTAGACCGACTTTGACGAAATTTTTACATGTATATTCAGTACGTATAAGAATAGATTTATAATAATTTTTTTTCTACCCTACAAATCCTTACAAATCTTTACTTAATATTATCAAGGCGAAAGTTTGTATGTATGGATGGATGTTTGTTACTATTTCACGCAAATACTACTGAATGGATTCTAATGAAACTTTACAATAATACAGCTTTTACATCAGAATAAGACATAGGCTATAATTTATATACATATTTTTATGTATATCTTGTCTTTCTGTCCGAATGTTACGCCTTCAGCCTATTCTACCGGTATGCTTATATCTTTAAAATTACGCAACGGACCTTGATGCGGTTTTTTTTTACTAGATAGAGTGATTCAAGAAGGAGGTTTATATGTATAATACATTGCGAAGCCGGGGAGTTTCGATTACGGATTCGGATAAATTCCGGGACTGCGGATTCAAACTTTTAAATAAATATATGATTTATATTTATTTATTAATAAATATATGGATAATAAAATATATGATTTATTTTATTATCCGTAAAAAATCGATGAATGGTTCTTTTTTTTATAAAACTGGACACGTGGCCACTGTTGCTTTAGAGAATCGTCGTACAGTAATAGCGCTGTTGAAAAATTATTGACGAACTGCGTATAAATGAAGAACCAGAAACGTTTATTCACGGTCAAAAAACAAATGAATACATATAAAACTTAAAAATAATAATGTAACTATACAGAAACTTAAAATAAATGTAAACACAAAATAACAACAGTAAGTGACGGTCTGTGTAGCAGCATAAGACCGTGAAACGGACGGGACTCGGTAAATAGCAGTAAACGCCGCATCATATTGCAACACGACAAAGCTAGTTCCCACACAGTCGGACAGACAAACGAATTTTTGAAGGTGAAATACGTAGAACTTACAGCCATCCTGCATACAGTCCTGTCCTGGCACCTTATGACTTTTTTATGTGATAGCAACAAACGAGTTGCCGGTTCACCTGATGTTAAGTGACAACCGCCGCCCATGGACATTTGCAACAACCGCCGCCCATGGGTTGCAAATGCGTTGCCACCTTTAAATAAAGTGGGCCCCAGGTACCTCACTCGCCAGACGAAACGCAGAAGTGTAACACTTCCTGCTCACGCCGGTCTTCTGTGAGGTCGTGGTACTTACCCGGACGGACCTGCCCATTCGTGCAACAGCGAACCGTTGCGCGGCCCTATCACAGTGAACATTTATAGAAAATCCATTTAACAACTGTTCCCTTTGGTCGACTCCTCTGTTCCCAATAAACAAACACGTATCTCCTGTCATTAACGATAACGGGTGGTCATAATACTTTATACGAAGTTTATTACGCACGTTCCTTCTATAATCACTACATAGTATAAAACAAAGTCGCCCCGCTGTCTGTCTGTCCCTATGTATGCTTAGATCTTTAAAACTACGCAACGGATCTTGATGCGGTCTTTTTAAAAGATAGTGATCCAAGAGGAAAGTTTATATTAGGACCCTATGCGACTACTGAACAACTGTTCATCGCACAATATTTTTCCAGTAGTGGGAATCGAACCCACAACCTCTGGCGCAAGAGTCAGACTCAGTATCAACTACGCCAATTGGGTCGCCAATATAAAAGTTTCATGGGGAAATACATTCTCATTGATACAACAATATCCCAACTACAATTGGTATGACCCGAATTGATAAACAAAGATTGACATTCAAAGGCGATTTCAAACTTAAACATAGATAAAACATTGCCACAATTCCTATCAATCTCAAGTACCGTAGTTAGAAAATGAATTGTCACCAACCGATGTTAGTCGTAGGTAAAATTTGAATGCACAATACAGTATGTCCCGTTTATGTAAAATCGCTTGCATCATTATTCATTACACGCGCACTTGTAGCATTCCAACTGAATATACTACGACATCAAAAGATGCAAAGTAACTCAAACTTTGACCTTTCTATGGTAAATAGCAGGCGCACTTTTTAATAGACTTTCTAGATTGTAAGTACGTAAGTTTTATAAGTACCGTAATTGGGTGAAAAAAAAGTAGAGTAGCAGCCTATAATGGCCAAATGTTGGACAAAGGCCTCCTCTGTACAGCGGGTATCAGGGCATAGTCCACCACGCGGCCCCACTGCGGGTTGGCGAACTTCACATATCGTCGAGATATTTTTTTCTGTCATTATTTCGAAAATATGCAGGTTTCCTCACGGTGTTTTCCTTCACCGTTGATAAGTCAGCATTTAAAATTAACAATTCCATTGGCGCCGGCACCGGCAATCGAACCCGGACACTGAGCTGTCACACAATTTAGTGTGCCGTTTTATAAAACAAATAATATTACAACAAAATCTCATCCGTTAAGTTCAAAAATTGCACTTTATAAGACAATATTAAGAGCTATCGATATCCCGTTGTCGAGATGTGCTACCAAAAATATATTTATTGCGGTAAAGTGATAAAACAAATATTAACAAAATCCAGTTTAAAAGTTTCACATAAAAAGCTACAATCAAAGGGTCAAATACAAAAAACAACTTAATAAAATAACATTTATTTAATAGAAAAAAAAGTCAGAAGTTAAATTACGTATACATCCCTAGAGTGATATTACATATCAATTTATTAGATGTAAATACCGTATTTAAAAACCCATCTGGAATCACGTTTATGTTTATATATTAATACATGGTTAGCCATTGTTGAAAAACCATTAGCAAATAAGCATTACCACCAATAACATAAATAACAATTCCACGTTAAATAACACGAAAGATAAGAGTCTTTCTGGAAAACAACCTATAATCCTGGTTTCAATAACAAATAAACATTATGCTGTTAACACAATACATCAGACACAATTATAGTCAGTATTAAAATATTTATGCATATTACTCACGGATTGAGAGCGCCTACATTGACTTTAAAAAGATAGCGTATCGATAGTTTAAACTTATTTACTTTGTTAACTTAACACTTAACAGTCAACTTACAACGATAAAGCGCAAAAGGCGACTGACTGAGGGATCAGGGAACTGATTGATTTGTTGACGGTTGACTGTTAAATTAAACTGGACCAAAGAGAATTTAATCGCGGATAAAATGTACCGGACTGCAGTATAATTATGTAATATTATTTATAAACATATTTGTGATTCAAGTAATCGATACAACTTTATGTGCTATGTATCGCTATTGTTATCAATAGTTTAACAGGAACAGGCCAAAAGGTTGTATAACTAATCAATTAACCGACCTAAACAAACAATGCTATTTTTTACAAAACTTAAATTATAACATGACATAATCAAAATAATGGATTAAAAATACAATAACATTTCTTTAATGGAGAAAAGAAATAATATATTAAAAAAATTGTATAATTTGAAACTGCCCAATTAGACCAATACCTTTTTAATAATTTAAACTATCCTCAACCAGTAAATTAAGAAAAATATACTTAAGATTAAAGAAAGAAATTTATTTAGCATCATATTAATGCTTTTTAATTCTTTTTTAGATACAAAAGTAGTAGCAATATGTACATTGTACAACATCTGTCAAATGTCAAAATATGAACAAAATACTACATATTACAAAGTTTTCTTCTTAGTTTTGTATTATTTTTAAAATAATATACCTTTCAAACTTTGAATTTTGTATTAACTTTACGCATTATATGTTAAAGTGTATAAAAATGTCTGATATATGGAGATTTTCTCAGTATTCTGAGCCACTTTTACGAAGATTACTCGAGACTGTGAACACATTAGACGACAACGAATGGAGCGAAAAATTCAAACAGTCAACGGAAGCCTGCCGAGACTATTTTAATGATCCAAGCACTATTATAACAATTAATGACACCGCCGGGAATAGTGAAGAATATAAATTACCGGCAACTTGTGAAATTGAAGAAAAGGCGATGGACACGAAAGTCGATGTTGATTTCTGCAACTGTATTGAAGCAGAGCCCTTTGCGAGATTAGACTATATGACCGAACAATGTCTGAAACGTCCTTACCTAGTTGCTAACCTCGCTGAGCATTTATCTGTGAATGCAGTAGAGAAAATGTTCAATGCAATTCTTTCAAGAGTCGATGTAGACCTAGAGTTTATTTCCGTTTTCATCCAAAAATTCTTTCCTATATTTCTAAAACGTGAACAGTCATTGCTAGCCTTTGATCTACTTCTTAAAACTTATAGAGTATTTCCGGACCCTTTTAAACCATTACTACATAAACTCATTGAAGATGTGAACATTCCAAATTCAGTGCTGCAGGAATTATTGCAAAGTTCCATGGAACTGCAGAAAGATTTCATGTCATCAATACTCCACATGAACTTTACAGAAGAAATGTTTAAACATCATTTATATACTTTGTATCTAGTATACAAAGATTGTATAAAGTCAGAAATTATACAAAAGTACATGCGGTCAAAGCTAATAGAGAATGCTTCAAACTGTGCCAATGAAAAGAATTATGGACGATTACTACTTACATTTCTTCAAGCGCAAAAGTGTTTAAAGCTGACAACAGATTGCGCAATGTTACAGCGGGTTGTTGAACAACATAAATCTCCGTTTAAAAAGCCTTGTATGACCATCTTGAATGAGATAGAGGAAAGAGAGAAATCCTTACGGTGAAATTAAACCATACATTTACACATGTTATTATAATACAAACTTTAATTAAGATTAAAGACGAGAGGAAACTAAGGAAAGTCCACTTTTGCCAATTCCTAATCAAAATAAAACAATGGTTTAATTGCAAGACACTTTAATTTAAATTATAATAAGACAATAATTTTAAGTAAGAATCGGTATTAAAATCTAGTTCTTTTACATGCACCAGCATGAATAACAAGTAGATTTGATATTTTAATAGTTTTGTCTATTAAGTAGAGACAACCAATTTGAGGTTGGCAACACATCATAATATTCATGGACATGTCTTTAAACAGTATATTATACTTAAAGTAGCTTATTATACTTAATTTCATGCTGACACTTCAAAAATAGAAATATATATGTCCTGTCTGTAAATAGAAAAAATAAAATGTGTAAATCGGAGTTTGAAAAATCTAACTATCACTATTTCTTTGAACAGATCCAAATTTTGGAGTCTATTTTTATATTATGGCAAAGATTTATTTAAAATATTTTACCTTTTCGTAAACACATCTTTGTATCGCCATAGAACAAATCTATACAATAATAAAAAAGTAGAATCGGCGTGTCTGTACATTGAATATTTTTTTATGAAAAAACGAAAAAGGGTATCATAAAAAGTCTTATAGGAAACATAAAAACCATTTTTGGAATTTTTGTCTGTCTGTCTGTTAGCGATAAACTTGAAAACTTCTTATCGAATTTTGATGCAGTTTTCACTGGTTACTTAAGCAAAGCTTGGGGCAGGACCTAGGCTTTGTTTCATCTCAATGGGTTCACTCAAACGGGAGATATGGGAGTTTTAAGATTAAAGCAGTGCAGTCGCAAACAGTTATCACAGTTATCCTACTACGGCCACTTCTAGAAGTGGGCGATACAAATCGTATCAGATATGAAAACTAGATATTAGTACAATATCCGAATATCGCTTACTGGCTCGTTCAATATCTATGTATTTTACAATATCTGATATTTCCGAAATCTGATGTAACGTGCTCGCTCGCTATACCGACACGAATCGCGATATCATACGCGTTTGCCACAATATCTGATTTTTAAACAGATTTCGAGAGACAAAGCGCGTGAGATACAAATACTCACTAGTTAAAGCGGGACGGCAAGCAATGCACGATATCAGATATCGAGCGACAAAGCGCGTGAGATATAAATACTCACTAGTTAGAGCGGGACGGCAAGCAATGCACGATATCAGATATCGAGCGACAAAGCGCGTGAGATATAAAAATACTCACTAGTTAGAGCGGGACGGCAAGCAATGCACGATATCAGATATCGAGCGACAAAGCGCGTGAGATATAAATACTCACTAGTTAGAGCGGGACGGCAAGCAATGCACGATATCAGATTTTTAAACAGATTTTGAGCGACAAAGCGCGTGAGATACAAATATTACACTAGTTAGAGCAGTACGGCAAGCAAGGCACAATATCAGATTTTTACAGATATTATGAATAAGTTAAGTAATTTTGAATCTTATCACTATGCAAATAAGATCCGTTTTAATTAAATACTAATCTTGGTATCAAAGATTACTACAACGATATTATTATATTTCTATTGTTTTGTTTAGCCTTGAGCCGTAACGGGCGACAAAGCGCGCAGTTAAGTAATTTTGAATCTTAACAGCATGGAAAAAAAATCTCTGTTGCATTTAAATACGAATTACGGTATTAACGATGTCTTTAAATTTTGTTTAGTCTTGAGCTGGATTGCATTGGTACTAAGCACGTAATAGTAAGGGATGCCAACTTACTACTTAAGAATTTTCTGCCTAAATTAAGGAAGAAAAATATAAATGGAAATTTTTTAGGAGGTAAATTTTTTGTGAATATTTTTATTAGTTAAATTTTATTCATATTTTTGGAAAAAAATAAGAGTACACAAAAAGAAAAATATAATTTAATAGTGTTGTGCTGCTTGGGTGGAAATCAGACCAAGGCTTATGTGCTTTGTGTGTATATTTTAAATTCTTCTAAGCCCTAAGTTATAATACAGAATGTATTATTTCTTACACAAATTATAAAATATTGTCACTCATGATTGCGTGTTCTAAAAATATGTTTAAGTCTATTATTAAGCGATATATAAGATGTTAAAATAAATCATTTTTATATTACTTCAATTTGTATTTTTTATGAAATTTTTAATTTAATCAGGTAATGTTTTAATTTTACCTTAATAGTATAAAAAAATCGTGATTTTAAAATCAGTAAGTTTTTTGAATTTAGTCAATTTGAGTGAGTTTTCGAATTTATTTAGAAGTATTCTTTTTGAACAGTTGGTATCACTGGTAATAGCTCTAGTTATGTATAGGTACAATGATCGTCGAACAAGACTTTCGACGATTAAAATCAAACAGCTTACGTTCGTAAACGTGAATTTAAACCCGGAGGAATCTAAATAATTATTAACCCACACATCATTGTAAATAAGTTAAGTTTTAAATATCAGGAAAATTATGTACATAGAATGAATCAACTTTTAATTACTCTTTTTTTTTTTTTTTTTTTAGAATTCAAGGTGGATACGGGACCGTAAAATATCTAGATATTAAAATACATAGTTTCGAAATCTGATATTTGAAATCGATATCTGATTCAGATACGGTACTCAGAAAAAGCGATACGACCCATCTTTATTGTCTATGGCGAAATGGGTATCAGCACTAAGTCGTGTTTGGTTTCCATTGTTGAGATCAAATCGTTCTCATTCTTTTAAATTCTATCGAGGCATTTTTGTAATAAATACTAAAAGGTAAATTCAATGATTTAGAAAATACTACATAATAAGTATCTTAATTACAAAAAAAATATCAGATACAATTTGTGAGTCAGTGATAAAAAATTATATTCCTAAACAGTGACAGATTTGTCCGTTGGTCGCCTTAGGCTCATTAAAGATTAAGAGAAAAGACTCGCTGGAAGGCACAAAAAATTAAACAAAGAAAGTTAGTACATAATATTACGGAGCCGACGAATGGTACCTACTTATCAGGCCCGCTTGGTTTGTTATAATTTTCATGGAATGTCGCCTACGCAAAGAAGCGAAAGGCAAGCGACGCTGCTAAAACACCCCACTAATTTGCAGCCCCCTACATTTGGCCCGCCGAGTACGCGGTCTATATAGAAATCCACTAGTGTTCCTAACAACTAACCAAATCGCAAACCAAAATCAAGAATATCCCTATACCGAGCAAAACTAAAATCGTACCTATCGTATAAATCTCAGTTGAAGAAATTCGCATTATTATTATTAAAATGCAAATGGTCGGCACTTGTCCTTAATTATCTTGTGAAAATATTATGTATACAGCGCATTTTATGAAGAACAACGCCATCTAGTTTTGCATGGGAACTAATTCCTTATCTTTTTACTCAGCTTTTTTTAGGGAACCAATTGCAATAAAACAAAGATTTAATGTTGGACAGAATTAATCTTGAATACGCGAATGGCGCGAAAAAAATAAAAGTACACAAAAAGAAAAATATAATTTAATAGTGCTGTGCTGCTTTGGTGGAAATCAGACCAAGGCTTATGTGCCTTGTGTGTATATTTTAAATTCTTCCGCCCTAAGCTATAATACTGAATGTATTATTTCTTACACAAATAATAAAATATTGCCACTCGATTGCGTGTTCTAAAAATATGTTAAAGTCAATTATTAAGCGGTATATAAGATGTTAAAATAAATCATTTTTATATTACTTCAATTTATATTTTTAATGAAATTTTTAATTTAAGAATTTAAAAAAACGCATTTTTAGTAAGACAGGGTTAACTATTAATGATCGTCGAACAAGACTTTCGACGAATAAAGTCAGAGAGCTTACGTTCCTAAACGTGAATTTGAACCCGGAGGGATATAAATAATTATTAACCCTGACGTAATTGTAAATATATAATGTTAAGTTTTAAATATAAGGAAAATTATGTACATAGAATGAATGAACTTTTAAATACGCCTGCACAATTTTATATTTATAATAAGTAAATATTGCAGCCAGGCCTAAGCCTGGAAAAAGTATGAAGGGAAGTTATTTCATTCATCTTATATCCACTCCCTTAAAGTATACAAATTTTTTTTTTTTTTTTTTTTTAGAATTCAATTTATCAACGTGGATAGGGAACCGTAAAATATCTAGATATTAAAATACATAGTTTCGAAATCTGATATTTGAAATCGATATCGGATTCAGATACGGTACTCGACCAGCGAAAAGCGATACGACCCATCCCTACCCACTTCTAATAGACACCATTCGTTATTGGAGTCAGTTACAGGTTAATTCGCGAATACCACTTGCTAGATCACTGACCATTGCACAGTTGTCAAGGCAATGCCTTCGGTGTGGGTTCGATTCTCACACTGGACAATTATTTGTGTGACCCCATAGTAATTGTATCCCAGAAGGCAAAACTATGAATGTGGTATTTAAAGTGCTATTTTATTGTACACTAGCTTTTCGCCCGCGGTTCGGCCCGTATGTCCTCAATAAATTGGCTATCTAACAGTGCAGAAATTTTCTTATCGGACCAGTAATAGCTGAGATTAGTGAGTTCAAACAAACTGATGCTAGCTAGACTGCTAGCATCTGTTTGATACATGTATCTCATAAACTGTGATATTTAGACAGTTGAAATTTTCACTGTTGACGCTATAACAACAAATGAAGTAAATCAGAATATTTTTTTTAAGTGGGGCTCTCATACAACGGACATAATTTTATTGCCTTTTTTATAGATTATGGTATAGAACTCTTCGTTCACGATTGCGACTCGCATTTGGCTGGTTTTTAAATTTATATAATCTAACAATCATCATCATTTTACAGACCATAATATAATTGTAGTTAACTATAGTTTCATCCAATTCAGCTATAGCGATTACTTTTTTTTAAGTTGATATAAAATTTTTATTTGTGAACCGATTTGAATAAAACTAACACTAAATGTTAAGTGAAGTACTACAATGCATAAGTGAAAGTTGCACCCAAATCGGTTAAGCCGTTTCCGAGATTACGCGCACAAACGCACATACACACGGATAAAAATTTTAACAACCATTGTTTTGGGTTCTATTGTGTTGATAAAGGAGAATCTTTAATAATAGTTTTTCTCAAATATCTTCCGTGTACCGACAAAGACAAGTAACATTTTTATTATATATATAGATATCTGTCTGTATCTGTCTGAATTTTTCGCTTTCATCCTATTCCACGCAGACGTAGTCGCGGGCAACAGCTAGTTAAGACTAATTGCAAACCTAGTACAAAAACATTTTAGTCATAAAAATACTTCCTTGCACCTACTTAAACTATTTTAAATATTTTCTGTGGGTGTTGTAATGACTTCAAATTATTTTTAAATGTATAAAATGCGTTACTAGCTCTGTATGTATGTACTTATTCATGTCTTAAATTGACTTAATAGTCACTGACATTCTTTTAACGATATAGTATTAATTATTAAACAAGTTTTGTCGGCGGCTCCGCCTGATTAGTAATTTTCGGAATAAATTAACATTTTACAAATACCGAGTCACTAAATCTAAAAGACGCTCCCACTTCCCTTGGTTGGCGTCCTTTATTTCTTTTAAAAGATAATCGTATCTGAACTATGGCGGGATATGTAGCCTTTTTCGAACAAGGTTTAAATGGTTAGCACGAAAGAAATGCAGTCTCTTTTTTTATGTAAGAAGATGGCAAGCTGGTGGTTCACGTGATGTTAAGTGACAACCGCCGCCCATGGACATTGCAACATTTTACAGTGGTAGGGCCACGCAGCAGCCTCGGCTGTTGCACGAATGGGCAGGCTCGTCCGGGTAAGTACCACGACCTCACAGAAGACCGGCGTCAAGTGGAATATACTTCCACAAATACTTTCGCGTTTCGTCTGGTGAGTGTGGTAGCCGGAGCCCAATTTTCAAAAGGTTGGCAACGCATCTGGAACCGTCGGGCGTGAGATGCCCATGGGTTGCGGTATTCACTTAACATCAGGTGAACCGCTTGGCAACTTTTCACAAAATAAAAAAAACATCTGTAGGGTTGCACATGCGTTGCCACCTTTCAATAAAATGAAGACAAAACGCAGAAGTTATAGTATCAGTCCTGTTTTAATTTAAATAAATAAATATTTTACAGCCCCCAGTTTTTTTTAAAATAATATAAATATTTAACACGTTTGGTTTAAAACTTCTGATTTTTACCTTACTACAGATTCCACCTTTTTTGAATATTATATGCGCTATCACTTTTGATATTCATTTTTTGGTAGAACATTATTTCCACAGTGGGGAAAAGGAAATGTTATCAAATTAAAAGACATCACTGCCGGATGCCGGCAAACAGTGGCGGATTTGTAGTGTTCACCGCTATAGGCCTCAGCTCATGTAATAAGATCCAGCCGCTCTCGGCGCCCATCATATATCTTCTTATCATCAGTGAATTTTTTGGCACGACAGGCCGCCCCTAATATGTGGCCGCCCTAGCCCCGGGCCTATTTGGCCTTAGGGCAAATCCGCCACAGTTGCCAAGTACAAAAAGCATAATTAATGCGCAATGACTATCTACTAATCTAGTCAAAATAAAATAAAATTGGTAGAAAAAGTTGACTCGGTGGCGCCGTTGCTAAATAATTATCTTCGGTGTCGGGGGTCGTGGGTTCGATTCCCACACGGGAGAAGTATTTGTGTGACCCACAGATCATTGTTCCGGATCCGGCCGTTTGTTTCCCAAGTCCACCCTGACTTAAGGCAGGCGGCGGGTCATAAAAAAACGTAGCCAAAACCGCTTACAACATGATTCACACGTCATTGACATTTGCAACACATGAGGTTGCAGATGCGTTGCCACCTTACATTATAAAATTACCTCACTCACCAGACCACAGAGAATATAACCACTACGTGCACCAGACAAAACGCAGCAGTATAATACTTCCGGTTTTCTGTGAAGTCGTGGTACTTACCCGGACGGACCTGCCCGTGCAACGGATTGTGAGGCCCTACCACTTGAGCCGACCCCACCTGGGTGTGCACTACCTAACTTGATGAGCAGCTGTTGCATAAAATATGTACCTCTCACTTATTGCATTTAATAGATTCAACAGATATGGATTCGACTAGATCCCGAAGTGATTCATAAAAAAAAAAAAAACACTACGATGCAAAACGTCAAACAGTTGGAATCTTTGTTCAGGGTCTCATTATTTTTTTATGTCTCCATGTTCAACTCGATGTAGTTCATACTACTACATTCTGTAGACAAAATCCTAAATAAAACTAAAGAATATTAAAATGGCAGTTTTTAAAGAAATTGAATTCACTTCGAATCCTTAATGAGGTGGTGATAGCTCTCCTTGAGCTACAGAATAAGTAATTAACTTTTTTTCTTCTTTGCTTGTATTTGTCAGTTGTTATGTTCCTTAGCAAGCAGTATTTAATAGTATAATAACCAAAAAAACTTATAATTACCCTACAAAGATAGGAATAAGAAAACACCCATTCAAACTGTACTCATTTAATATGTCGAAAACTGCATTTTGCCCAAATTCAACAACGGTCAAATGTATTAACGGATTGATACAGGTTATAAACGACAATATTATTAATTTCCATAATAGATTCAAACAGATCAGGACCTTAACTTAAAAATAGAGAATAAAGAAATTTAGAATATATTATTTTTTTCATTTACCTGACGTAAATAATCAGTTAAAGAAACTTTTTCGTGTTTAATAATATTTTGAATAATGCACGAGGAAATATATTAATTTCATGATCCTAATATGAAAATTTGTGTAATGACTGTCGTTTGTAACCCGTACTAACGTTTGAAACCATCGACACAATTAACGCATCACATAACTATCGTACCTGATTGGATTGGACGCGATGATCTTGAGAAAACTAAGAAAGTATCACACAAATAACAAAAAAACCATCTATTAATTGAGATAAACGGAATAAAACAAAAATGGTATTAATCCTCGACAGAAATAGGAATTTTGTCAGAATCATCGCATCGAATTTAAATGGCAATCTAAAACTATTAATCAACGATAATTTCGATAAATTTTCATCGACAGTTCGCAATCACAGAAACGGCATCTATACATATAATGACATATTAACTCCGGCATGAAACTCACAATATGTTCAATTTTAACAGTCCTAACCATGTCTTAGATAAAGAGAAAATGTAAAACTATCGGGAGTTAAGAAATAAATGTGACATTATTCTTTCAATTTTTAAAATTAGTAGTACATAGGTACATGATTTTTCATTGGGATGGCAGTATTAAGATATAAAAACAGCTATAAAATGGACTATAAAAAAAATTATGTTTGCTAAGTTTCGTCTAAAACATTACGCGGAATATGTATTATCTACAATTTTTCTAAGTACATTCAGTATTATGTTAGTTAAAATAATAACTTTCTAGGGAATATAACTATTTTGAGATTTTATAGTTAAAGTAGCAGATCCCAGAACAGATCCTTACAGTTTCAATATTAAAAAAAATGAAAAAAAAATGATAAAGTAATAATAATAATCATGCCGCCGGGCAAAAGAAATAATCTCTATTTCTACAAAACAAAAATCACAATTTATGTTCGGCACTCGAACACGAAACGTATACTACTTTAATTTCATAGACCTATTTGGGTGTATAATTTTAACGTGTGTACGAGAAAAAATTCAAAAGTATAAATTGTAAACTATATATATATAGATTTTTTTTTTATGCGAAAAGTTGTCAAACGAGCAGACGGTTCACCTGATGTTAAGTGAATACCGTCGCCCATGGACATCTGCCACACCAGAGGGTTACAGATGCGTTGACAACCTTTTGAAAATTGGGCTCCGGCCACCTCACTCACCAGACGAAACGCGAAAGTATTATACTTCCACTTTACGCTGGTCTTCTGTGAGGTCGTGGTACTTACCCGGACGGGCCTGGCCACTCGTGCAACAGCCGAGGCTGCTGCGTGGCCCTACCACCGTAAAGACCGTATATTGATTTGTTATCTGTAGCCTCATGTTTTGAATATATTGGCGGGATTACCAAACCTATGTCGCTTACATACCATTTTTTTTTATTTTCAAGTCTCGTATATCTATTTTTACATTGCACATAACTTTTTATAAAGGTTATACAAAATACTATTTCTACACATACTGATCATATACCATATTCTAATATTAATAATCTAACGATATAATTTTTACAATAGGCGGTACTCTTATTTAATAGAAACATGACCAAACGGAGAAAAGCAAATCATGAAATCTTTTCGACATTATTATTCATATAATAATAATGAACCTTCAAACAGATATTTTCAAATGTATTTTAAACTTACATCAGAGATAGTTTGAGACAATTTTAGTTTTCTATCAAGTTTGACGTAGAATTCAGATCTTAATCTCAAACTTCCAACATTTTATTTTTCTGTACTTGTACATTGGCTTGAACATCAGTCTTTTTCTTGATTCTTTCGTAAAAATGAAATCAATTCTAATTTGAGATCATTTTTCCTTTTCCGCTACTCATAAAATAATTAAATGCTAGGTTAAAACATAATTTCTTCTATTTCAATAATGCAATACAAAAGAATGTGCTACCAGCTACACTAGAATAAATAACAATAAAATGACGACATAACACATGCTATTCCCATGTACTCATATATAACTAGATCGCATTGAAAATTAATGTATTAAAATGCAGAATTTTTAAACTTCGACTGAAAATATTTTAAAAGGACAAGTTGGAAAACAATTTAATTCTTAATCATATTACTTTAAGATCCTTTGAACTTCAAATACATTCAAAACTGAACTTATTAACGATATCGTTAGTTTTTTTTTCAATTTGCGTAGTGTAGACGTTAAAAGAATATCAGGCAAACTTGTAGAAAATCCAGTTTTCATCTTTATTTTTTTTTCAACTACGTTATCTGGTATAATGGTTAAATACACTAATGGCCAGTTATGACAGAGTATTGCTTTTAGTTATCAACTGTAAATAATAATTAAGGCAGTAATTACTCACAGTAATACAGAGTGAAGTAAATTAGTGTATACAAAGAGAGATATAGAAATAGATTACATACGTCACATTATGTACGAAGATGAGTCATTATTCGTACTGGCATATACATTACAATAAAAATTATAATTCAAGCAATGGCACGTATTACGTAGCTCACAACAATGCTGTTAACTATAATTATTATATTTTACCTTAGTTATACAGCGTATCTTTACCATCGCGACAATAAATGAACACACATATAGACGATAACTTTTTTAAATTGTATTAAACATTTACATTCTTTAAACATCAATATTTACAGAGTTATTAAATTTTCCAAAACAAAGAGTTTTAGAACACTTACGTATAAAATTGTAACGTAAAGTTCATTTGTAAAGGTCACAAAGCATATGAATGGGTTGAATGAATTTAAGAGACAAAACATATTGTAAGGAGAGGCTTGTAATACGACGCTGTGGCGCGTGTTGTATGGGATGTTACAAATTTTGTTTTCTTTTTTCTTTTTTGCTTAATTAGTTTGTTTGAAAAATATTTTTTTTAATTATGGATTTTGTTAAACGTTAATATTTTTTTTTTTTTTATTATTGGTAAGTTGCGTTAGACGTGTGTTCATTTATTGTCGCGATGTTAACGATACGCTGTATAAATCTTACAATAACGAACTAAACTTCATACTTATGCTTAGGAGTAGTAAATGTCAGAAAAATCTATAGTATTTTAATGTTTTGCATATAACCCTGTTTACTACATTAATTTGTGCAATTTCTTGTTGATCAATAGAGCTTTGTTTTATATATAAAACTAGCTGCCGGACACAATTCGTTACTTTTTTTTTATTGTATTAAAACCTGCCGTGGACCTTTAGGAACATACAAAAAAATAAATTTGCCGAATTGGTCCAGCCATTCTTGAGTTATGCTCTTAGCAACATTCATTCATTCGTTAAGATTCAAAGCGAATTTGACGACAAATCACTTTCTACTTTTATATATTTTCCGAAATATACAACGTGTTTACATTGAATTCCCATGACAGTATTAGGGTCACGCAAGTCTGAGCTGTTTCACGAATTGGCAGTTCAGCCCTGGGATATAAGACCGGCGGGTGAATACGAAGTGTGATACTTCTGCGTTTCGTCTGGTGACCTTCTTTATACGCTACTTCATTTTAATAAAAGATAGCAAGGGGTCCATGGGCGGCGGTCATCACTTAACATCGGGCGAACCGCCAGCTAACTCTATAAAAGAGAAAAAAATGTCTATTATGGAACATTAGTCACGTAACTCATAGGTCGAAGATAATATTGATTTTCGTTTATATAAAAAAAGTTTAGTTTGTCTTCAATATGATGAAACCTTACTTTTACGTTGCGAAATAAAGTGAAAACCAAATATAAATTTTTATTCGAGAAACCTTTGAGCTCAAGTACAGTCTCGTTAATATCTAAGTTATGCGAATTCAATCTGAA
Source organism: Iphiclides podalirius (assembly GCA_933534255.1). Classification (NCBI taxonomy): domain Eukaryota; kingdom Metazoa; phylum Arthropoda; class Insecta; order Lepidoptera; family Papilionidae; genus Iphiclides; species Iphiclides podalirius. The sequence continues at coordinate 2,247,528 of OW152842.1, read as the reverse complement.
ACGTTGTATATACATTTAGCGTATGTACATAGAATGGACTACATTTGGACTGGACATACTTTTGATGAAGTAATAAAATAAAAAATAACTATACATAAATTTTAAAGTACGTAAGCCTTTGATCGAAAAAGAGTACCTAGATTTTTTTGTAGAGAAAGAGTAAAAAACACCTCTTGCTTCTGTATCATTAATTATATATATTTTTTCTCGATATTTCGTAACAGGAAAGTGTACTTAAATGTAAAAGAGGGATAATAGACTTATAACAAAGATTTATTTGCTAACAGATCACTGTCAATGGGGCAGTGGTGGCGAATTTAGCACCTGTTTTTGTTATACCTAACTACAATCCTTTTTACTAATCGCATTATTATATTTTGGTCGCTTTTCATTTATTTTAAAATGGGACAACAATGATTCAAATAAAATTAAAGAACAGATGAGTATAAGTTATACTAAAGAAAAAAAGTTGTATGACACAACAAATAATCATAAGAGATCAATAATGTCATAACCAGTGTTTCAAAACCCAAATTGTTACCATCACAGTTTTGTAAATTAACAATTTTTTTTAAAATATTTAGAACAGCTTAATTAAGCTTTTCGTTCCTGTTATAAAAGCAGCAACAACAAAACAAACAATCAAAAAAAAATAACAGCAAGTAACTATGTATAATGTAAATTTACCTTCACATTAAATATTTTCAAATGGGGTACATTTTTTGTGAAAGAAAATCAATAAATTTTCACACCATTTCAGGATATGAAACACTGGCACATATTTTGACAGAAAGATGAAAAAAATACTTAGAATTTATAAAATCAAGAAATAATCAAATAGAAGGAATAGTCAAGCTCTTAACTAATTTAATTGATACAATTCAATTATAAAAATATGTTTCTCTTACATTAGAATGTTTTTTATTGAGCATTTTTTTTTTTAAATATAACATGCTTATACCTAATAAGGCTGGAATGTATACAAGTTTTACATGTATTTATTTTTGACCCCTATAACTGAGTATTGATGTTAATATAATGAGTATTAATTATTTGATTTCTAATTTGCTTTGTTTCCTAGGGCACACTAATATCTTAAATTTACCTACATATATAAAATCACAGATTATATTGCATTTCTTGCCTCCTTTTTGTTATTAAAAACCTTCTATTCAGCACAGAGTATAACAAAATTACAAGAAAAAGAAAAGTGTAGAATACAAATAGAAAATAAAAATTAAAGAATATTCACAGATGAGTTTTGTATAAGACATATAAAAACTCCTTAAATACAGATCAGTCAAAAATTATTCCTTACATTATTAGTTGGCACAAAAATTGAAAAAAATACAAACAGATTTGTTTATAGGGTAAAGCTTTCTCAAAAATATGTTTGATATGATGAATACGCCTGCCTGTACTAGGGGTAAATAACTACATGCTATCATGCATTTACTCTAGAATTTCGCCAAGCTTCTCGCGTCTCTCAACATGTTCCTTCTCAGCACAGTGAGCCATCAGCACAGACTCTCCAACAATCAAATTCTCGAGGCACAAAGTGCAAGCATACATAGCATCACCGAAGCATACAATTTTATTGTCGTCTCTATACATCCTCATAGGGTTTAACACGGTACTGGGCTGAATTTCCTTTCCAGCTGACACACACTTCTTAATATATGCTGTCTTGTATTGAAAATGGATCTTCTCGCAATGAGCTTGGCTCAGAATGTGCTTCATGAGGTTGTTTTCGTCGTCCTCTGTCTTTTTGCAAGATGGGCAGTGGAATGTCATTGTGCTTTTGGTTTCAATATCGTGTTCCGTTTCATCACACTTCAACTGTATACTGTGGACTTGAACGTAAAATGTAATCCTTTCAATCGCCGTTTTCTGCAGCATCATGGCAAACAAGCCCCCCTCTTGGAAGCTACTGAAGCTCAGGATCTGGTCTAGTGATTCCGAATAAGCCGTTAGTGTGGAGGTATCTAAGCTGAAGTTACCGATTGACGATGTTATAGATTGGTTTGAAACAGACCTCTCGTCGGTTTTGCCACTCAGGCCTGAATCTGTGTGGGAGGATGAAGAAACATGGTGATGACATTGGCAACCGCATTTGGACGACATAGACTCGTCGGAGTCGCTCGACGTTAAATTGCTCATTGATGTTTCATCAGCATCTGGGTAGAACAGATTGATCATTGCTTCCCTCAAATCAGGGAAGTCATAGTGCTTGATTCTCTTCTTATTGGTCATGTGAACACGCTTGGGTACATAGCGCTGGCCTTTATGAATGTCGAATGTTTCGCTCCTCTGACTATGGGCGAGGTATTTTCTACATTTCCTCCGCTTTGCGTCATCCTTGCAACTCTGCAGGTACATGTTAATGAAATCTTCAATTGAGTGCTTAATTGACTCTAGCTGCTTTTTCACGGTTATTTTCGTCTGGTCATGCTCCTTGTCCATAATTATGCTCCAAGAATCTGTTGGACTTACTCTTTGAACTTTAGTCCCATTATTATGACCCTCAGACTCATTTGTGTTGTTGCTTTTTAATATATCTTTAGGGATAGTCCTGCTGTTAAAAATTTTGGACACCTCAATGTGAAATTGGAATTCATTTAACATATTTTTGAGCAAACACTCGATTTTTTCAAGCTTAATTTGATAATCAAGGAGCAATTGCATTCTGCTCTCATCGCTTTTATCAACTTCAAGATCCCCGAAAGAGTCCGGTGTTGCAGACGGTGCCAAATTGTTTTCTTCAGTGCTAGAACCAGTCTCTAATGCCTCAACTTTGCGACACATTTTTATTGACTTCTTTTTTTTGGACGCATTAGAAATATCACTGTTAGAATGATCTGAGAGTGATTCTATATCGAGGTTCTCCTCCTCAAATGGCGACGAGAGTTGGTCATCTGATGTGCCATCATACATATCGAATGATTTGCTGAAATCAAATCCCTTCATCTTTTCAGTGAAGATGTCGGAGCTAACGCACTCTAATAGGATATGTTTTGGCGTGTTTTCTACATTAGAGCTGTAACTATCATCGTCTTGGGAATGGTTCAACCTTTCACTCATCGATTGACTGGCCTTTTTCACATCCAACTTAAGCTTTTTGCATCGCCTACGCCTGTGCCTAATGGGCGCATCAACGTTTATCGACAGGAGGTCTGTGTCGGATAACGACGCTTTCTTGGCCGCAAACTTTTTCACAGAGTCCGGTATGTTCAGGCTGGTGCATTGGCGAGACGTGGAATCGGGCTCGGCCGATTCGAAACTAGTGGCCGCCGGTTCCTCGGAGTCGTACGTGTGCCTACGCATTTTCAACTGGGCCTCAGTGACGGCCGGACTGTCGTCGGACTTCTTGAAATAAGTTATGTTCGAGAGCATTTTGCGGATTGAAAACGCCATTGTAGCAGCGTAATTCTATTTTATTTACATGTATCACAAAATAGATTCACCTTTCACTAACGTGCTCACTGTCTGAAGACAATAAAACAACACATGTAAAACAAACAAGGCCTATTGTTGATGTAACAAAGGAATGTGCGGAAGATCATTTTTTTTTTCAACTTACCTGCAATGTTTTCATTTGTAACGTCGTATTCGTGTCACTTGTAATTGAGTTTTTACATGCCTTATCAACTACCTCCAAAAGTACACTATTAATATTTCAAACTTTGTGCTGGACTGCTGGATATTGTGGTTTGACATCAAATCGTTACGGTTTTGAAACTGCTATACTGGTAAATTCAAACGAACATTGTGTGAACAGTGGAGGTAAGGCGATTTAAATCAATTTGAACGCGTGACAGCGACTTTTTAAAACAGCAGTATTATAACCACAAAGTAATTCATTGCCAGTCCCTTTATTACAGTGAAAATTAGTAACAATTTTACTGTCAATATCATTTTCATTTTCTTTCTTTAAATGACGAATAACCGTTTAAATAAGTTTTAGCGAAGAAAGCTATTAAAAATTAAAGTCAAAATAAATAATGATATGTTGATAATAAACTCTGCATTTTGTTTTAAATAAATTTTTCTCAATCTTTATTTATCTTAATTAAATGGACTTGTAATTGTCCATTTTAATAAACATTGAGAAGATGAAGAAGGTATTTTATTACTTACGAGATTAAATTTCTCAAGTATTATAAAATGATTAAAGAAAGCCTATTACGTTTTTGATCAAGTTTAATGTAGAATATGAAATATTTAAGGTAGGATTAGGTACAAAATGTGTGTACATAAATGGTAATGATCTGGTGCTATGTTGAAGTCAACGACCTTTGAACGGCATTGTCTTAAGGTCATTTACATGTAGTAGTGTAGTGTAAATCGGTATTTTATCGTAATATATTTCTTGTTTTGTGAAGTGCACGCTATTAGACCGACAGCTTATACAACTTCATAAGAGAAAGTCCGTAGGTTATACTTAAGTTTGTTGAAAGCGGGGGGACCAAAATTTAGTATAGTACTAGAAAAAAATGTATAGTAGAACACTAGTAGGGTGATACTTTAATCAAATTATTAGTTTTAGGCCCCGTATTGAGTTAATTTTTAAAGCCAATTCGGCCAATTACTTTAAGAGAAGATATTTCTCTTTTTCTGATATATCGCTTGTACTCAGATGTTTCTTCTTTGGCTTAGATATGCTCGGTCCATCGTCATTTTCATAACCACTACTGCAAACTTCCATAACTGAGCATAGAAAATTAATTTATTCAAAAACTCGCAGATGATTGTTATGATTTGAACTCTGAATAAGAACGCCACGGCGGTACCAAAAGACTAGTGAATTATTGACCAATGAATTCGCTGTTATCCGCGGCTTCACCCGCGCGGCCAGAGGGAATTAACAATGAGTTTTTTTATCTACAATACGGTACTTAGTTAACAGTTATCATTACCTATATTTTGTGCAATTCACACAATATCTTTATATATTATAGCCTTTGTGTTAATCTGATGCATAAGCTATATTATTGTAGTTTCATTAAAATGTATTCAGTAGTTTTTGTGTGAAAGAGTAACAAACATCCAAATATTATTACAAATTTTCGCCTTTATAATACTAGTAAGGAAGTAAGGATAATATTAGAATAACTACTACTAAAAAAAATACTTTTAGAATAAGGGGAATACCGCAAGACCTTAGTCTATACTTTTATAATTCGTCGCAAGTCCCAATTGCTAGCCAAATTGTGTATCATGCGCTGAAGGCGTTATCAGGCACCATCTACATTAATCTGCTTTGTCAGTGAGTTGTCTGCCTGCAGACTTAAAAAAAGTGCTTAGAGTCCCACCGCGCGTAAGAAGTGAAACTTCGAGTGCCACGCATTCACTCTCACTCGGTCTCTTTCTATACCCCCTCCACAGGAGTTTTGAACGTTTAATGCAACAGTGCTTTCATATCCCCTGCATGGTACCGTTAAAAAGTTTAACACAACCTTGTTGCAAGTCGCATTAGAAGTTTCACTCCAAAAAAACGTGGTCGGAATAAAACGACGTTTATAGCAAATCTACATCACTACGGAAACAAAATTGACAGAATGTTTAGATATGATTATGACAGACGTCAACGTCAAAAGTGTCAAATGCAAATCCAAAGCCTTTATTTAATATTTACCCCATATCACATTATAAAGAGGATATAATTCTCGTCAATCGATTTCTCCAAATTTATCAACAATATTTGTTAAATTAGGCAGCCCTCACGGCTTTAGCAATTATGAAGCCGTCCATAGACGTGGAGTCGCTACGCTCGGAGCATGAATCTGACGAGCAGTGGGAGGTGCGTCGCAGCTTCATGATGGAGCATAAAGACAACTTCGACGAGGAGGAGCTGGTGACACTGGCACAGCTGTTCACCAACATCGAGTTCCTGGGCTGCAGGTGGGTTGGCAATAAATAGATATGGCGATAACAACTTCTGTATGTCCTACGCACGACAGGGCAGACTTTCCATTTTCGGGTGTCCAGACAGGCATACGGCCCCAGTGCAACATAATTTATTATTATATACAGAAGCTTGCTTCATAGCAGTGGTAAAATATTATTTTTTTTATTTAAAACAAGCTATATACTATAAATTCAATTCCCCATCCCCTTTCATGTAAAATGTATCAGTTAATTTTTGAAAAAATATGTAATCAGTCTGTATCTGATATCTAATTAATATTTATTATAATCAACAGCTTTTAATCTGTCACCTTCAACAAATGTCCTTTCAGAGATCAGCCACACATCTGCAACATACAATATTGCATGTTATGTTTGAAATAAATGAAGTGATATTTGAGCTTAATTACTTTTATGCATGTATTCATATTTCAAACATAACATATTTCAGGTACCCAGCACCAACAATGAAGAGAATCGCGAAATTAGCAGAGAAAGTCTCCCAGAAATACAAGGAAAGCCGTCGAAATAAACTCAAGAGGACTTTTGTTCAAGCAAGCGATGCAGCAGAACAGAAGGCGAAGAGAAGTTTCAAGTGATGTTATGGATAAAATTTTGGTCAAAACAATAATTAGTTACCAAGAAATTCAATCAGACCAATGGTTAATCAAATGCTATTTAATAAAAGATGATAATGTAGGTAGAGACATTATTTCTTTATAGCATTTGTTGAGGGTTAGCCCTAGTTGCATCATTTAGCAAGCTATACGCAAAAGTATAATAACTTTACTCCATTATTCTATGAAGCTGGTTTAATACTGGATGAGTTTATCAATTCATAAAACAGCAGACGCTACTATGGGGCCTACCATGTTACACTCTACCTAACTTTGTTTTCAATTTATTAGAAACTGACTAACCCCCGGTTTCTGAAACACTGATCATCGTAGATGTTAACTAATCAGCCGTCAGCCAAAGGACTGTTAAACTCTCTGAATTGATCTTCTAATATGATCAGAGCGATCAATCCAAAAAGTTTAACCATCCTTTTGGCAACTGAAATGAAATTTGAAAACCATTTGACAGCTGATTAGTTGACATCTACGATGATCAGTGTTTCAGAAACCGGCCATTAGTGTTACTAATGATAATTTAACCTAAATCTATTCATATTTATTTAATCAGGTTATGATTGATTGGTACAATTTCAACTGATGTCAAATATAAAAAAAAAAACAATGGAAAAACATGCAAATAAACTTTAAAAAGGGAAAATTTTGTTTTATTCATTTGTAGACACTTATAGTTTTAAATAACTTAGAATCATAGGTGATTTTTTTTTTATTGGTTGCCATGGTAATACCTCGACATCGGTTGCTTCGCAACCTAGTTCATCGTGTCGCTTTTCGGCTGTCGGTATGCGCGCGCATCGTAAAAATTTTACTATCAAAATTTGTTCCAAACGCGCCAAAAGAGGTGACTTCGTAAATGTAAAATTGAATGATACACATGATTGTCCAAACCCTTAAAGGTTTCCCAATTTGATATTTTCCATTGCAGTTTACAAATTAAATACTTGGGTAGTCATATTCATCAACTTGACGACTTTTAATTAAAGATTTTATGGCCTGGTATTTGATGACTGGAATGTGATCATAAAGATTGGGCGCAACATGTCATTGCTTTGATTTCTAGTTCGACAAGTACTTTAATAAACTACAAATTAATTGTTTCGGATATGGGTGTTTGTTCAGTTTTATTTTACTAATAAAATGTGTCTGCAATATATGATCTTATTGTGTAGTCAATAGATTTATTATAATCATGAAAATCTAAAATGTGTTGGCGATATGTTATCCTATGTATTATATTATTATTGTGGCTCAACTGGAAAATACCACTGCCTTGCAGAAGAGATTCAGGCAGGGAACTTTTTTTTTAAAACAATGCCCTTACTTTAGGATAACATTATCTTGTTTTGTAAGGATGTTTTACAAACATAAATTTGACGCGGACAAACACCCAGATGCGAATCAACATCTGTTGGTCACACAAATAGATGTCCCGTGCGGGAATCGAACTCACGAACCCGGACGCCGAAGGCAATACTTTAGCAACTCCGCCACTGAGTCATCGTACTTTGGCTTTTAATATGTTAAGTGAGGCGACCAACCATAGTAATCAAGAGAAAATTCAGTGTTGTCTCTTTCCAAACTACCAATGTCTATAATAAAAATGCCAAAACAAATACAAACGGACGACAAAATATATTTCTCGCTATTAATACAATCGATTTATCTAATCGTTTACAATTCTTTATGAACATGAAAAATGTTTGACATATTTACAGTTGAGGAACTATCAAAAACCGTAATTCACATATTTATTTTGAGTATGGCAATCGGCAGTTTACGTACATATCTATAGCTATCTTGTATCCAATCTATTTATAAACGACTATAAATCTGAACATAAACCGATAAATCAATCGAATTGTTTCGTGATTGGAATATCCATCAGTCTGATTAAAAAATGATAAATCTATTTTGCTTTTTTTAAATTTCTCATCACATACTACACAAAATAAACCTGTGATTTGGTTATCAAAACAGTGTTACCAAGACCTGCAAACTTTGTTCATCGTTAATATGGAGGGTAGAATAATTATTCTACCCTACATAATCGTTAAATTGGAAAGCCATAAACATATGTATTATTTTTTAACTTCCCGAAAGAACCTGATATGTGATTCACCGTTTTTTGTTCCGACGCTCCTCAGTTATAATAATATATCTTCTATGCTCAGATGTGTCGCTCCGTCCCACTATACAAATGCCCATTTTCATCAGACTGTTTGGGTGCACTGAAAACTGCTGAGTGAAACCGTCTTTCTGTGGCGAACATAAACACGCGCATAGAGAATGGACTGATCATAAACCTCAGATCTTATGACTCGCCACTTTTCACTAAGCAAAGCATTAAAACATGTAGAAAAAGTACGAAAAGATTGTCGCCGCTGTGGGAATCGAACCCAGGTCATCGGCATTCGCGGCCTGACGCTCTAGCCACTGAGCTAAACGGGTGATAGCCACAGCGACGAAGATCTTAACGCCTTCCTTCTACATTGTTATTTAGCATTTGAAGCAATGCTTGGCGCATCTATTGTTATATCCTTTCCAGCATATAAACAATTTCGAATATCGTTTTTACAACGATAATTCGAACGAGATCTCGCCATTGCTTTTTTTTAAGCAAAGCTTATAAAATTAGAATATGTACATGTGTTCGCTATTGTAAAATGATATGTCTAGTCTACTTTAAATTTATATTAACCTTTATTATTATTCTACAGGTCTGTAGACAAATTTATATTTGTCTACCTCGGTCTTTTCACTTACTCGCAGTAAATTGTTAGTGATACAGGAAGCTTCAATCGGAAGCAGAACAGATAGTCCATCCTCCATGTCTATTACACACACTCAGCGGCTTAGATGGGATGAGTCGCTCTATAAGTGGAAATACAATAGACAATGTTTAAATAGACACAGTACTCGTCGACATACCTTACTAGTTGGTGAATACTATAAAAATACACAATACCTTACACTAAGTTTATTATTGGATGATTTGTCTTGTTTTCACTCCATTCGGTAACAAGTGGATGTAACACTGATAACTCTATATAATTCAACAAACAAAATATTAAAATAAGTTACAATTTACCTACAGCTTGTCATTTAATTAAGTGATGGATAGTTAATACAATTTTATATGGTGTTCTTTTAATTTGACAATCACTTGCTTTTGTATCTTTGCATAACCATCAAATCAACATTTATAATGTAATTTGTCTCACTGCCGTAAACAACATACAGATGTCTGCACAATAGTTAAAGAATATACTAAATCATTCTTACATTTATTTGATTTAGAGTTTTATGCTAATAAGATTAGAAGAAAAAAATCAAATAAAAATAATGTATACAAAGAAACATATACAAGTTTTGAGAAAGACAAGTGTGAAGCAGTTAATAAAACGGTTAATAGACAGAAGTAAATCATAATTATAGAACATGTAATAGCAAAAAAATAAGTACTAACATTAAAGTAATGGATACTTAGGTAATGCAGCTGTAGATTTCTCTGCAATAATAGACTTTCACTCTTTAATGGTGTCATTATATCTACTGAATTTTACTTCATTAATGTAACCTACATATATTCTAAATTAAATCGGAACCTCAAAAATAAATATGTATATAGTTTCAAAATAGGAAGAAAAACCATTTCAATAGAAGTTTTGCACTCAGTAAAATTTAGTAACTTATCGCAGACTCTTACACAAGGAAGAAATCAAATATACATTCAGAGTATTTTTAACTAAAATTATCTTGGAACGACCTCACAGAGCGGTTACAAAAGTTGTCATCTGTAACTGAACCTACATGGTCTTGCAATGGGATCGCCCCTCTTCAGGTTTGCCGAGGCACGTTGCTCAAGTAGACACGTAGTTTCACCTCTAATACATTCTTCTCTCATACATCAGTCTCTAGTGCGGAGGCCCCATATGGAGGTTCTTCTGGCACCAACAGTGGGTCTCGCGATTGCACTGAAATTAATAGAGCATTTAGTTAATGACTCTAATACCATTGCTAAACATTTATTTTATAATTTGCAGAGTGAAACTATTTATCAACTGTGGTAGGGCCACACAACAGTCTTTTGCCCGAATGGGCAGGTCCGTCGAGGGAAGTACCACGACCTCACAGAAGACCGGCGTGTAGTGGATGTATTTCCGCGTTTCATCCGATGAGTGAGGTAGCGCAGGCCCACTTTATTAAAAGGTGGCAACGCATCTGCAACCTCCATATCAATGGGCGGCGGTTATCACTTAACATCAGGCGAACAGCCATCTAGTTTCTCACATAAAAAAGAATTTTGATTGTAATTTCCGAAGTTTAAACACACGAGGTCATGACCTGATGTCATGATATAAAATAGTAAATTAAAAATAATACTTGTTTTAAAGCATGTACCAAAGTACACGACTGCTTGAGAAACGTTAGCATACAAACAGAATGGTATTTTGCCAATAGGTGAATAGTTTGTTACAATTTTTTACTGTGGCAGGACCACGCAACAGTCCTCGCTGTTGCACGAATGGACTGGTCCGTCCAGCTAAGTATCGCGACTTCACAGAAGGTGGCAAGGCATCTGCAACCCTACGAGTGTCGCAAATGTCAATGGGCGGCGGTTATCACACAACATCAGGTAAATCGCCAGATCTTTTGCCACCTTTTCACATAAAAAAATACAAAAGGACTCTCTGAAAACATATTAAATGCCAACCTGAACATGAACTGGTTGACTTGAACGGCGGGCAGGGCCGCTCTCAACGCACCAAGCGAAACCGCCTGCAGCATCCCCCAAACTTCCAGGTACTGCAACGACGGCATACTGCCCAGTTTCCTGCAAAGAGAAGCGATCGTCACACAATTGCAGATGCATTGGTAACCTTCGAAAGTGTGACCACCTTACTCATTGGATAAAACGCAAAAATATAATAAGTACTTCTATGTCACGCATACCAATTTTAATTTCTTAAACTGACTGAGTTTTAGATATCAATATTATTTCATAGATTATCTGACATGATAATATTCGACAAACTCACAATGAAACCAAAATGCTGAACATGTTCGGGCCAGCAGGGCAAAATTTTAATAAAACTGTTTGCAAGCCTCAAACTCATAACATATCCTACTACAGACACCTGAACACGTGTGGCAGCCGCAAGTATGAATACATTGCAACCCATTCACTATAGCCACAATCTCACAACGCAGCCCACTAACGGCCAATTTCTATATGCTTTCAACAGATAGATTCGGTCACTAGCAATAGATACTAGACATTAGCTCCAGTATTATGGACAGTATATGTAAGAATTCTATCACCAGTAACAAAATCTATCTTCTTCTTTGATTAATGGCCTCTCTTAAAAGAATTCTGCCAATGACTTTGACGACCCGTATGGCGTAGTCGATAGTGTACCTGCCTCCTGTGCCAGAGGGTGTGGGTTCGATCCCCACTACTGGAAAAATATTGTGTGATGAGCATAGTGTTTTTCTAGAGTCTGGGTTTATATATGTATAATGTGTATTTATTTACAAAAGAAAAGTATTTTAAGCATGTTTATCCGTTTTCTAGTACCCATAGTACAAGCATTGCTTAGTTTGGGACTAGAGAATGTTGTGTAAAAAGAACATGTCCTAAAAATCTATTTATTAATGTCATGTCAGTCATGGGAGTCACACTTATTAATAAGTTACAAAAAAAAATCGATTTGTGTGATACTTCCGAATCTACAACAAGAACAAAAAAAATACATTTACTATCCCATTACCAACTTAATTTATAGACTCATATTATTAATACTTATAAAGTTACACAAGATATTTATGAAAGAAGTGAAAACCAAGAGGCACATTAACAATTGAGGCACATTTATAGCACGAGGAATGTTATGAGGAATGTAACGAAATCTATCCGTTGAAAGTATATAGCGACCGCCCGCTAGGCCACCCACGTGAGCACGTGCGGCGGCAGCAGGTAGCAGCGGCTGAGCGCCAGGTGCTCCAGCCTGGTGAGCTTGAGCGCCGCCGCCACGGAGGCCGCGCCGAGCCGCGAGCAGTCCGACAGATCCAGCTCCAGCAGGCGGGGGCAGCGCGACGCCAGCTGCTGCACCACTGCAACGGGCACGTTCTCCGCTTTTAGGGTTCCGTACGCGAACGGCCGCGAAGGCTCAGTGTCCGGCCTCTTGCCTCTAACTCGATATACTCGGGTGAGTTTAAGTCGGCGGTGAAGGGAAACATCGTGAGGAAACCTGCATATTTTCGAAATAATAACAAAAAAATATATACTTCGAAGATATGTGACGTCCGCCAAACCGCAGTGGGGCCGCATGGTGGACTATGCCCAGATACCCTATGCACAGAGGAGGCCTTTGCCCAGCAGTGGGACATGTATAGGCTGATACTTTACTTTTACTTTTTACGCAAACGGTAAAACTAAGCTGCCTGCCTGTCTGGCTGTATGACACGAACCGTGACAGTTAGTTTGAATTTTCACAGACGACGTATTTCTGTTGCCGCTGCAACAACAAATACTAAAGTTCCGTACCCAAAGGGTGAAACGGCAGCCTTTTACTGAGCCTCCACTCGGTGACGTCACACCTTTTGGTTTAAGATTACGCCCGCATGAGAGGGTAAAACCGAAAATTTCATCCACACCACCTCGAGTTCGAGCGTTCCTCAAATGCGCGATTTTCAAGGCATTTCCCGCCTCGCACAACCACTCTGTGGAACCGGCTGTCGCCGGCGGTCTTTCCGGACCGTCACGACCTGGGAACCTTCAAGGAGAGAGCATCCTCATTCCTAAAAGGCCGGCAACGCATTTGTGAGCCCTCGGGTGTTGCAGGTGTCCATGGGCGGCGGTGATCAGTTACCATTGGGTGAGCCTCCTGCTCCTTTGCCCCTTTTCTCCATAAAAAAAAGGAGCGCGGCTGTACCGAATACCGAAATTACGTACGGCCGTGACTAGCTAGTAGGTTCTGCGTTCGATGAAGCTTTGATAGTTTACGGACGGAGAGCAAATAATCAGTTCTAGCAAATCAATAGACGAAATCTATCTGATTTAGGTGTCTAATCGGTTATTAAAAACCGACCATGTGCGGGTCGGGACTCGCGCACGAATGTTTCCGTACCATAATCCATAAAAACGGCAAAAAATCATATCTGTTGTATGGGAGAGCCCCGCTTAAATATTTTTTTAATGCTTTTTAGTATTCGCTGATAAAGCGGCAACAGAAATTCATCATCTGTGAAAATTTCAAGGGTCCTGACCACGCAATAGTTTTACCCTTTGGGTAAAACTATTGCGTGGTCCTGTCATAGTATATCCACCTACCAGTTCAAGTAGTTACGTTAATTATTTCAACTATTTGTAATGAAAAGTAAGTTATATTTCTTTACAATAACATAATTTGAAACTCGATAACAATATCTTTGATTATAATGCAGGGAATTTTGGGGCTTTGGGCAATTTTATTTTTCAGGGCTATCACATCTTGACTTGAGGGCCATTTTTTGGAATCAGTTGGCAACACTGCACTCACTCTCGTCGGTCATGATCCTCGCGCCGCCCACGTTCAGCCGCTGCAGCTTCTGGGGCAGCGCCGTCACCAGCAGGTTCAGGGCGGCCTCGTTCAGGTTGCACCAGGATATGTTCAGCGCTTGCAGGCTGGAAGGCGATAATGACAGATTTAGTGGTCATTGTGTGTTCTTGATATATTACAAATTTAAGAAGATTAAAGAAGGTGTAATTACAAATTTAGAGGTCATTGTGTGTTCTTTACACCAAATTTGAGATCCTTGCCGTAAAACTCGACGTTTCATAAGAACGTGCAAGCTTCTATTTGAATGAAGATATTTTGAATTCGAATTGACATCATCTGTCATATTCACTTATATCATTACATAGTATAAAAGAAAGCCGTCCCACTATCTGTCCATCCCTGTGTATGCTTAGATCTTTAAAACTACGCAAAAAATCTTAATACGGTTTTTTACTACATAGAGCGATTCAAGAGGAAGGTTTATATATATTAAGTTTGTTTTTGTTTTTTGTCAATAGCCATAAGTATAAGTTTAAAAATTGATTGTTTAGTCAACATAAGTTAAAATTGCATTGTATAGGTGTATAAAATTGTTGAGATATACCAACTGTGTACCACAAGTGTAAAAAATAATTGTATATGTGTCTAGAAAAGTTTTGAGATATGTAATTTGTAAGCCATTAGTGTAAGATTTCATTCTGAATATGTATGGAAGGGTGTTAGATACACAATGTTGTAAACGGAGTATGGAAGAGTATCTTTATTTGTATAATTATGTAATGTGAAATCATTTTATGTTAAATTAGTCTGAGGACAGACTAATAGTAGGATGGCCGAATGTGGGATGAATGAATAAGTGATGCATGAGACGGATCGAACGGAAGTTAGGAAAAGGAAGATCTGTGTGAAAGGGATGGGAAAAAAAAGAGTAATGGCGATATACAGTAGGAACGACGTTTGAGCTCTTAAAGAAAAATTTGTTAATCCGCGTAATAAAGGAGATTCCCTAGCGAAACGACCTTAATTTATCCTCCCACATGTATAATACATTGCACCCGCGCGAAGCTGGGGCGGGTCGCTTGCATGTCATATAATGTAAAGCGGAACAATTTCCAAACGTCGCGTCAGCTATATTATTAGACATCATTGGTTGCACACACCAATTATCACTTTGATGAATTTCAGAGTCATATTACCTGACACACCCCTTCAAAATCTCGGCCAGCCCCTCGGCAGTGATGCCCCGGCACATGGCCAGGTTTAACGTTTCCAGGTTGCTGCATCCGCCTGCGAATTTGACACGAGATATTCTTTAATTTTTTTCTTTTATTTCGAATTGGCCAGCACTCGACTGCCATCCCACCTGATGGTGAGTGGCGATGCAGCCGTTGATGGCAAGCGCGCTAGCTCAGTGGAAACCTATCCACTCTCGCCTTGAAGACGCCTACGTTGTAATCGGACGGAAAGGCGGACGCCGGCAGGTTGACGGAGACACGTTCACATTAAATGGATGATTTTTGATATTAACATTTCATTTAGAAGGTTGAATTTATCTAGCGAAATAATTTTGACCTAATTTCGCGCAGTTGGATAGGGGCCCAGATTATTTTAAGGTTGCAATGCAATGGGGTGTTGCAAATGTAAACTGGCGGCGGTTATCACTCAACACCGGCCCATAACGTACAACCGATAACCGTCGGAGAAGAGAAGTTCTCGAGTGGCGGCCATTTTTTTTACGTGAGAAAGTGCAAACGATATGGCGGTTCACCTGATGTTAAGTGATAACCGCCACCCATGGACATTTGCAAAACTTATAATAAAGTGGGCCCCGGCTACCTCGCTCACCAGACGAAACGCAGAAGTGTAACACTTCTACTTCACGCCTGTCTTCTGTGAGGTAGTGGTACTTACCCGGATGGGCCTGCCCATTCGTGCAGGTGTCGCGTGGCCCTACCACCGTCAAGATACAAGGAAAGCAATTTTTCTAGACGGCTAATGCCGGTTGCATTGTTGCAGTGTTGTCTTACCGATCAGTTTGCAGGTTGCATCTCGCAGCTCGACGCTCTCCAGGCTCAGCTTCTTCAGGCTGGGGCAGCGCTCCAGCAGGTGGTCGAGGGTCTGGTGGTCCACTGTGCACATGCTGAGGTCCAAGTACTGGATCCTGGTCGGCGCGGGCGGTGTTGACGGCCTCCACTCGGCTATCTGAGGAATTACATTTTCTTATTAAATAAAAGCAGTTAATAGCAAAGCGAATAACTGTGGTATTGTAACATGCTGTTGCACGAATGAGCAGGCGCGGCCTGGGAAGTATTAATCACTGAAGACAGGCGTGATGTGGTAGTATTTTAACGTTCGCGTTACGTCTGGTGAGTGAGGTAGCCGGGGCCCACTTTCTTGCAAGTTGTCAACGCATCGGCAAAGCCCTAAGGTGACCTCAGGTCAACCGCGTGCTTGCTAGACAATTTTTCTTATTAAAATTTGTAGAAAAAGTACGAAAAGTTTGTCGACACTGTGGGAATCGAACCCACGTCTACGGCATTCGCGGCCTGATGCTTTATTCACTAAGCTAAACGGTCGATAGCCAAACCGACGTAGATCTTAACGTCTTTTATCTACATTGTATTTTAGCATTTGAAGCAAAGCTTGGCGCATCCATTGTTATATCCTTTCCAGCATACAAACAATTTCGAACATCGTTTTACAACGATAATTCGAACGAGAGATGTCGCCATTGCTTTTTAAAAATTTTAATATAATGTTTAATCTTAAGTGAAGAGATAAGCACGACAAAAAGATATTTTTTTTTTACAAATACTGCCTCATAATTTTATTTTCCATTAATTCCCTAAAAAGACGATAAATTACGGGACCCTATTACTAAGACTGCCGCTCTCTGTCTGTCTGTCCGTCAGTCACCAGACTGTATCTAATGAACCGTGATAGTTAGACAGTTGACATTTTCTCAGATGACGTATTTCTGTTGTAGCTTAACAACAAATACAAAAAAAAAAACCGGATAAAAAAAAATATTGAAGTGGAGCTTTCATACAGCAGACATGATTTTTTTTGCCGTTTTTATTGATAATGGTACGGAATGCTTTGTGCGTGAGTCCGACTCGCACTTGACCAGTTTTTTCAAGATTACCCCAAATCTTGTGACAATTTATCAGATTATGACCTGTTAGCTGAAGGTAACAATCCCTTATTCCAGGTGGAAATAGACGCAATCCCTCTCAACCTATGACGCAGAAATCTATGCCTAGGCACCTGCACCAACTGCTTTTGTGTTGTTATCGATACAATTTATATTAGACTGGTCAATTTACCAAGTTAACACTTACCTCTGTGCTAGCCAGCCTCACTATTACCGGTTTTCTGGCTAGGATCCTCCCAAGAGCATCTCTGGACAGCACTTTGTTGCCCAAGTCCAGACGCTGCCACAGCGTCTCATCGCAGGCCACTTGGTACCACCTGAAAGTTTATATTACTCATTAAAAGTAACCTCACAATGTGATACCGTGTTGTACTAATGCAGATTGTTATTGCAAGGTGGCTTTTTTATGTTAAAAGTTGCAAAGCGAGCAGACAGTTCACCTGATATTAAGTGAATACTGCTGCCCATGGACATCTGCTACACCTGAGGGTTCCAGATGCGTTGACAACCTTTTGAAAATTGGGCCCCGGCCACCTCACTCACCAGACGAAACGCGAAAGTATTTCTCATACTTCCACTTTACGCCGGTCTTCTGTGAGGACGTGGTACTCACCCGGACGAGTCTGCCCATTCGTGCAACAGCCGAGGCTGCTGCGTGGCCCTACCACAGTTAACCCTCTTCACCTGCAGTGTGGAACGCCAGAAACCAACCTCTTGCAGACGAGCATGCAGTGCGCTAATGTCCTCTTCGGCAGCCACCTGAACACGCTGAGTATCATCTCGTCGGAGAGGACGGAGAAGGTGTCGCTGCCGAGGGGCTCCGACTTCGACCGCCTGCTGATGATAAGCTCCTCTTCCAGGCCGAGCGCTGGAGTAGACAAGACGGATATGTATATTCATTCATCATCATCATTCCAGCCTGTTTGAGTCCACCGCTGAACACAGGCCTCCCCACAGACTGCCACTAAGCACGATCCTGAGCCACCTGCATCCATCGACTCCCCGCACATTTGCACAGGTCGACACTCCATCTAGTGGGGGGTCGTCCCACACTGCGATGGCCAGTACGAGGCTGCCACTCGAGAACCTTTCTTCCCCAGCGGTCATCGGTTCTACGAACTATATGGCCCGTCGCCACTTCAGTTTGCTAATCCTCCGAGCTATGTCGGTTACCTTATTCATTACACACCAATTATTAAAATCTCTCGAAAGACTTTTCGCCACCGCGGGAATCGAACCCGCGTCTTCCGGTCGCCGGTCTTTTTCGCATTTTAAGCAATGCTTGGCGAATACTGATGTTTCGTACTTTGTTCCCATAAATTTTAATGCTTGGCGCGTTAAAAAACGGTCAGTCGCTTTTCTTCTTTGAACCAATAGCAGTAATTTGACAATCAATAAGTAACTGTAATGCTTATTTGTCGAATAAAGATATTTTCATTGAATCGATCCGGGTTTCCCTTTGTTTCTTCAAATTGTGACAGACATGTACACACATGTGTCATTTGATTCTTCAAGTTTTGACGAACATTTATGTGTGTGCTCACGCGTATAGCTGTGCTTCTTCCCGCCGCTGCAGCTGCTCGTGCTGCCGGACGTGAAGCCGGATTGGTGCGGCGGCACGTACTGCGTGCTCACTTGCGCCAGCGGGGTCTCCTCCTCCACCAGGTAGTCGGAGAGCAGGGTGGTCTCCAGCGGATCGGTGGGCTGCAGTGGTTTCGCTGTGAGCGATAAAGCGAGATATGTAATACACATTATTATGTGTTCAACTGTGGTAGGGCCACGCAGCAGCCTCGGCTGTTGCACGAATGGGCAGGCTCGTCCGGGTGAGTACCACGACCTCGCAGAAGACCGGCGTAAACTGGAAGTGTAATACTTTCGCGTTTCGTCTGGTGATTGAGATGGCCGGAGCCCAATTTTAAAAAGCTTGTTGACGCATCTGCAACCCTCGGGTTGGCGGCGGTATTCACTTAACATCAGGTGAACCGTTCGCTCGTTTGGCAAACATGTCACACAAAAAAAAGATCGTCACCTTGGGGGCTGCGAGGGCTCCTCGGCCTGGAGGGGCCGGGGCTGGGGCGGGCCTTCGCCCTGGGACTTTTAGGGCTCCTTGGGCTCCTGGGGCTCCGCCGCCGCTGCGGGCTCGCGCTGTTCGCGTTCGGGTTCACGTTCTCTATGTCCGCGTCGCGCTTCCGTTTCAAATTCGCCTTGTGCTGTGAACGTCCAAGTTTTCAAGCAAGTGACTATTTAACTTAATTCATGCGTAATTCAAATTTTTTTTAGTGATAATCACTGCGTTGGAATACTAAACATTGTAGACTAGCGACCCCCCCTAGCTTCGCACAGGTGCAATGTGCAGTTTTAAAGATATAAGCATACATAGGGACAGACAGACAGCGGGACAACTTGTTTTATACTATGTAGTGATAAAAGAACTGAGCGGCGAGAAACTTTTCGACCATTTTTCTACAAATTTTAAATGTTTCATCTTAAGTGCAGTGCATTAGTACTATACAAATTTAATTTTCATATAGCAATGGTGATATCGCTAAGTGGAATTATCGATGTAGAACGATATTTGAAATTGTTTACATGTTGTAAAGGATACAACAGTAGATGCGCCCAGCATTGCTTGGAAAAGCTTACTGGTTAAAGCCGCAGAGCGAGAATCCTGAAGATGTGGGTTCGATTCCCGCAGCGGCGAGAAACTTTTCATCCTTTTTTCTACATATTTTTATTAATATCTGCGTGATACTAAGTTAAAATCAAGTGTGCAAGTGAACTAGTAATATACAGCGTGTCGTTACCATCGCGACAATAAATGAACACACTTCTAACGCTACTTGCCAATAATCATAAAAAAATATTAACGTTAAACAAAATCCATAATTAAAAAAATTTTTTTTTTCAAAGAAACTAATTAAGTAATAGAGAAACAAAATTTGTAACACCCATACAACTATAACTGACTGATTCATATATTTTCATATATTCGAGACTTTTTCATTTGTTGCCACGGCGTCTCATTACAAGCCTCTCCTTAAAATAATATGTTTTGTCTCTTTTAAATTCATTCAACCCATTCATATGCTTTGTTACCTTTATAAATGAACTTTACGTTACAGTTTTATACGTAAGGATGTTCTAAGATTGTTTGTTTTGGAAAATTTAATAACTCGGTAAATATTGATGTTTAAAGAATGTAAATGTTTAATACAATTTAAAAAAGTTATCGTCTATATCTGTGTCCATTAATTGTCGCGATGGTAAAGACACGCTGTAGAATTTGATCTATTTTAGCGGAATCAGTTGATAGTTACGTTTGGACAGACGCACAACTTGTTTAAAATTTTTCTTTGCGCATCGTCTTGTTGATGTGTGCTCAAGCAGCGATATTTTGCGATATTGCAGAAGAGAGGGAGGAATGGATAATAAACTAATATAATAAACTTACCAGGACGACTAGGAAAATGAACTCACCGGTGCAATTGTCACTTCGCAGTGCCCCTCATTATCGTCCTGCTCCAGAAGGCTGACACCCATCTCCTGTAGCACCTAGTTGTAACACCTTCATTTAAAAACAGCCGTAAAATCAAAAGGAAAGTAAAGCAACGGCCTCTAAAAGTCCCATGGCTGAGCAAAGGCCTTTGTACAGAGGGTATTAGCCACAGTCTGTTATCCAACTGCGGATTGGCGGACTTCACATATCTTCGAAATACTTTTTTTGTTATTATTTCTAAAATACAAGTTTCCTAAACAGTGTAAAATAATGGTTACAAATGATGGATTTTAAAAAAAGGACTATACAGAGGTAAGCTTAACGCTAAACACAGTTCTCCACCAGTGTTTTTACATTTAACATATTTTACAAGTTATAATTTGAGTGGGCTACTTACTGCATGAAAATAATCCTCGTGTATGCTTGTATATAGAAGAAAGAATTATTGTCTGCATTTAAGGGAATCCTTGGTAACAATGACAACAATGAACAAGACTTACGCCCGGTTTCTGAAACACTGATAATCGTAGATGTCAACTAATCAGCTGCCAAATGGTGTTTCAAACTTTTTGACTTCTACAATGGTCAGTGTTTCAGAAAATGTGTTAAGCAACATATTTGATACACAATCTCGGTGCGCATTATTATTTTGGGAAGAAACTTTGTGTTAATCTTTAATTTTTGTTATATCTAAATCTTTGTATTTGACTAGAAGTTATCTGAACAAATTTATTGCACTGTAAGACATTTTGTTTGTGCCTGATGTAAGTTTGACTACAAAATGATAAAATATTCATTATTAAAAAAGAAAGATCCTCTAACTTAAAATAAACTCAATCCAAGATTTATTTGAAATCGTGAACTTATGTATAGAGTTAACAACAACGGATTAGTGTAAGATCAATACATAACTGTATACATTATCTATATTATCAATCCTTTCCGCCATTTATAAGGTATTGTATAGCATATAAATTGTTAACAATCCTACGGTGGTAGGGCCACGCAACACTGTTGCACGAATGGGTAGGTCAATCCGGGTATGTACCACGAATTTACAGAAGACCGACGTTAAGTAGAAGTATGTAGCCAGGGCCCACTTTATTTAAAG
This sequence comes from Iphiclides podalirius, assembly GCA_933534255.1. Classification (NCBI taxonomy): domain Eukaryota; kingdom Metazoa; phylum Arthropoda; class Insecta; order Lepidoptera; family Papilionidae; genus Iphiclides; species Iphiclides podalirius. The sequence goes on along the minus strand of OW152842.1, from coordinate 2,225,684 downwards.
GTGGCAGCACCTTTGCAACCCTACGTTGTGAAAACGTGTTGCAAACATCCATTGGTGGCGGTCACCACTTAACATCAAGTGGACCGCCAGCTCATTTGCTACTTTCTCACATAAAATAAAACAACAGTCACCACTAGCCATAAATTCATTCAAAAGGTAAACATGTTCATCCAAAGAATGCAATAGAGGATTAAGAGGCAGTACACTAGTTCAAATCCATTACATTTTTTACTATGTAAAATATGGCAAGTAGCGGTTCACATGCTGTTAAGTGATTACCACAACCATGGACATATACAACTTGCCCAGAAGAATCTGCCCGTTTGTGCAGTATCAGGTGCAGCTGTCAGGTCCTACCATAGAATTGATGACTGAAGACTTTTAAATAATTAAGCGTCTATTTATTACCGAGCTTAGAAACACGAGTTCATACGGCTCAGTCAGCGATTCGTAATCAATCATATAGAACATCTTACGCGGCAATAATTTAAGTTACGACTAAGTATAATAATTTAAGGCCACCATTAAAATTCCTTTATTGCATAGAAAGGTTTTCAGCTTATTTGGAAGTTGCCTACGTACTGAATCCTTTAGATGTCTATGACTTTACTATAATAGAAGTAAGAAAACTCCTTCACAGTTCGCGTTAATGACCAAATAGAAAACGACGAAAAGAGCGGGAATCAAACTATATATTTACCTCCTGGTCTGTCCTTCTGTCCATTAAACTCCAACTTTTACGCGCCGAGCAATCAGCGCGCAACTTTTTCCTAAAAAATTCACTTAGATTACCGTTAGGTCTATTAAAAAATTAAGAATAGAAAATGACACGTTCTGATCATTTGGCGCCTTTTGACTTTGGCGCTCAAAATCAGCTGTCAGGCAGGTACGAAGGAAACGAACTAAAATTATTATTCTGATAAAACTGCATACCTAGGGCTAGTTATTTCGTCGATAAGTGGTGGTGATGGATATTCATCATCTATGCAATTGATGTTCATCACGATTTATTATATAGTTAAATTTAAATATTATAGCGGTCAATGTACGAACTTCATCACTAATTTCGCAAAGAAAATAGAACAAAAGTATAGACAATGTGACAGCAAATAGATTACGATCGTGTTGCCCGTTAATATTTTGACATGAACTATATTGGTGTTTATCGTTTTTATTTTACAATTTGATCCCAATAACGTTAAAACTTTATGGTTATGATGGGATCATAATTGTTTGCAGAAGTATTAATTTGCTTCTATACGTTACTGTTTTAATAAAAGAAATTAATTTTACGATTTATAATACTTACGAACGATGATACAAGATAACTACAATAAAAACTTTCTATCAGAATTTGTAGAATTGTCTAAAAATATTTTTATAATCCCTGTATATAAAAATGTGCGCCCAATATTTCATACTGTAATTTTTAACACAACGTAGAATTTTAATTTTGAAACAAATAAATTCCTGTCGTTTCTTTATAAGTTATCATCTCTTGTTTTCATAGGCCATATTACGTGTAGCAGGAAGATAATTTAATTTATTTTTATCTTGAAAATAGATTTTATTTTCAAAAAATTTTTATGCCGTAACAATTTTATTTACAACAATAATTAATTCTATTTTAACTATAAATTAACTAGGAAAAGTATTATCAAGCAAACATACTTTGTGATGTGTATTGACAAGAACACTAATCACAACAGTTGAGGAAATCATTTTGATAAAAATTTGTTGGGTAGGAACATACGGTCCTAAAGTCGCTACATTAAATGATTAATATTTAGCAATTTAGCATAAATACAAGTTTACGCTAGGAGAGTAATATTTACGCCATCTACCAACTTGATCTATATTGATATAGCTGGGAAATTGGTGGAGTTGACTGACTGGTGTTTTTGGAGGGATTCCTAAAATTTTATAAATTTTGTTTTATTTTTTGTAAATAAGTTAATTATCTCCTTTTGAAAATAAAGTTAATATAAAGTGAGTTGATTTAATTTTGATTAAACCATTATTTCATTTTATTTCCACTTGTTCGTCGTCTTTGTTTTCGCCAGCTTTAATCCATGCTAACTTAAATAGTTTCTTATTTATTATTTCACAGCATAGTCACAACCTACGGCAGGATATTGAAATGGTCACTCATTTGTTAAAAAGATTTTAGAAAGACATTTTAGTAAATAATATACATTAATAGATTGTAAAATTACGATGAAAATTGGTTACCGGTATTTAAAGTTTATTGCGATATCATAATAAAATAAATGTCACGATTATCGAAATGTAACCGTGTACATATAATTGTATTTAAACCTTATTTGCCAGGAATAGCCAAAGAGTACTTTTATATATCTTGGAATAGCCCTTTCTTATTTTTTTATTTATATACAGTTTTTTACACATTGCAACATTTTTCTGCTTATAAATCATGGACCAATGAAACGAAAGCAAAATCGCCGTCTATTGGTCAAGTTTACGCGAATAGTAAAAAGGAAAAAGTTGCTTGGCTGTCAAGCGCAAGCAAATCAAATTCAAAACAGAACACAAAGAAAGGCGGCTTGTGGTAGTCGCTTTTAGGATTTACATCCATCTAAATACGTGAATCTTTGTAAGCGTAAATATCATAAACAGTGAGAGAACAATCGAGAGCCGCACGTTTCGAAGTGTTGTGCCGGTTTTATTACGAGAAATGGCTGCGCGGAAGCTGAACACCATCGAAGACTTGAGCGGTGAGTTTTTCTCGTAAATAAACAATGGACAGGACATGACGCGAAACTAGATTCGCAAGTTTCGCTTCAGCGATATTTTTATGTGCAAGATCTTGTTTGCAGGCAACATCCGATAAGACCACTTTGTTTACGTGCGCATATTACGCAGCAATTAGAGATTTCACAACAGCTGTCTTTGTTGACGTCCTTGAGATGTTTTGCCTACAAGCTATCTAATTACGTTCTAACGTGTTGCGCCGAATTATATCTAGATTCTAGATATCAACTATCTAGATATTTCACTTATGTATATTTAAAACCGTTTAGATCGATCAACTCATTCTCGTTCGATCGGTTAGCATTCCATTGATGGAAAACTAGTATTTCAACATACGCTTTGGTACAATTACGGTGAAACCACGCCACGAAGGAAACGTTCGAGACACAGTTGCTCCTCAATTCGGTCGGATTGCGCCGACGTAAATAAGCGGCCTCCGCTTCGACTCTGCTCGCCTGGTACTTTTACATATCGATTGGCGGCGGCGGTTTTTGTTTTGTAAACAAGCCTCCGTTGTTTTCGTTTAGAGTTTTTTTTTTTGCGACTTGTAATTTTTTTATAGCGCTTACTGATAAGGCTGCTAACACGACTCGGCCAAATGATGCTAAATAACTTTTCGATCGGCGCAAATAAAATTGTGGTTGTGTTCTACACATCATGTTATGTTAATAAGTTAGCGCGATAAATATTTTATCAAGATTATATTTACTGTATATATTTTATCACGAAAAACTTTGTATTTATGATCTGTGAAGTAATGTAGATTAAATATATTTTGGATAAATCTATGAAGCGACTGCTTACGCAGGTTTGCAAAATGATGATGATGACAATAGTTATTCTCTATTAGCTTATCTAGGTATCGAATGTAGCGGAAGATAATCTATGCGACAATCGCATAATAATTGTTTTGTACGATTTAAATGTTCCGCGCCACTTGATAAATTTAAGTTTATCCAACGCATGTTTCATGAAGCAAGCAACAATTGTACTAACTTGAATGAATGCTCTAACCATTTTTATAGGTTGTGTAAAGGTTAAAAAATAATTAGTTTACGTCTATACGATTTCCTAAATTATTGTAAGCTTTTTTATTTCGATTAATCAAAGTTTTATGTTCTTAAAAATGGTGGATGGGGATTTGACTTAAGAGTATATTAATTGTATACATGTTATTATGGACTTGTTCCATCCCACTGCTGGGAAAAGCACTCCATCCCTTCATACACCTCAATAATATCGTCACCGTTATCGTTAGATTCCTTAGAAAATTAATTTCAGCGTCTACTATGGCTACGGTTCAGTGGAATTCCGAGTAAATGCTCAGCCCAACAAAATTTTGGTTTGGTATGTATATTTTTTATCTTCAAATATATTCAAGGTTACGGCCAGTAATTATGAAGCGAATTGTATTCAATTAGCGATGAAAATCGAATTGGGGACCTAGATTCGATAGCCCGCCCGGTGATGACTAGGACATCAGGAGAGGCGATGTAATATCCCTTTTCTACCTAGCATTTATCCCAGCAATTGCCAGGGTCTGCTATATAGGCGATGTACTATCCCATAAGCTATTAAACATACGAATAAAACCTTTGATGTAGCATCTTTGTAATAGATGTATAATATACGGGTGATATTTTTGAAATCGGTTTTGTTCTTTGTTACTGCCAACGTTATGAGTAACCAAATCCAACAAGAAAGAATTATTCCAAATAGGTTTATAACCGAAGGAGTTTCGAGGTATAAAACCTTAAATAAATTCAACCGAACTGAGACTCAACGTTAATTCCTTTTTGGAGTCTGTTAAAAAGTGACAACGCTATCAAAAGATATCGCCAATTTGTTTAGCAGATACGCAGTCTTGCTCGAAAACCTGTTTGTCGACCACTTCCCGTTGACCTCGACTCGCGAAATTTGGCAAGAAGCAGGCTTTCACAGTGCGAATAAATTAACATATCAGACTTTATCAATCTGCAATTATGGTATATTAGCGACCCGCGCCGGCTTCGCATGGGTGCGATGTATTGTTATTATGTATTAGTACAGATAAATAAAATTGGAGTGTCTTAATTAAATTTAAATGTTTTATAGCGCTAATCTCTGCAATTAAGAATTAACATTAAAATTTGTAGAAAAAGTACAAAAAGATTGTCGCCGCTGTGGGAATCGAACCCAACGTCTTCGGCATTCGCGGCCTGACGCTTTAGCCACTAAGCTAAACGGCTGATTGCCACACCGACGAAAATCTTAACGTCTTTTATCTACATTGTTTTTTAGCATTTGAAGCAATGCTTGGCGCATCCATTGTTATATCTTTTCCAGTATTTCGAACGAGAGATGTCGCCATTGCTTTTTAGAAGTTATTATTATTTTTAATTCTGCACTCCTACTCTTATACAGCGTGTCGTTACCATCGCGACTATAAATGAACACACGTCTAACGCTACTTGCCAATAATCATAAAAAATATTAACGTTAAACAAAATCCATAATTAAAAAAAATATTTTTCAAACAAACTAATTAAGTAAATAAGAAACAAAATTTGTAACATCCTATGCAACTCGCGCCTTAGCGTCGCATTACAAGCCTCTCCTTCTAGCAGTATGTTTTGTCCCTTTTAAATTCATTCAACCCATTCATATGCTTTGTGACCTTTACAAATGAAGTTTACGTTACAGTTTTATACGTAAGGGTGTTCTAAAATTCTTTGTTTTGGAAAATTTAATAACTTTGTAAATATTGATGTTTGAAGAATGTAAATTTTTGATACAAATTAACGTTTATACTTTTTTATGATTATTGGCAAGTAGCGTACGTCTAACGTTGTAACGTCTAACGTGTTCATTTATTGTCGCGATGATAACGACACGCTGTATATGTGTTCATTTATTGTCGCGTTGGTAACGACACGCTGTATACAGAGTGATCTCATCTTCTAATATATAAAATGCTCGTGTCACGGTGTTTGTAATTGAACTCCTCCGAAACGGCTCGACCGATTTTCGTGTAAATTTTGTGTGCATATCGGCCAGGGTGGAGAATCCGACATCTATTTTTCACCCCAAACATTTTTTTTTACCCTACAAATAATTTATATGGCAAAACAACGTTTGCCGCGTCAGCTAGTATACTATAAGCGTGGGAAATTTCATACTCCGTCCGCGCAAATTTCCTAATTAATGATATATAGACTTCTCACAGTCATCCTACGTAAGCAATTTTAAATGAGTCGACTACCCAATTCTTTAGCGTCGAATAAAAGCGACTCGAATGATTTCGATTTGTCCATTGTTTTGACGACGTACGACAATTATCGCACGACATTAAACGCTACGGTTGACCCCTTGCATTATTTGCGACGATTTTGTAACATTCGTAAAGAGATATGCAACGTTACTGTATTCATTGACCTATGAATTCAACGTTCAAGAATAAATTAGTGGATTTATCGTTGCAAAATATTATTTCAAACTAGCTGTGCCCGCGACTTCGTCCGCGTGGTAACATTCATACAAACTTTGATGCTATATTTATTTGTATGTAATCAACAGCCTGAAATATAAGTTTTATGCTTCTTGTTCTGAAAATGACAATACGGTACTTTCATACAACTTTTCATCCTCCTTTTCAATCCTTTACAACACTTTTTTCCAATTAAAAATGTCCTTTCTCAGCTTCTAGACTATCTGTGTACCAAATTTCATTCATATCGGTTCAGTAGTTTTGGCGTGAAAGCGAGACAGACAGAGTTACTTTCGCATTTATAATATTAGTATGGATAGTTGTTTGTGTCATCTAAAGGAAGCAGGTGGTTCCTGATAAGTAATAACCGCCGCCCATTGACATTTGCAACACCCGCAGGGCTCCAGATGCGTTGCCATCTTGTAATGAAGCTGGCACGGGCTACCTCACTCACCTGACGAAACGCAGAAGTACAACACTTTCAATTCACGCCGGTGACCTATGAGGTCCTGGTACTTACTCGGACGGACCTGCCCATTCCTGCAACATCGAAGACTGTTGCTTGGCCCTGCCGTAGTTAGTGGGAATCAGCCGTTTAGATTAGTGGTTCAAGTTAAAGAGTGTGGGCGACACCGAAAGACGCGGGTTCGATTCCCGCGGCGGCGAAATAAATACTTGAAATAAAATACTTGACTCTTGAGTAATGTTAACTTGAGTTGAGTGACTGATTTATTATTACGACGAACGATAGAATCGATTTTCTGATCATGAACTGGCAGCCCTGGAGTGATTACTGCTTCGTGATTGCGTGATTATCGTTATTGTCGTCGATTTATCACGCGTGCAAAATTTTAAATGGATTTAACATCGGGACGTTTGAGAAAATCGAAATGGAAAGACAATACATACAGCTTCATATATAAGACGGGCATAGACAAACTTTTAGAGTTAAATGCTTAAAATTCTTTTTTTTTTTATTATCTTTATTTTTATGGGGTTTTTATCTATAAAGATACGCCAACCCCATCGTAACCTATACATATCACAACAACTAAATGCTTTAAATTCAATATTCGAGTAACTTAAATCAAAAGTCCCTGTATTAAGTGGGGTAGGCAGATGCCGAATAAATGTCTCGAGTGACTTTTTTATTAATGTCAGATGCAAGTTTGTTTTACTCTCGTTATACATGTTTTCCTGGTACCTTGAGTTCTGATTTTTTTTTTAAAACATTGCCCGTACTTTAAGGTAACATTTATCCCGTGTTGTAAGTTACGTTTTTCAAACATAAATTTCACATGGGCAAACACCGAAAAAACTATCTGTGGGTCACACAAATAGTTGTTTTTTTTTATGCGAAAAGTTGCCAAACGAGCAGACGGGTCACCTGATGTTAAGTGAATACCGCCGCCCATGGACATCTGCTACACCCTAGGGTTACAGATGCGTTGACAACCTTTTGAAAATTGGGCTCCGGCTACCTCACTCACCAGGCGAAACGCGAAAGTATTTGTCATACTTCCACTTTACGCTGGTCTTCTCTGAGGTCGTGGTACTTACCCGGACGGGCCTGCCCATTCGTGCAACAGCCGAGGCTAGTGCTTAGCCCTACCACCGGACTCTACCGTCTGGGGATCGAACCCACGACCCCCGACGACGAAGCCAATACCTTGGCAACTGCGCTACTTTTAATTAAGTCTTGTTGTATTCCGCAATAAGAACGACTGGATTTGCTGTACTAGGGAACAAAAAGCTAAACTATCTTAATTTTTTCTCCCATTATCTTATGTAATCGTAGTATCCTATTACTTATCTATCCATGGCAGATAGCTTACTAGAGATACTTGTATAAACTTATAGTTGGCGCGTTTCTGTAACAATGTTCTCTGACAGTGCCATCGAGTTTGGATGTATCTAGTAAGCTAAACTTGGATCCAAAATTAGCCTGAGATAACCTGAAGGATTAATATATTACATTGTGTTTACTAAGTTAGATTCGCTAAACAAAGCTCGGAATATTATGTGAAAAGAACTATCTCTACCATCTATAGTTTTAAGCGTAAAAAAGGCTTGAAGGTTTGTTACTTTCGTAACTCATGGGATCCTGGTACCATCACTATCATCTCAAATGAGACTGAGCTTATTAGGATTTCGTACCCAAAGGGTAAAATGGTACCCTATTACTAAGACTCGCTGTCTGTCTGTGTGTTTGTCTGTCTCCGGGCTGTATCTCATGAATCGTGATAGTAAGACAGTTGAAATTTTCACAGATGATGTATTTCTGTGGCCGCTTTAGCAACAAATACTAAAAAACAGAATTAAAAAAAAGATTTAAGGGAGCTACCATACAACAGACGTGGTTTTTATGCAGTTTTAATAGATGATGGTACGGAACGCCTCGTGCGCGAGTCCGACTCGCACTTGACCGTTTTTTATGTTAGCAAATTGGCGGTTCACTTGATGTTGACTGGTAACCGCCGCCCAACATCTGGCCAGTTTTAAAAATAGTGGCCCCGATTACCTTACTAGACATAAACCAGAAGTGTAATACTTTTACTTCTAGGTTTTTTGAGTTTAATATATTTTGCGAGTTGATTGTCCGCTGTAGTTGCTGTCTCAATTTATGTTGGCCTAGTACCCGCACGCTTTGAAATCCCGCCGCAATAGTCGCCCAATTCATAAGTGAATTGGATGATTGGCCCCTATATATAGCTCCGGGTCTACGTACCGCAATTTGCCAATTGCGCCAAATTGGTACGCTCGCATCGGGTCCGTGTGGGGTATCTCCGGTATGCGGTAAGCCGATAGTTAGGGCTGTCAACATTGCCTTGAAAACTATTTCTCAACCGACTTCAAAAAAGGCGGAGGTTCTCAATTCGACTGTATTTTTTGAAGTAAAACTTCTTTAGGCGCGACTAGGGAGTAACTCAGATTTTTTCTGACGGAAGTAACGTCATAAGTATATGTCATATTTTTAAAATATGACATATGTTGGCGCTGGCAACACTGTATACCGGATATGACGTTATCTACTCGAGCCAAGGGACACATGGTCGCATGGAGCAGCGGTCACTTGGATTTCGGCCTCGTTCCCGGACGGTGATATAACCACTAGTGCTGCTTGTCGTTATAAAAAGTTGTTAATATTCATGTTCAGTAATAGTTAAAATATTAGGATCAAGGTAAAATCGTTAGAACTCTTATACATATACTAATGACGTTACTAAATATTTACTCATTTCAGTGATATATGCCGTCAACGCCAAAGAAGTTTTACTTCAATCGCGCGTAAAGGTTTACACGCACACACTTTTTTTTTATGTTTGTTACCTCAGTATCAGATGATTATTTTTTTATTTGAAAGCTGGTGTTTCCCATGTGGTCTAATATCAATTTCATTGGTATTGGATCTTGGACTGCGGGGATACTCGGGGAACTCCTGAAAATCGATCGTAAAATGAATACAGAGCGAGATATTTCAAGTCGGTTTTGTTTTTCGTTAATAAAAAATGGACTTGTCAGTCTTTGAGAGACTGCATGAATGTTGCAACACTCTTACTCTCTTTCGTCTTGAGTCGCCGAGTAAGTGGCAATATTAGGTAAGCATGACATTAATTTAGTTATACTTTGTCCGAAAGTGAATGGTTTTATTAACACAGTTCGAAAACTACTGTTCAGACGATAAAAGAATACTAAAGTAAAGTAAAGTAACAGCCTATACATGTCCCACTGCTGGGCAAAGGCCTCCCCTATACAGAGGGTATCAGGGCGTAGTCCACCACGCGGCCCCACTGCGGATTGGCGGACTTCACATATCTTCGAAATATATATATTTATTGTTATTATTTCGAAAATATGCAGGTTTCCTCACGATGTTTTCCTTCACCGCGGAGCACGTGATAAGTCAGCACTTAAAGTTAAAAACCTCATTGTTGCCGGCACCGGGGATCGAACTCAGGTTGCTCGAGTAATATTGAATTAAAGGCCAGTGCCCGGACACTGAGCTATCACGGCTCTAATAAAAAGAATACAAATTTATTATGAAAGTAAGTTACTCAGTTATCCTGTTGCACGAATGGGCAGGTCCATCCGGGTAAGTAACACGACCTCACAGAAGGCAGTAAGTGTTGCACTCCTGCGTTTCGCCTGGAGAGTGTGGTAGCCGGGGCCAACTTGTTTAAAAGGTGGCGCATCTACAACTCTACGGGTGTTGCAAATGTGAACCGCCAGCTCGTTTGCCACCCTCTCACATACAGAAAAAATCTGTGATGTAACCTGCACAGCCTGCACAGGGTAGCAAAGCGACTGCAACACTGCGTGTGTGCGCTATTTCAATGCTTGGGAATCACTTAACATCATGTGCACCAGATCTTTTGCGACCTAACGGTGGTAGGGCCACGCAGCAGCCTCGGCTGTTGCACGAATGGGCAGGCTCGTCCGGGTAAGTACCACGACCTCACAGAAGACCGGCCTAAAGTGGAAGTATAATACTTTCGCGTTTCGTCTGGTAAGTGAGGTGGCCGGAGCCCAATTCTCAGAAGGTTGTCAACGCATCTGCAACCCTCGGTTGTAGCAGATGTCTATGGGCGGCGGTATTCACTTAACATCAGGTGAAACGTCTGCTCGTTTGACAACTTTTCACATAAAAAAAGACCTCTTGTAAGAAATCATCACATTAGAATTGTTGCCAACCTTAAGCAGTGTCTCGTTATTTGGTCGAATAGGTTTTTCTATTAATTTACGACCCGTCGTAGTTATCCAATGTTTTTGTTTAAACCAATTAGTTGGTCCGTATTTCGCCTCTGAGTTTTTAGTTTCGCCTATTTGACGACCCGGTAGTCACCCTGTCTCATGCGCCAGAGGGTGTGGGTTCGATCCCGACCACTGCTGGAAAAATATTGATGAACATAGTGTTTTTCCAGTGTCCGGATGTTTATATATTTATAAAAGTAAAGTAACAACAGTCTATAAATGTCCCACTGCTGGGCAAAGGCCTCCTCTGTACAGAGGGTATCGGGACATAGTCCACCACGCGACCCCACTACGGATTGGCGGTGAAGGAAAACATCGCGAGGAAACCTGCATATTGTCGAAATAATCTATTTATTATATCTATTTATTTACGAAAGAAAACTATGTTTATCAGTTATCTAGTACCCATAGTACAAATGTCGCTTAGTTTGGGACTAGAGAACGTTGTGTAAAAATGTGTCTTCAAATATTTAATTATTTATTATTATTATTTACTCCCCACTAGTGGACTCGACAAATGTCTATACACACGTCTTAAATGCGACAACAGCTTCTTAATAATTCTTCTAAATAATTTAAAAAAAAAGTTTAGTAGTGGACCGAATTGTGTATCTACCATTCTCGAATCGACTTTGTTCAAGTGGATTCTCATAAAAAAATTCATCAAAATCCGTCCAGCCGTTATTACGAGTTCGGTCACATCGGCTACGCAGTGCCGCCGACTGTCATTATGGGCTTCAAATATTTTAGTCTTTATGTTCGATAGAAAAAAAAACGATTAGCTAAAAATCGTGTAAAAAGTGTGTATTTAAATTCAATATTAAATCGGTTCACGCCTTACCACTCGGATTACGCCGACGTAGAGGAGTTTTATATATTAAAACTAGGCTTTTCGCCCGCGGCTTCGCTCGCGTTGAAACCCTTAAATAAAATATCTTGCTTTAAAAAAATTACAATTTAGCCGGTGCCATTTCTCAGGCTCTAGACTATCTGTGTACCAAGTTTCATTTAAATCGGTTCAGTAGTTTTGGCCTGAAAGCGAGACAGACAGACAGAGTTACTTTCGCATTTATAATATTAGTATGGATTTACACTGATACGACCACGCAGCAGTCTTTGCTGTTGCACGGATGGGCAGGTCCGTCCTGGTAAGTACCACGACCTCGCAGAAGGCCGGCATGAAGTGGAAATGTTGTACTTCTGCGTTACGTCCGGTGCGTGAGGTAGCCGGAGCCCACTTTGCTAAAAGTAGGCGACGCATCTGCAACTTTACCAGTATTGCAGATGTCCATGGGAACGCTTAACATCAGGTGAACATCCCGCTGGCTTATCTTCCCTCCCACATAAAAATGTTATGGATTTTTTCCCCACGCGCCTCCGCGTGGGCCGATAAAGCGCGAAGGTCGCCTTATCAGCCGCTATCACAAAAAGTAAGCCTCCACGCGCGCTATAATGTAACAAATTTACATAGCTTGTTTAGGCGGAGACGACAGATTATTTAGCTAGCTGGCTTTGAATTCGTTTGGGGCTCCTTAGGTATATCGACCGGTTACAACGGACGGACCTATTGCGATAGATATATCTATAGATAGATAGAAAGATCTATAGATACATAGAATAGAAAGATCTATAGATAGATGGATAGAAGTCGTTATTTTCAAAAACATGGTGTACATACATTGCATGCAAAATATGAATATTGTGTAAGGAACATCGTGTTTTCCAGTGTCTAGGTGTTTATACAGCGTGTCGTTACAACCGCGACAATAAATGAACATACGTCTGACGCTACTTGCCAATAATCATAAAAAAATATAAACGTTAAAAAATCCATAATTAAAAAAAAAAAAATTTAAAAAGTTATCCTCTGTATGTTGTTTATTGTCGCGGTTGTAACGACACGCTGTATATGTATAATATGCATCTATTTACAAAAGAAATATATGTTTTAAGCATGTTTATCAGTTTGTCTAGTATCCATAGTACAAGCGTTGCTTAGTTGCAAATATTTATTATTAATATTTGTTATTGACCCATTATGTCCAGGCTGCATAACGACATACAAATTGGTGATAAGAGATGGTGCGTTGACCGCGATTTGCGTTCGGTTTTCATATTCTATCTGTAGACTTGGTTATTAGCGATACGTATTTGACATAGGCTCATTAATAATTAAGTCAAAATTCTATCTCCACTAACTAAATCTACAGATAGATAGGTTATTGAGAACGGCCGTTTAGCTTAGTGGTTAAAGCGTCTGGGTGCGAATCGGAAATAATATAAATAAGCACATATAGTTGGATGGTTCCGTGGCGCATTTTCCAAGGTGTTGGTTCCGGTGACCGGGGTCGTGGCTTCGATTCCCACGCGAGAAAACTATTTGTGCGACCTACAGATAATTGTTTCGCATCTGGATGTTTGTCCACGTGATATTTATGTATGTAAAAAGTCCCTACAACACTGGATAATGTTATCATAGTAAGGGGGTAACGTTATTTTTTTTTTTTTAATTTATTGGGACATAAAACAGTTATACATTAACAATTATACATAAAATGGAATTTCTAATTATTAAACTAAACGTAAAACCCACACCAATGTCCGCGTTTTCTAAGAGAAGATTGCAATATACTTTCTAGGTCGCCGTGGTCGTCGAAAGTTACTATCGAACCCCGTCTACACAAAAGTACAAATGTTCAGTGACCAGCCCGTACAATTACAAGTCCATTTTTTCATTAACGAAAAACGAAATCTACTTCAAATATCTCGCTCTGTATTCATTTTGTAATTGATTTTCAGACGTTCCCTTAGTATATCCGGGTCCCGATATCCATTAATATGGGAAACACATGGGAAGCACCAGCTTTCAAATAAAAAAAGAATCATCAAAATCGCTCCACTCTGTAAAAAGTTATGAGGTAACATACATAAAAAAATACAGTTGAATTGAGAACCTTTTTTTTTTAAGTCTGTTTTAAAATGGATCTAATTCTCTTTCGAAGACATCAAGTGAAGTTAATATTCGGTACGAAAGCACTAATTCTCTTTCGAAGACATCAAGTGAAGTTAATATTCTGTACGAAAGCACTAATTCTCTTTCGAAGACATCAAGTGAAGTTAATATTCTGTACGAAAGCACTAATTCTATTTCGAAGACATCAAGTGAAGTTAATATTCTGTACGAAAGCACTAATTCTCTTTCGAAGACATCAAGTGAAGTTAATATTCGGTACGAAAGCACTAATTCTCTTTCGAAGACATCAAGTGAAGTTAATATTCTGTACGAAAGCACTAATTCTCTTTCGAAGACATCAAGTGAAGTTAATATTCTGTACGAAAGCACTAATTCTCTTTCGAAGACATCAAGTGAAGTTAATATTCGGTACGAAAGCACTAATTCTCTTTCGAAGACATCAAGTGAAGTTAATATTCTGTACGAAAGCACTAATTCTCTTTCGAAGACATCAAGTGAAGTTAATATTCTGTACGAAAGCACTAATTCTCTTTCGAAGACATCAAGTGAAGTTAATATTCGGTACGAAAGCACTCGATAATCCTATTTAAAAGTGCCTATACTGTAACAGGAGTCCAGGCGCGATGATAATATTCCGCAACTGTTACGTTGAAGGCCACAGAGCTTTGGATTTTTTCGCAATACCAATAAGGAAGCGATAGCGCGGGTGATTACTGATAGCGTATCTAATTGAGTCCTCGTGGTTTATTGGTTAGTGTACGAAGCCCCGGGATTGGTACGCAGTTCTAATCGCATTCGAGTGGTCGACCTTCTTGATTTTCCTTTTCACGATAATGTCGGGGTACCACATCGCGTCGGGGCCGTGGTGACCCTAATTATACCCAAGTGTAGACTTAAACCAGAAAATAGTTTCCTTGTAGATGTTTTAACATGTATAATTATATTAGTTGAAATTAGTAGCCTAATGGAAAGGGCCCATTATATATTCTGAGAATACATTGAGGACAAGGATGTGTGCAAATGATTTCTTCTCAGCATTTGCAAATCCCCTGTCTGCTTCTGGTTTATACTTTAATTTGTCTTCTGTGAGGTCCTGGTACTTCCCCGGACGCACCTGCCATCTCGAAGACTGTTGCGTGGCATCACCACAGACAGTAATAAATGATACCATCAAGATATCGTCAAGTGGTAAACTCGCCAATCTAACATTTTGGTAGTTTTGACTTAAGTGTACTTATGTGTAGTGACAATTATTAAAATATTAGAAAAACAAAGCAAAACCACCAAAATGTTAGATTGGCGAGTTTATTATTGTTACGACGATATACGTGTCACATAACATGTGGAGATGATAACTTTGGGTACTGTAACACCGAAAATACATAATCGGAATAGTTGATTATTTGGAAATTCTTATCTCGAACACGTTTCGTTAATAAGCAAGGTTAGTGCCGGAGATATAGTGCGTATACTGCGTATCTATAATCGACGGGAATTTAATTAATATCGGCAATATATCTAGATTACTATACTCAGTAAGATTTTATTGCCTAGATATCTCAAATTATTAGAGGATTAGTGAAGAAATGGTTTTTAGTGTAACATCGTACAATATTAAAATAATCTCCTTTGTTACAAACGAAACAGTTCGTAAGTTACGAATTTTTTTTTTATCTGAAGCGAAAACAGACGCAGATATCTGACATGTATGGCACCCTTTGATGCGTCGCCAATTTTTAGAAGAACGGACCAAAGCTACCTCACTCGCCAGAGGTAATACTCCCACCTTACGCCGGTATTCTGTGAGGCCGTTTCGACCGTGGTGGGCCCACGGCCAGGAATGGGCAGGCCCATCCAGGTAAGTACCACGGCCAGGAATGGGCAGGCCCGTCCGGGTAAGTACCACGGCCTCACAGAACACCGAAGTGACGTGGAGGATATTACACTTTCACGTTTCGTCTGCTGAGTGAGGTTACCGGGGAGGGTTTACCACTTACCTTGCTCGCGTAAGTCAATGATGCTTAATAAATAGTACCTGGAGGACGGAGCTTTGCTCGTTTTTTTTTTTTTTTGGTAAATCGTGTATTTTGTAAATAAAAAAATCTGGTATAGAAAAACAAGGTAAAAAAAATAAGTGTGTTAATGATTGTGATATGAACCGCGGCCGTCGGTTTCGGGGCCGCCCGATTACCGGCCGAGCTATTAAAACATTTTTTTTTGCGAAGAAATTTAACATCATATTCGAATGATATTTTCCATTCCTTGAAAACAGGGATAAAAGGACATTTTCTAAAAATGAAACCTAGCCAGATCGATTTTTCGCCCCCGAATCTACGCACATACTAAATTTCATGAAAATCGCTGGAGCCGTTTCCGAGATTCCGATTATATATATACAAGAATTGCTCGTTTAAAGGTTAAAGGCCCATTTACACGGTGCCAGTTTCTTGCCTGTTGTATACAATTAAATTGAAGCAATAAATGAGTTGCATGGTCTAAACAATTATTGCTCTTGTATGTTCAAGAAAATGGCATCGTGTAAATGGGCCTTAAGTTAGATGACGCATGTCCATACTGCGCGGCGTTTAAAAATCGTTCCGCTTTTCCATTATACGACGCATATAAGTCAATGTGACGGATGAAATAGAACGTATGATACGGAAAGAGATAGCTGTCTATAGAATCGCAATGCAATTACACCAATTGGCGTGATTTGAATGCCTCACTTTCAACGCGCTAGTGTCATATAGACCTTGTATTTTCAACCGACTTCGAAAAAGGAGGAGGCTGTCGATTCGACTCATTTTTTTAATGTTTGTTACCTCAGTATCAGATGATTATTTTTTTATTTGAAAGCTGGTGCTTCCCACGCGGTCCCATATTAATTTCATCGGTATTGGATCTTGTGCTGCGGAGATACGCAGGGAACTCCTGAAAATCAATTATAAAATTAATACAGAGCCAGATGTTGAATTTGTAGTTGGTTTTGTTTTTGTTATTAAAACTTTAGGACTGGCAGAACGATTTGACGTTATCTAATGTTTGTAGTAAATCATACAGTGATACAGATAAATATGTTTAAATAAAACTGTTTTGCTTGTTTTAATTTGCCGAACGTTTAAAACGTGATTAAACGCTGGCAAAATAAAACACGATAACATCTGTAAAACAGTTTTATTAAACCATAAATTTATTTACCTATAACGTTATAGGTATAATAACATGATCTTAAAGATAATGTCTACCGATACTTTGTGTTTAACCCGCCCCGGCCCTGTCCTTTTTTATTCATTTACAGTTAAGTACTAGACTACTCACGGGTGCTATACATAATATAAACCTTCCTCGTGAATCACTTTATCTAGTAAAAAATATCGCTTCAAGATCCGTTCCGTAGTTTAAAAGTTCTAAGCATACATAGGGACAGACAGCGGGATGACTTTCTTTTATACTATGTTGTGATAAACACCCAGACTCTATAAAAACTTTTTACGGTGGCAGGGCCACGCAGCAGCCTCGGCTGTTGCACGAATGGGCAGGCTCGTCGGGGTAAGTACCACGACCTCACAGAAGACCGGCCTAAAGTGGAAGTATAATACTTTCGCGTTTCGTCTGGTAAGTGAGGTGGCCGGAGCCCAATTTTCAAAAGGTTGTCAACACATCTGGATCCCTCGGGTGTAACAGGGCGTCGGTGTTTACTTAACATCAGGTGAACCGTCTGCTCGTTTGGCAAAAAACACAATGTTCATCACACAATAATATTCCAGTAGTGGGGATCGAACCCACACCCTCTGGCGCAGGAGGCAGGTGCACTACCCACTACGCCGTTGGGGTCATCAATTTTATTCTTGATGTAAATATTTAATGTCCTTTGTTATGATAAAACTTTTGCTATCGAATGCTACGAGAATAATTTTTATTTCAATACCCAATAAGTAATATCTTAAAGCTTTTATGTCAGAAAATTAATACAGATTATTGTCACTATCGTTTTGATTTTTATTAAACTTTTTCTGGCATAAGTCACTTTATTTTGTACAATATTTTATCATTTCACAAAAACACCTTGTTTTTGTTACGATTATCTTTTATTATTGTTAACCTTTGTGTTCCCCATTTAGATATATCATTTTAAGCGATATTTTTAATACAACTCCTCTATAGTGTGGAATTTTATAGAAATTATCCCTACTTATTTATATCTAGCTTTTCGTCCGCAGCTTCGCTCGCGTTGAAGCCCTTAAATAAATATCTTTCTTTAACCTTTCAACCCTTTACAACACTGTCTTCCAGTCAAAAAATAGCCTATGTACTTTCTCAGGCTCTAGACTTTTTTTTTTCATTTTATTTAAAAAACATTGCCCTTACTTTAGGATAACATTATCCTGTGTTGTAAAGACGTTTTACAAACATAAATTTCACGTGGACAAACACCCAGATGCCAAACAACTATCTTTAGGTCACACAAATAGTTGTCCCGTGTGGAGATCGAACCCACAACCCCCGACGCCGAAGCCAATACCTAGGCGAAAAATCGATCTAGCTAGGTTTCATTTTTAGAAAATGTCCTTTTATCCCTGTTAAAACAAAAAAAATGTTATAATAGCTCGGTCGGTAATCGGGCGGCCCCGAAACAGAAGGGTACACACGCCCGGCCGCGGACGACTTCCGGTAGATTTTTAGTCTGTGCTCCTTCTTACTGACTATATTGGGACTTTGTTCACTCGCTAAGGACATCCTAAGGAAAAGGATCACATACTATCCGCCCGGTTTACGAAACACTGATTAAACTCTCTGAATGATCTTCTGTGATCAGAATGATCAATTCAAAGAGCTTAACCATCCTTTTGGCAACTCAAATGACATATGTAAAGCCAGACAGCTGATTAGTTGACATCTACGATGATCGCGTTACAGAAACCGGGCGTAAGATAGCGAAAATGAAAAAAAAATGTTAATAAAATAACAGTTCTATGTTTTTATATACTATATACATAGACGGTACCGGGATTTCGAACTCAAATTGCTCAATTATCACGGCTGTCTAGACTACATTATTGTTATTTACTAATTATTATTTAGTACACAAAGTATCGGTATCCAGGTTTTACTAAACATTGCTATAAAATTATTGATTTAATCAAGATATTTAAACTTCATGGTAGTTAAATTTTTCATCCTAAGAAACATTTCTCTACAAAATTTAAACGTTTCATCTCAATTGCAGAGATTATTATTACTTTAAAAAATTATTTAATATTAGCACTTTAAAAAACTTTAATTTCATTATCTGTGCACGTCAAACTTAACTTAAAAAAGAAAAAATTATCCGTGGGTAACACAAATAGTCGTCCCGTGTTGTAATCGTACCCACGACCTCCGGCGCCGGAGTCAATACCTTTTTTTATGGAGAAAAGGGGCGTGGAGCAGGAGGCTCACCTGATGGTAAGTGATTATCGCCGCCCATGAGCACCTGAGCCCTGATACCCTCTGTATAGAGGAGGCCTTTGCCCAGCAGTGGGATATGTATAGGCTGTTACTATGAGCACCCGCAGCACCCGAGGGCTGACAAATACTATTGCGGAATATTTTATCGACGCCAATGTGTGGGGTTAATACTGTATCAACAGAGTAGTATCGTTTGTTTTAGCCTACGTGAGTAACAACTCACGTAGGCTAAAACAAGACTATTATACCTGTACCTATTATATTGTAAACTGACCTTTTAAAAAAGAGCAACTGTTCAAGTTTCTTGTCGGTTTCTTCTCAACAGAACTGCTTTCCGAACCGGTGGTAACTTACGAACATATTAATTTCCTTGTAAAATTTCGACGTTTCATAAGAACGCGCAAGCGTCTATGTGAATCAAGATATTATTATTAAACAAATGCTTAAATACTTTCCTGCCTACTCGTGGAGTAGAAAAATCATCTTTATTGTTTACCAAGGAGGATATTTAAATATCATTTTTTTCTCCGTTGACTTTAGGGATGTTAGATGTCTCCATCTGCGTCCGAACCGCGCAAGTTTAAAATTATAACCGCCCTCCGCTCAGCATCGCGTACTCGATACGCAAAGGTCGTCGAACTGCGCGATAACAAAGCAACTAACTATACTGTCGTATACAAAATTTATCGCCCATTGTCTCGACGTCCTCGTACGTACACTTCCGTAGGGCAGGTCGCTTCTGTTGTCCTGGTAAACGAAAACCTTGTGACTTCTCTTAAGTCATGTTTGACGTAATGAAATTACAATTTTTAAAGTTATAATAATAAATGTCTGCAATTTTCGAGTTGAGTTGAATATATTTCTAAATCGAAAATGTTCAGGATTCGCGTGATCCTGTGCAAAAGTGTGTAAGCGTCTTATCTACAAATCACGTAGAATCCACACGGTGGCTGTTTACGTTCTGATAGCGAGTTGTTTGTAAGGAAAACATCTAATTCATCACCAAACACCACTCTGTTTGATTTACGGAGACATTTTACACACTTTGTTACGAACATGCTCATGTGTGCCTAGTATTTCAGGTCTGATTTTTCACAACCTGTCCGTGAAACTTGTCTTTTTGGACTTTCATTTTGAAAATCAGGTTATTCGGCAATTGTCAATAAGCAGACAGAGCCGTGATAGCTCAGTGTCCGGGCGCTCGCCTTTAATTCATACTCGAGCGACCTGGGTTCGATGAACGGTTCACCAATGAAATTGGTAATTTTATGTGCCAAATTATAAACTTGCGTATTTTCGAAATAACAAAAGAAAAAATATTTCGAAGATATGTGAAGTCCGCCAATCCGCAGTGGGGCCGCGTGATGGACTATGCCCTGATACAATCTGTACACAGAGGAGGCTTATGCCCAGCAGTGGGACTTGTATAGGCTGATACTTTTACCATAAACAAAATGTTAAGAAATTTACCAAACACATTATTATAAAATCGCGATAGACTTCGCTGGTGTGGATTTTTATTCCTTGCATCATCAATGAGCCTAAAACTACGTTCCAGAGCTTTCAGAGTCCTTTATTTTATCGGGGAAGAACAAAATATACACCAATCTTTGGATCACTTTGCTAATAATTTTCTTTTTATGTGACAAAGTTGCAAACGGGGTTTACCTGATGTTAAGTGATAACAGCCGCCCATGGAAATTTGCAACACCCTTAGGTTTGCAAAAGCGTTGCCACCTTTAAATAAAGTGGGCTCCGGATACCTCACTCACCAGACGAAACGCAGAAGGTTCTTCTGCGAGGTCGTGGTATTAATATTACAAATTTTACGATTCCATCATTAATACGATGTCTCGTATTTTTTTACCCTAGTTTCGACGGATGCTAAAATCTCATAATATTCAAGTATTCAATGGGTTATAAAATTAGGACGCGTGCAGACTAAAGCAAAAAAACGGAACGGACTCTAGGAAGTTTCGGTCGGTTAAAAATTTAATCCAAGGTTGCTATCGACTGGCTTGAAAGTAACAGTGGTGGTAAGTACGGACTTACTACGTTGCTCCTTTGGTTCTCGACTAACTTTGACCGCGGCTCCGCTTGCGTGGACTAAATAAACAAGTTATTTAAGTGACAAGCTTATATTATGAAAAATCAAACAAAAAAATTCATAACTTTTTTAACCGACTTCAAAAAAGGAGGAGGTCGATTCGACTGTATTTTTTTAATGTTTGTTACCTCGGAACTTGATGATTCTTTTTTCATTTGAAAGCTGGTGCTTCCCATGTGGTCCCGTATTAATATCATTGGTATCGGATCTTGGGCTACGGAGATACTTAGGGAAATCCTGAAGATCAATTATAAAATGAATACAGAGCGAGATATTTGAAGTTTTTCTTTTTCGTCTGTGTTTAGTGATAACCGCCGCATATTGACATTTTCAACTGTAGGGTTGCGGTTGCGGATTGACACCTTAACGTGGGCCCCGGCTACCTCATTCACTACTAATTAATTATTTAATATTACTAATTATTAATTTAATATATTTCGTGTGTCGCATTTCATCGTGTCGATTATGAGACTGGGGTTGCCAACTGTTTTTGAGAAAAATAAAGTATCACATTTTTCAAGTAGAGAAT
The DNA here is from genome assembly GCA_933534255.1 of Iphiclides podalirius. Lineage (NCBI taxonomy): Eukaryota > Metazoa > Arthropoda > Insecta > Lepidoptera > Papilionidae > Iphiclides > Iphiclides podalirius. The sequence goes on along the minus strand of OW152842.1, from coordinate 2,203,636 downwards.
AAATAAAGTTAAAGGAGAAAAATGAAGTATTTTTGAAAATTTTCTTTGTCTCTCCTCTTGAAGATATATTTTTGCGTGATTCTAGAATACAATCACAGTTTTTTTACTACACTTAAATAATTGGAAGCTATCTTTACATTCCCAGTTTAAATTTAAATAATAAAGTAGCTTTTATTAAAATAATAATCCGGGAAAACACATAGTAGCAAACACACACTGTTCCCACAAAGAATCTACGTTTAAAAATTAGTCAAATGACAAATTATCATAATTATAAGAAAAAAAAAGATAAAATTTTCTTGAGATTAAAATGTTATTTTAATCATATAATATAATTACAGCAAAAGCTTATAAATTGAAAGTTGATCTTTCTGTTTCAACTTTGAAGTATTTATAAAGTTCATTAATTCAATAGAGTATTTTCATATACTTTATTTTGTGGAAAAATAATAGTATTTATACCAATACGATTAATATATTTATACCAAAAGTATGGTTGGCAACCCTGGATGAGACTGTACTGAAAACCTTCCTTATTGGTTTAATTTGAAATCGGTGGCGTCATTTCGACGCAGACACACTTAACACGACATATACTGATAAAGGGACATTTATCATCTTATTGATTTAACAATAACGACGCCATTACTGAACGACAGTAATCGACAGATTCGCCTTAATTAAATACTACGTTTCGACTGTTTACGTTGGTACCGGGCCTCGAACATTGGGTCTGTCACGTATGCAGTATGCTGCAGAAATATTTACTGATGACTCATGTTGTTTCTTTATCATCGATGTATTGTTCTACATAATATAATATAATAAAGGGTTTGTTTGTTTGTGTATAAGGGTATTTGAAAGTACCGTCAGGCACCTATGTATGTATTATAAAAATAATATACAATATCCTTCCCACCTTTCCTTATTGCCCAGCCGTAGTACATTTATAAGCAAACATTTCTTGTTTGTTTCGCAGTACTTTAGTAATTAACCTCTGCCTACCCTTTAAAGCAATCGCACTGTCGAGTTATTTATAAATTGTATTATTTAGTTTCCTTTGAAGCTTTGGATCAAAAGGTATAATATGTAAACACTCTTCTGTTTAATAGCTATGTAGTGAAAAAATCAATTCAGCTAGATTTTGAGTTTTGTCGACACAAACACACGGAAACAAAATTTTTATATATAAAGATTTGGTTCTAGTTAAACGCCCCTTACGTCTCTGAGGGAGACAATTTTTTTTATTTTTTTTTTTTTTATTTGGACTCACGATAAGAATCGTCGCGACCTGTCTGTCTTCTTAAAAAAAAAATCGAATCATCTCTTTGTTCGCGCGTACAAGATGGCGTCGCATCGGAAAACGACTAGGCGCGCATAACTCTTAAGAGATGTCTCGCCCCCTACTCCAATCTTCTTCGGACGATTGTGTACGAAACATACACACATATTGCCTTGACATACGAACCATTTTGCAATGTAAGATATTTCGTTTTGTGTCATTGTTTCGCCTTCATTACCGTAACACTTATGCTCAGGCGGTAAAGTACATTTTGGCGTGAACGGGGTTTTCCGAAGACGAGAAGCACATAGCATTTAGGAGGTGTGTGAAAACATCCTTTAGTCAAATCATTAATTAATGTACACGGAGGGTTTTTGGTCGGTTGGTTTTAGAAGTTGACACGCCGATGATAATTTTATTAATTGTTTCAACGTTTGTTATGAAAATTAATTAAAACTGAGTTATATTTATTTACCTTAACTTTATTTGAAACTCATTTAAACAATAACTTTCATTAAAATAAAGGGATTTATTTGGGGCTTTTGAAAGTTGTATTTTTTTAGAGCTGTTTCATCTTTATTCTAGGGTCATTTTTTTAATTAGTTGGCGACACTGGATATCACTTTCTTACCACTTGTCACCAGGATTTGTTAATTTTGGCGAAACTTTATAACGTTGTCCACTCCGTTAGTGTCAAAATAAGGTAGCTTTATTTATTTTCAACCGATTATTTTACCTACCTTTATTTACGTCTTTTATTAACTTTTACCTCCACTGGGAACCGTGTCTGTGTTACACGGTACAAATCACGTGCACGAAGGCGTCAATTGTACCAGGGGACCATAAAGTTGAGGTGTTTTCACGTCGCTGCTTTTCGCGATTGATACCTACACGCGTCCAATGCCCGACGTGTGTTAATAGGTCGATCAACATTGACCTTATTTGTTAGTGCTTCGAGTTCAATACTGAACGAGCGCATTGTAAACAATACAATCGCTCTCGCCTACGGTTTCTCCTGCCGCGGCCGGTACGATAAGACTGAATTTCATCTGTGAATATTTATATTGAACTATAATACTAAATATTTCTTTTAAATATTGTTATGTTTAATATTTGTTATGTTTAATGAAGATTTTGATAGTTGTCTTTTGAGAAAGTTTATCTGCTTCATCCTTGGATATACGCAAATATATTGAATTAGAATTACCTTCAGATTTTCTGGTTGTAAACACTGGGAAATATGGTTTGTTTTTGTTATAGTTCTACTCGACATAACAAACTTGCCGTTAAAGTGACAAATTTTAAATAAAATATAATTTAGTCATGTTGGAATGTATGTACTTACTTAAATCTTACTTGAATCTCTGTCTCAACCTCAGCATTTTTGACGTTCTTTATTTTCCAAAGACACGAAAATATATTATAAATACAGGGTGTTCTTAAAATATTTGTTGGACGGAAAGCGTTTTGAATAATTCCGTCCGTTCTCAGGATGACGCTGAAGTTTAGTCCAGAGTTTCGGAGACCAACCATTCAAACGGACAAACAATTTATATCGATGTATTAAAAATGTATACCGTAGATTCTCATCGGGACGTCTGCCAGGGATGTGCTCGTACACGTGTTAGCCGGCGCCCGAAACGAACCGATGACGTCGCTTTCGCAAACAGGCCACCAATTGACGTGCCGTGTGGTGTCTCTGACATGTACCCGCCTTCGCGGCCTATGTCTCTGACATGTACCCGCCTTCGCGGCGTTTGTAACTAGAGTATTTTGATAATTTCCGACGCCTTCTAGAAAGGAAATAACCTAAACTTAGCCGCAATTTGTTTTAAACAGCCAGAGAGACAGCCAGTGGAACAAATTAACAAAGTTACAACAATATAATAATAGTATACTGGTTAGTAGTTAGATGGCAAAAGTGTAATGATTTACGAATAATTGAATCTTTAATCGAATGATATCAAATAATTCAAAATTTATTTTTCGATTTTACGACCCGATTGGCGTGGGGTTGCCTCTTGCACCGGACGGTGTGGGTTCGATCCCCAATACTGGAAATACATATATTGTGTGAGGAATATATTGTTTTTCGGGTGTCTGGGTGTTTGTAATATGTAAAATATGTATTTATTTACAAAATAAAAGTATGTTTATCAGTTTTCTAGTAACCAGCGTTGTTTAGTATGAGACTAGAGAACGTTGTGTAAAAATGTGTCCACAATTTTATTTTAATTTGTCCGGTGTCTCTCTCTCTGTCTCAAATATATTGCATATATATTAAATTAGAATTGCGATATGAAATAATAATCGCATGTTAGTTATAGTCGGTCCTGTACAACTTTGATTTTATTTCACGGCTTAAGATAAGATAATTATCGATTATTAAACAATTGCGAAACAGACATATCTCACAATAGCCCGTGGTAATATTTAAAAGGAAACTAGATAAATAAACACCCAATACTACAAACAGATAAATAATTAATACCTGCTTATTACTGGCACAGTACAGAATAGCCAATTGGGAATCACTCGACCTTTCGGTTTCGCCGCTATACCCATCCCACTCGCGCGATGTTTCCGTCTCGCTCCAACAATCTGATTCGATTACAATCGCGCGCGCGCCTCGCGTCACGTAGCGCCCTTCACCTCTAACAGTTCGGTTTGTTGTTTGTTTTCGCAGATGTGATGCTGTGTAATCTACCCGATTCTAGTTCACGTGTTCAGTTAAATTATGTTTTGTATGTTTGCATACATATAATTTTAACTGCGGTTTAAATCCGGTGTTGCTTAGATGGGGGAAGTACCAGGGCAGCATAGCACCCAGGGCACCATTCTTGTGAGCAAAGCTGAGCTGAGGTTGTCTCTGGCCGGTGGTGGTCACTTAACATCTTATCATCTCGTCGTTTTTAAAAATTTGCGTGTTTTATATTTATAACACCGCTAAATATACATACTTGCTAATTAGACATAGCTGCTGTGAATGCCCTGAATTTAAAATCCCAAACGGCTATGGTTTTAATAATTATGTCGATAATGTAAAGATTCTGACGTGTCGGGATGATTATGCAAATGAAACAAAATTCGTTAAAAAAATCCCGAAACAATCTTTCTTACGCATACTCCCTGTATTAGGGTTTAAAAATTATAGATATTGAAATGTTACTTTAGTAGTTAATTGTTATAATATAAGCAAAATTATTCGTTTGTTATTTATAAACGAATTATTATTGATACTTCAATCTATTGATAAAAGTGACACTATGTGAAAAATTATTATTTCAGCCAAATTTTACAGAATTTTGTGGCTAGTTTGCGACGTCCGTTCCGTGTTATGTGCTCCTAGTACTTTGCGTAGCTGATAGGCGTCACGTAACCGTGTTTGACTATGATTTTCTAGTAGTAATGTAGTAGTTTCTAGATTCCCGTTTTCCGATTCCGTTTCTATTTTTCCCGTTTCCTTTGCTTTTTTTAAGCCTCGCCAATACTGTTAAAAATAATTTATGGTTATAGAAAAATATTATTTTTAACAGTATTAAATGGATATGATATGATTAGAGTTGACTCGATGGCGCAGTTGTCAAGCTTTTGGATTCGGTGCCGGGGTTCGATTCCCCCACGGTGAGGGCGAATCATAGCAAACCTAGTGCCTTTACAACACGACTCATATGTTATGCTGACCACACCTATGTGGGATAAGGAGGGTTATAAATATGGATGTTTTATATAGGCGCTTTAAATAAATAAATAAACAGACAGACATCAATTATCGTACTAGAATAATTGTTGGTCATACAAACTTACGCCGTACTCATAAACTTGTAACAATATTATAATTAAGGTTTCATTAATAATGACAACCGTGAAATATGCCACCATTATCTTCTATTTATTTGTGAGAGTATTATTATTTCTAATTACAAACCTTAGTTTTAAAGGCCACACGCCACACTTGATAATGCAGTACTTTATGAGGAAAATAATTTTCAGAATGCGTTCTATTATAATGAACTTTAAAACGTGTATGGTGTCCCGGCAATTTATCTCAGCCGACTCGATTTGGTCTTTTTGTTCTTGCGAATATCTCGCCAGAATTCCGCTTTGATACATTGCTTGTCTGTGGATTTAATTGAAATGTAAACAATTGCCGATGTTCTTACCGAGCCACTTATTGAAGCGTTTTGTTTCAATTGAAAAAAAAATATTCAACTTAAAAAAAACCGCAATCAATTTTGACTGTGACCTTGGGCGGTGAACACTCAAGTACCACACTATAACACTTCAGTAACGATGTCTAGATGAAACATTAGGTAGTTTGCTACCTTCTAAAGTAGATAAAGTTGACAGAGATTTCACATACTTATCCCAGTGTACACGAAGCCGTGACAATAGATTTTTTTTTATGTGAAAAGTTGCCAAGCGAGCAGGCGGTTCACCTGATGTTAAGTGAATAAGGCCGCCCGCATGAAATTGTTACTTGCAATTTTAAGTGCCGATTTATCACGTACTCAACGAACGGTGTAGGTAAAGATCGTGAGTAAACATGCCTATTTTCGAAATGATAACAAAAAACTTCGTAGATATGTAAAATCTGCCAATCCGTAGTTTAGTCGCGGAGTGGACTGTGTCCCAATACCGTCTAAGCAAAGGGGTCATTTGCCCAGCGATGGGACATACATATACGGGCTGTTACGTTATTTATACGAAGCCTGTTACGAAAGGAATGTGTGTTTCTCACCCAACCCCTAAGGGGCTAAAAGGAATAGCTTTGTACATTCTACCTGAATGGCGGGTTGACCATTTAGAACCGGTCCGATGGGTGTTATGCCTCCCACCTAAGAAGGCATCTATGCGAAATAGTATTTTTGTAACCGCTCTCGTAAATCGGTGTATATCTGAATCTCGTCGGGATTTTATGACATACTTTAATCAAATTTTGAAGTTATAAATTGATCTATTATCCAGGTGTTATAAACGCGATCATATCTCTATGTTGATTATTTATAACGTGTAATATTTCGTAAATATACGAGGTCGTTAAAAGAACGTAATATAGCAATACTGTTTGAGAGAAAATACGTCCATATCTTTGCATAAAAGAAGTAGAGCCGTTGTGATGAAGATTGTATCTTTAGCTGAAAAGACCTTCATAAACCAAACAATTATGTAGCAAATATAAAATATAGTAAATAGGTCAGACTTTTTTTAAAAAAGCAACCGCGCAGAGTGTAGGATTATGGTTGAAGTTACTATGAAAACTCCGTTCCGAGATTCACGCGGAAGAATTACCGTGTGAATGCTTACAATGTACACTACCATATTCCAGTCTGGCAAGCTATCGATCTATAAACTGGTTTAGACTACTCCGGGAGCCCTTTTATCTGGATAAATGATTAAACTATTTATTAATGTTACCGCCAGTACTTGTTAACATTATTCAATTTGCTTGCTATGCAGGATAATCCAACAGTTGCGTGTAAACGATAATAAAATATAAAAGCCTATGTGGGAGTTCCTCAAGGTTTATGCTTCAGACCTGTCATATTTCTTCCGTTTTACGACGCTCTTTACCCCATATACCTAATATACCAATTGTCTCATCGTCTAATGACTTCCTTTTGATTTAAAAACTAGTTTTGCTTGGAGAAAACTGGCCAGTTAAATACTATTTGCGTCTCTACATTTTCCGCTTATAACATTCTAAAACTTGGCGTACAATCATCGTAGAAACGTAGTTAATTCACTTCATTACTTATTCTGTATTAGAAGCGTTCTGCTCATAAAAATTGTGCATATCCAATCACCCAAATCCACAACAGACTGCTCATAAAGACCTTGAATGTAATCAACGTTTTCGTTTCCCACAATCGGTCGGTGCATCGTCCAACGATGTCTCACCTGCGTTCAATACCAATGAACAACAACCTTCAGCGATGAGTCACGCGACACAGGAGCCGACCGTGTTTACGTTTGTCGCAACTGTCACGGTGGCGAAGTGGAAACGTACCTAAACAGCAAATCATAGATATAGTGTAACCTTATTCTGCGCAGATCGGAACAAAAATAATAAGACAGTTGACAGATTGACACAGAATAATTTCTTGAATTTACGCGATGACACATTATAAATGAAACTAATTTTACGGATTTATCGCGTTTATTTTTATTTTTAATTTTAATTCCGGACGTTTCGAACACTTTACAGCGTTCATGGTCACGGGACAGACTGAGGTGTTAGACGTCTGATTGTCATAGTTAACCCGGGCTACCGTCAGTTTTTGAATTATTAATTATTTAGGTTGACACAGGCCTAAAATAGCTCAGTGAATCTTTTAGGGGACAATGTATACGTTTCTACAACAATAAACGCAGAAAACGTTCAAAATGTATCAGTTGTTTTAATTTCGAAAATATTGTAAATTTTGTGTTAAAGGTTATTTTATTATTTATAATATTAGTTATTATTTAAATCATATCACACTCTGGATATGAATTGAGCGCTACAGGCTCTTTCATTGTCAAATAATGGCATTAAATAAAAGAGTTTCTCACGCCGGTTCATCTCAGGTCAGTGGCTTTTCTTTTCCGAACCGGTAGTAGTATTTTGAAAATCAATTAGTGATTGCAAGGTTTCTCCATTGAATGAACCAAGGTATTTGGATTTTAACTAGTATTCCCCTTCACGGTGAAGGAACGTCTGGAATCCTAAATAAAAATGAAATGTTATTATATTCGTAAACTAGTTTTATTTAACCCAATGTTTATATGACACAATAATATAAAGATATGACACTGGCGCACTGAAATTGAGATTCTATAGACAACTATCTGTTTCCGTATCATACGTTCTATATCATCTGTCACGGTGGTAGGGCCACGCAGCAGCCTCTGCTGTTGCACGAATGGGCAGGCCCGTCCGGGTAAGTACCACGACCTCACAGAAGACCAGCGTAAAGTGGAAGTATGACAAATACTTTCGCGTTTCGTCTGGTGAGTGAGGTAACCGGAGCCCAATTTTACGGCGGCGGTATTCACTTACCATCAGTTGAACCGTCTGCTCGTTTGGCAACTTTTCACATTAAAGAAAAAACACTTATATATGGCATATAATGTAAGGCAGAACAATTTTTTAAATGTTATTATATTCGTAAACTAGTTTTATTTAACCCAATGTTTATATGACACAATAATATAAAGATATGACACTGGCGCACTGAAATTGAGATTCTATAGACAACTATCTGTTTCCGTATCATACGTTCTATATCATCTGTCACGGTGGTAGGGCCACGCAGCAGCCTCTGCTGTTGCACGAATGGGCAGGCCCGTCCGGGTAAGTACCACGACCTCACAGAAGACCAGCGTAAAGTGGAAGTATGACAAATACTTTCGCGTTTCGTCTGGTGAGTGAGGTAACCGGAGCCCAATTTTACGGCGGCGGTATTCACTTACCATCAGTTGAACCGTCTGCTCGTTTGGCAACTTTTCACATTAAAGAAAAAACACTTATATATGGCATATAATGTAAGGCAGAACAATTTTTAAACGCCCCGCAGTACGTGCATTCGTCATCTATATTGTCAAACATCATTTATTTGACCGTTTAAATTATCCGCATTAAACCAAAAATCATTACTGTCCAGTTCTGCTCGTTCGCTGGGGTCGTTATCACCGACGTGCCGTGTTTCGCCTATAGGCCTTATCGCCCTTTCGGTGCTTCGACGTATCTGGACCGTCTGCCTCGGCCCGCCGCGTAATAACTGTACGATTCAGGCGGGCAAACGTTTTACGCGTGCTCGTATTTACTAGACGATGACATTGAGTCCTTTAAGGACCTCATGAAGTCATTTGGGAGGTCCCAGGGCTCCGAACTTAGTTTTTTTTTAAAGATATAGGCGGTATCCGTTCAACGTCGAAATTTCTCTGTTCAATATAGGCTTATTTCAAGGTTCTTATTGAACGTCATAAACTACCACCGGTTCACTAAACTAGACCTGCCAGAGTAGAACTCACACACACATCCTTGTACTTAATGTATTCCTCAATAATCATTTCATTTACTCAATTGATAATTAAAGTCCGCATCATCAGCGGGTTAGCAGCCGCGTTGCCAGCCGTAAACATAGTTGACTTGGGTGCTAGACTCGATGTCATATGTGGCGGTGATCGACTGAAACTGTGGTACAGTTCTTCGCTGTTGCACGAATGGGCAGGTCCGTCCGGTTAAGTATCACGGCCTCACAGAAGACCGGGGTATAGTAGAAGTATTCACCTTGTAACATGGCAATATATCTGCAACCCTGTGTTGCAAATTTCAATAGGCGGTGTCAATCACTGAACATCTTTCTTCTTAATTTTACTCTGAAATTATATGTTATTAAAGTTTTTTCAGTTTATCATTTTTGCTCATTCTTGTATTTACCTAATACTGTGTGTAATCAGATACATGCATCAGAATTTTTATGGAAATCTTACTACTAAAAGGTTGAATGTATGAAAAGCGTTGTTGTTGAGGATGAGTACTCTTGATATGTTATAGTAATTCCCGAGCTACCTCCAGTGTTCACTCACTCAAATAGTTAAGACCTCGTCCTTTCGGGAAGTGGAAATCGCTATTTCTGGACTTAGTTTTAGACGTGCGCCTGTGCCAAAAGTTTCCGTGTAATCGACTCTAATAGAGGCTGATGCACTCGGTTCATGAGTTTCACGCATCCAGAATAGAGCACCGCTGGTAGGTAAGGACCGAATACGAACGTACGTCTTAGATTTGTTCATGTAAACGTCAATAAGATGACAAATAACCGAATTAAATGCTAGAAAAACAAGAGCAGCTCTTGTATGTATTTCGTGGTCAGCGCTTGAGTCAGTAACTTCATTATGCTTTATTTGTGTATCGTTTTATTTATTTATGTCTTATTTTAGATCATTCTTGATTTTTTTTTTTTAGATTCCCGACATATATTATAGATTCGAGCGGGGTGTGAATAATCGATTCCATTGTACGGTAACCGGTTACGCGTAGGTCGATTTGCTTCTAGTGGGTACAATTTAAGCAGTGAAATTTTTGTAATCGAATAATGAAGACGGTATTCTCTACTTTTGGGAAATTGCCATTGGTTTATTTTAACGTATGAAGGTGGAAAAGTATCTGGCGGCTCATTTTCCATCTTCTACCGCCGCCCTGAAATCCACAAAACCAGTGAGGCTACAGATGCGATACTTGGTTATAAAAAGGTGTATTGCGATCACTAGATTATCACTGGTTGTGCAAGTTTTTACGGTGGTGGGGCCACGCAGCAGCCTCGGCTGTTGCACGAATGGGCAGACCCTTCCGGGTAAGTACCACGACCTCACAGAAGACCGGCGTAAAGTGGAAGTAGGACAAATACTTTCGCGTTTCGTCTGGTGAGTGAGGTAGCCGGAGCCCAATTTTCAAAAGGTTGTCAATGCATAGACCCTCAGATGTCCATGTGCGGCGGTATTCACTTACCATCAGGTGAACCGTCGGCTCGTGTGGCAACTTTTCACATAAAAAAAATTGTGCGGGCAGTAGATGGATGCAGGTAGCTCAGGATCGTGTTTCGTGGCAGTCTGTGGGGGAGGCCTATGTTCTACAGTGGACTCAAACAGGCTGAAATGATGATGATGTTCATCTCATCCACCGAACGAAGCATATTAGTATAATATTTCCACTTTACCGCTCTTCTGTGGGCCGTGTGAGCTGCCCGTTTGGGAAAGAGCATAATCCACTGCGGGCTCTACCAAAGGAGACAGGAATTTATTGGATATGACGTGGGAAAAGGCGCGCGTGCTAAAACGGCGACGCAATAAGACACTTTATAGTAAGTGCAAAGGCAAAGACATCGTGTCACGAAGGAATAAGGGAGATGTTGTGAGAAATATTGAAAACATTCGTTTCGACAATCATTATGCGCGCGCCGTGCACGTCAAATCAAGTCGAATGCGTCACAAAGTGAAGGCGGTCGCGGTAGGATAACGCACTTTATCGCGAACACCACAAGGTTAACAATCGTCCGACAGGTTCAGCGCACGGCCACGCGGGACGAAGCGGCTGCCGGCGCCCACGCAACGCACTACCCGCGCGCGCTTTGTTTACGAGTGCGTTCTAAATTTAAAATTTCGATTCAGTCTCGTTTCGACGCGCATCGCGTGCAGACGTGCCGCGCGTCCGCCGCTTACTCTTTTGCGAAATCGTGCGACGTTCTCGTGCGCTGTCTCGTTCGTGTTGACATTTCCCGTTTTTCTGCGCAGTTTGTTTTCAGTTTGGCACGTGCCGATGATGGAGTCGAAGAGTTTGGCCGATGACGGTTGCGTAGACGGTAATTGTTTGTTATTCAACAATAGTGCGAGTACGTTTTTTCGCCCCGTTGGCGTGCGGTCCGATACGTCTGGCGCGTTTATCACCGCGCGAACCGGTCAATGCGGAGGCGGGTAAACACACCGCTAAATGTCGCCACCTTGTTTACATTACTGGGACCCGGGTACTGGAGTTTTGTTTGTTTTAGCACGCTTTCATTTGTTCAACATGTGCTTATGGACTGGATTGTTCAAATTCGATTTAATTTCGAACGGTTTTGAGTTCGAAGACGTTTGCCTCTCCATAATATAAAATGTACACCGAAATATAAAATAAATATATATACCTGACGGCCATCGCAGTAGGACGACTAGGTGGAGTGACGACCTGTGCAAAGGTGCGGGATGTCGATGGATGCAGGTGGCTCAGGATCGTGTTTCGTGGCGGTCTATGGGGGATGCCTATGTTCAGCAGTGGACTCAAACAGGCTGAAATGACGATGATGATACCAGCAATGGCGAAGTGGTGGACGGGCAAGGACTCGATGGAAAGTTAGAACTTTACTTCTTCAACAATTATCGGTTCTACGAGCTATATGGCCGGCCCATCAGCTCCGGCCACTTCAGCTTGCTAATTCAGCTAGTTCTGAGCTATTTCTATACCATCATCCGATCTTAAATACAAATAGGTTGGACAATTAGCGGACTTCTCGTCGTCACCTTTCATCATCTGAGTTTATGAGAGGTCTTTTTATGGTGCTCTGCACTTAAGATGAAACGTAAAAACCTCTAGAAAACAAATTTTCTTTTTCGCAATTTTGAAATTGGTAATTGTTGGTCTCCTCTTAAGGAGATAAAAATAGATGCGCCGAGCATTGCTTAAAATGCGAATAAAAAAATGTGTGGATAAAATACGTTGAGATTTTCGTCCGCGTGGCAGTAGGCCGTTTAGATTAGTGGTCAAAACGTCTGGTCGCGAATCCGGCGGACTCGGCATCGGTTCTCGCGGCATCGAAAAACATTTCGTCCAGTTTTTCTACAAATTTTAATGTGAGTGACATGTTATATTCGTTCTACGGCAACTATAACGTTTATTTTATTACTAATCTCTGGAATTAAAATTAAAACTCAAATTATGTCTTCTTCTTATTTCTCCTGCAACTCCACACTAGGTTTCTCGATACTGACCCTCTATCAGCCGTCATCTTAATACTAACACCTTTCACAGACATATCGTTCTTCAAACAGTCCATCCAATTTTTTCTCGGTCTTCCTCTTGCCTTGCATCCTCCAACAATATTCATCACTCTTCTAGTCACATGAATAACCATTTTTTTTAACGAAAAACAAAACCGGCTTTAAATATCTCGCCCCGTATGCATTTTATAATTGATTTTCAGGGGCTCGCCAAGTATCGCCGGAGCCCAAGATCCGGTACCAATGAAATTAATATAGGATCACATGGGCAGCGCCAGCTTTCAAATAATAAAAGAATCACCAAAATCGGTACGCTCATTCGAAAATTCCGAAGTAACAAACAAATAAAAAAAAATACAGTCGCATTGAGAAACTCCTCCTATTTTGATGTCTGTTGAAAAGTCAAAATTGTCGATAAATTTCGCTAACTCGCAGCCACTAAGCTAAACGGTCGACATTCTCAAGGCGCGAAAATCTCGACGTCTTCTTATCTACTTTGATTTTTATTGCAATATCAGCAAGTCAAAATTTTATCTGTGTATTTTTAATTTCACACAATTTAGTCACTGTTCGCCGATTGAAAAGAAATTTGTGGAAGTAGGTTACACAGAGCGAAATTGGCTGGTTCTTAGTCATATTTATTCTTGGTGTCTGTTTGCCCGTCTGTACCTTTGTCTTCGTTCCTTTGTGCTGTGTGTGTGTCTTTGTGGGGCTCTGTCGGTCACGGCTCGGAAATGTTTGCTTTTCGAGTTATCGGTCAGTTGGCACACTGTAATACATGGTCTGTTTATATATGGTCCATCATCACAGGGTGCCGAAAGATTTTATTCGACAGTTGTGGCCAGGTCGCCGGGGAAGAGCTCACAGAACACCGGCGCGAAGTGGTAGAGTTGTGTACTCCTGCGTTTCGTCTGGTGAGTGAGGTAGCCGGGACCCACTTTGTTGAAAGGTGGCAATGCGTCTGCAACCCTACGGGTGTTGCATGTGTCCATTACTTGACAACACGCGAGGCTAGCCAGCTTGTTACATTGAAAAAAACCCGACATCTAAAACGCTCAAAAAAGAAAAAAAAACAACGCAGGAAAGCAGACTTGCTACATGTATGACGACCCGAATGGCGTAGCGGGTGTACCTGCCTCCTGCGCCAGAGGGTGTGGGTTCGATCCCCACTACTGAGAAAATATTGTGTGATGAACATAGCGTTTTTCTAGTGTCTGGGTGTTTATATATGTAAAATATTTATTTTTTACAAAAGAAAAGTATGTTTAAGTATGTTTATCAGTTTTCTAGTACCCACAGTACACAATCCACCAGTACAGTACCAAACACTATATCCATCTATTACACTACACTATAAACATATATATAGACCATCTGTTGCTTCAGCACAGCCAAAGCTTAGCATGAGATACCGTCGAGGTAACAGCACGTCGAATTTCAAATCAATCTGATCTGTAAAAGTTTGTGAGATATATTTTCTCAATTATGAAATGAGCTGATGATTATTCGAACGACCAAACATATTTGTTGGGGTGACCTTCGATAGACAGCGGAGCTGGTCTGGATTTTCGTCTGGGTCTCGAATAGTCTTGTGGATCAAAGAGCACTCACCTTCAACCGTCGTTGACGAGTCGCCCTCGTTCCTTGCACAGCCGGCCGAATCAGCACTGCTTTATTACCGGGACCACCGCAATTAACTTTCTAGCTCAAGGAATCAAATGTCCGGACAATAATTAGTGAAATCGAAACTAGTTGCAAGAGATGTTGCGCCGCCGCCGTTCAACCGATGAATAGCGAATAACGTGTAGCGAACGGGAATGTTCATTCGCTCTTCTCGCTCAATTCGAGTCTCCGAATGAGGCCTTTGTCCACAAGACCACAAAACCAGCCGAAACAATATTCATAAATTATAGCTAAGAACCATGAAACAAAACCGCATCGTAATTTGGCCATCCTTTTAAAAGCTGACAGAGACAGACAGACGCGTTAAAAAGGAGTACAATTAATCACAATAATCACAAAAAAAAATGAAGGAGTATAATTAATCGAATAAAATGTATCCAATAATACTATGACATACAAACGTAAGTTCAGTCCGGTTCGCCCTATGCACGGATGCTTTAACGTTTGTAACTTTGGCTGATTAAATTTAAGGTACCATGCAATCCTCTAACCCTGCAATAAATAACGATCAAGCAGAGATCCCGGCACTCTCGGGCACCCTCGAATCGGAATGCTAAACGGTCGTTTAGCATAAATCCAAGCTTAGGTCATCCCGCAGACCCTTACTACTAGCTACTTGCCTAGTTACACCACGGCGCGTCCCCCAAAGCGACCTAAGTGCTTGGCGTCATCCCAATCCGGTACTAATAATAATAGCGTGACGGTCCGAGCCGAGGCTTCCTCGGAAGCCCTCGAGCCCTCGAAAAAAAGTAATGTATCAGCCTATATATGTCCCAAGCTGGGCAAAGGTCTCTCTACAGAGGGTATCAGGGCATACGACGCGGCCCCACTGCGGATTGGCGGACTTCACATATTTTCGATATGTTTTTTTTTTTGTTATTATTTCGAAAATAGGGAGGGTTCCTCAAGATGTTTTCCTTCACCGCGGAGCACGTGATAAGTCAGCACTTAAAGTTAAAAACTTCATCGGTGCCGGCATCAGGGATCGAACTCGGGTTGCTTGAGTATATTGAGTTAAAAGCGAGCGTCCGGACACTGAGCTATCACGGCTCGAGCCCTCAGCGCCCAATGGATCTGAAAAGACCTTCTAAGAGTCAACAGTGAATGACCCAATCCAAACATGTAATCTTCAAATATAGTATCGCTTAAAATGTATAGAGTTCGCGTGAACACACGGAATCGTCTTTGCAAAGATAACCTAACTTAACCTTCGCGAGAAAACACACTTGATTACATAACCGCGTCGTTTTTAATGTTTAAAACCGTCACATTATAAAAGATTACGTCGAGTCGAAATAGAACCGAACGCGATTTTGGATGTCGAAAAACGAGTAAATCCAGTTTTCTCTATTTTTATGCAGTCTCTTATGGAGATGATCGTCTACTCTCTATTCGATTGTGGTGAAGCAATTCGTTGATAGGTTTGCTCTGTGACATGCCGATTGATTTGGGGTTCTGACGCCCGGTTTCTGGAACACTGCTTATCATAGATGTTAAAATCAGCTGTCAAATGGCTTTGCAAATGTCATTTTAGTTGCCAAAAGGATAGTTCGACTCTCTCAGTAGTTTGAGTTTGGAAATGCTCTTGGTCGTCACCTATACGTATAAATAAAAATGGAGTGTCTGTTTGTAATATTAAAATAACTGATTTTTACTAAACACATATTAATGTATACACGGAATTTTGGTCTGTCTGTCTGTTTGTTCCGGCTAATCTCTGAAACGACTGGACCGATTTTGGCGGGACTTTCACTGGCAGATAGCTGATGTTGTAAGGAGTAACTTAGGCTGCTTTTATTTTAGAAATTTTATTTATATTAAATTGCCCACGGACGAAGTTGCGGGGCACAGCTAGTTTTATATAATACTAGCTGGTGCCCACGACTTCGTTTGCGTAGGATTAGTACTTCGAGTAGCTTGTTTTCTTCTCCAAGATTCCATATATTATTTATACAAATAATTGTTCAAAATCGGTTGCGCGGATTGGTCGTGAAGGCGTACCAGACAGACGGAGTTATTTTAGAGACTCTTGTATATTTTTGAATTATAGCCTGTGTTATTCTGATGTATAAGTTGTAATATTGTAAAGTTTCATTAAAATCCCTTCTATTGTATTTCCGTGAAAGTGTAACATACACCCATACAAATTAAAATTATTTATAGTGCTAATCTTTGCACTTAAGATTGAACATTAAAATATGTAGAAAAAGTGCGAAAAGATTACTTTTCGACACACTTTTCGCACTTTTTCTACATATTTTAATACACCCATACATACAAACTTTCGCGTATATAATATTAGTAACTATTTAGGGATATTTATGAGGATATTATTAACTCTCCGAGCATGTGTCGTTAGGGTTATTTAGATGGCAGATTTAATTAGAATCAAGTAGTCCCATTTTTACTTACATATTTGAGACATTTACAAATACTTTGTAGAAGAGTGTTATTTGCATTGAATATTCATAAACTATACAATCCTTTTTACAATTCCTTTTTAGGATGAAATTAATAGTGAAAAACCATCTTAACTTTTATTTATTAATTAACTTCGCACGGGTGCAATGTAGATATCGAATTTCTCTGATGATTTATCTGAATTTGAATCTTCCGCTTGAATCACTCTATCTATTGCTGAAAAAGTTGGTCGCTTTGCAAACAACATATCATGCCTCTTTTTGGCTGTCGGTATACTCGCGCATCGTAAAAATTTCACTCTCATAACTTTATTCCAAACGCGCAGAAAGAAGTATTACTCCAAAAAGTATAGTACAGAATTGAGAACGTCCTCCCTTTTTGAAGTCGGTTAAAATACATATTACAGATAGAACAGATAATAGGTAAAGACTATATTCATATCAAAATATTTTTCCCGTGTTGTCAAACCCGACAGACAGTTTTATTGTCGTCTTCTTCATTGGGTTACGTATATTTATTAAAGTTTAACGCATTGGAATGAATTAAACTTAGAATGGACTGCGCTTTCACGGTAGATTTATAATCCAGCACAAGTTGCCTTATGTACGTATCCTTTTAAATTAACAATTTCGATACCACCGAGCAGCCGATGTCGCGGGCCAAAGCTAGTCCCGTAATAAACGCCCTAGCGTGCTCATGCATCCGTCGCGTGTTTAAAAAAAAAACAAATAACCGGAAGTCGGCCATTTTGGCGCAACGACACTGCTTAACGCCGACGCGATTTAATAGACTAATATTTCAGTTCAGATTTTATCGACACTATTCATTTATCGGCCGGTGCCTCACTACCATTTCGACCGGTAAAAGGGTCCTTCACTATGTAAAGAAAAAAGGGATTCGCGTATTAGTTGTTGTAGTTATTGACGCCAGTATACTTCGGCAAGTGTACGAAGCGTCCAGAATTAAACCTGATGATGTAAATTGAACGATAATGTAGAATAAGTTAATATTTTTAGCACGCATTTTTACAGAATGTTCTCGAGTCCCAAACTAAGATGGATAGCAGATAACTGATAAACTTATTTAAACACCCAGGCACTGGAAAAACACCATGTTTATCATACAACATTTTTCCAGTAATGGGGATTAAACCCACACCCTCTAGCCCGAGGCATTTTTACTACCCACTACGACAATCGGGTCGAGTTATATTACGAGGTTGGAGTTTTTCTCTATATTCAGCCTCTACTTCTCTCATTCTCAATCTCTCTTTCTCTTCCAGAATCGTGGGTGGAGTTGAATTCCGGCGGCGGTCTCGCCGCGGTGGAGAATGAGTACATCCGCCTGCTGAGGGAGGCGCAGAGGGAGAGCAGGGACTCGTCCGTGCGCCACTCCAGGGCCTCCAGCGTAAAGGGCAGGTGGGTTACTGCGTCCCTGGTCCTAAGATCTGCAAAGCGTTCCCCCTCCTAGAGCTCCCTCAGCTGTTTCTTAGAGAAAGATAGTTGCGTCGAACTCCCTGGTGCTTGGGTGGTAAATCTGCGAAACGTTTCCCCTCCTAGAGGAAGACAGCTGTTTCTTAGAGAAAGATAGTTGCGTCGAACTCGCTGGTGCGAGGGTGGTAAATCTGCGAAACGTTGCCCCTTCTAGAGGGAGACAGCTGCTTCTGAGAGAAAGATACTTGCGTCGAACTCCCTGGTGCTAGGGTGGTAAATCTGCGAAACTTCCCCTTCCAAGAGGGAGATAACTGCTTTCCTGAGGAAGATAGTTGTGTCGAACTCTACCAACTTACTCTTTTATTACGTCAGTGCATTTATAGGGGTCCGAAGACCTGATAATAGTGCCGTTCTCCTCTGCACTGAGCATACGTGTAATATAGGAATGACAAATCATTTGATCCCAGGGGCGTGCCCAAAGCTCCTTATGCTTTCTTAGTACTTAGACAGTGGTATGCGATCATGACAACAGAATTGACCCAAGTATTAGAGGAACAAAAACCCTTTAGTACTTAGACAGTGGTATGCGATCATGACAACAGAATTGACCCAATTATTAGAGGAACAAAACCCTATAAGTAAGCAACATCGCCATCCGAACCATAGACCGCTTTACTCAGTCCCAGTCGTCTCTGGCATGTGGAACGATAGCTGATTATGCTTTCCTAGTACTCAGACAGTCGTATGATATCATCTAGTACAGATTCGACCCAAGTGTTACAGGAAGAAAACCCAATAAGTTAGCAACATCGCTATCTGAACCAACGAGCGGTTTATAGGAGCCTAGTACCTTTTTTTTTTGGATCGGTCCAAGATCCTACTATACAAGAATCGTACCATAAAAACCCCAAAACAAATTCGGATTAAAAAAAAAAGAATCGTACCACTCCCACTGGGTTTGAAAACTTACTAAACGATCACGACGAACCGTGACAGGGTAGTAAAGATGCAACTAGTGCCAAGTCTGACTAGTCGAGTTGTTTGTAGAGAGTAAGAGAGATCTTCGCCACTAATTCGACATCAATCTGTTTATCTATGACGTCCTGGTACTTTCCTAGTGCAACCGGCGCATTGTGTTATTTTGTATTATATTTACGTATTATATGGCGCTTAATTCTTGTTATCGTAAATAGGTTAAGTTAATATCACAAGCCCCGGTATGAAGGTCGTCTGGCCCCACTTATTATGTATGCGATTTAGATATCCATTGTTCTACGAAGACAATGACAAACTCTTAGTGATGGCATCGATACCGTCATATCGATATCGATCTTATTTACTTTTTCATTATTTTTATTAATAAAATTTTCTTTCCATATTTGTATAAAAAGAACAACTGTTGTTTTCTTTGTCAGTTATATAGATCGTACGATAATGAATACATACAGATATAATGTATTCTTTAAGGACCAAATATTATTTATTCTCCGATCCATCAATGCAAAAAAGTATATTTTTATTAACCGAAAACAAACCGGCTTCAGATATTTGAATCACTATATACATTTATATTTTATTATGAGGATTTCCATACATGGGAGCTGAACCGAGCCTAATGCTAGAAGCATTTTTAAAATCTGTTCATACATGAATAGATGAATAGAACCGAATTGAGAAACTCGCAAGTCGGTTGAAAATGTTTTCGATCCATTGGCTACAAGGAAATCAAAAATCATCACATCTTTAAAATTAGTGAGAATTTTTTAAAATTGGTTAGTGATTTATTTCTGAACTTAATATTCCTAATGCCCACTCCTCTATACGATTGACGTAGGTCAATGTATGTACTAGGAGAACAGGACGCGTAGAGATAACATTTCTGCCTACGCGTCCGCAATGATTGAACACTTGTCTCTCCACAATACTGTCACGCACACATCCGCACACCACTAGATGGAGTGACGACCTATGGAAGTGTGCAGGAGGTCAATGGGTGCAGGTGGCCCAGGATCGTGCTTCGTGGGGTATTCTATGTCCAGCAGTGGACTCAAACAGGCTAAAATGATGATGATGATCTATTTTAACCACATCGATTAAATTCCACCAGTAATAATAACTCATATGCGTAGGACTCTGCCGGCAGATTGTAGTCGCAATAAAAAGCAGCCTAGATTTAGAAAAATTATCCGTCGGCAAATTGCCAGAGGCATAAAAAACACGCGCCTGTTTGGATCTAAGAAACAGGATTTTTTTTGTAATAATACTATTTATATGCAAGCTTGTATGATGCTTTTCCCGTTTTCTAATTTCTCCCTCGTTGCTATTTTCTTTCACGCAGCAACGTAGTTTTGTGTTGAGACTTTGTTATGTGAGAAAACTGGCGGTTCACGTGATGTTATGTTGATAACCGCCGCCCTAGGCCATACGCAACAGCCGTGGATCAGCTGATGCGTTGCCACCGTTTAATAAAATGGGCTCCAGCTACCACGCTCACCTGACGAAACAGCACATACTTCGGGTTTTATGTGAAGGCGTTGTTCGTCCCCGCACGCGTCTTCTGCGTGGTCTATGACACTTCATTATAATTTATTTTATTGTCAAAATCCAATGTTTTAAATTACATTCGTACTAGCTTTAAAATTAACGACACCGACCCGTCGGCTCGGAACCCGCACGGCCTTGGCAACCCGACACCGTAACCGATACCATAAAGCTCGTCGGGTATCAAAAGGTTCGCGGTCGAAACTGGACACCCGTCGTCGGGCTGAAAAAACCGCGAGAGGTCACGGGCTCTGCGACCTTGTTGCAACTGATAAATCTACCACTGTAGAAAGAAGTGTCATAGATAGGAATGCACCAAGTTCTTAGGTGATGTGGTATTGTTTGTAGACGTTTCACGGTGGTAGGGCCACGCAGCAGCCTCGGCTGTTGCACGAATGAGTAGGCTCGTCCGGGTAAGTACCACGACCTCACAGAAGACCGACGTAAAGTGGAAGTATAATACTTTCGCGTTTCGTCTGGTGAGGTGGCCGGAGCCCAATTTTCAAAAGGGTGTCAACACATCTGGGACCCTCGGGTGTAGCAGATGTCCATGGGCGGCGATATTTAATTAACATCAGGTGAACCGTCTGCTCGTTTGGCAACTTTTCACATAAAAAAAAAAACTATCTCGATTCTTTGCCCTGTATTATATTTTTACAGTCTTACTAAACTGTAAACGCAGTACGTAAATATAATTGGAAGTGACTGATATTCTAATAAAAATGGTGGCACTATAATACATCCTTGAAGCACTCCCGACTTATTTGCAGTATGTTAATATAATTTTACAATATAACATCGTTTATGGACTACGATGAGTGGGAGCAATTAAAAAAGGATTATTGAATGAGTCTTTATCTCATCTACTAATTTTGTAAATGTCTTTAGGTTCGCTTTGAGTATATCCTTTGCCTAAACTAACTTACATGCAAAACGTTTGCTTGCATATGTTAGTTAGTAAATGTGCCATGTAGGGTTATATTAATACGCACAAATGCATGACATAGACTAGACGTTGCAACAAATCGTTAGAGAGCACCGGCAATTGCCAGAGTGCGTAATAGCGAGTGCGTTGCACGATAAATGCATTCGTGACAGCGGTCACGTATCTACTGCGGATCTAGACGCGATTGAGAAAGCTGTCGCCGGTCGGATGATCCGCGGTTGCGATGCGTTTCTATAAAAGAAATGCGTTCGCGGATCTTTCATGTAACTGTCTATGACAAACCATACACTTTACATTGCCTCTGCCGAACATTTGCAACAACAACGTTTGTAGGGATCCCTAACCTTTGATGTCCTGTCTTTCGGGTACCTCAAACGCAGCGCGGAACGCAAAAGTGTGATATAAAAACAGGCAGTTTTTTTTGTGAAGTGGTACTTCTTGAGTAGAGAGCACTAGAAAGTATTACTTATTTTTTATGTGAGAATGTTTCAAACGAGCTGGCGGTTAATTGATGTTAAGTAACCTAACCGCCCAATTCCTTTAGAAAATTACAATGGCGTTCCCACCTATAAATAAAGTGGGCCCCGGCTACCTCACTCACCAGACGAAACGCAGAAGTATGAAACTTCTACTTTACGCCAGTCTCCTGTGAGGTCGTAGTACTTACCCGGACGAACCTACCACCGTCTTGAAAGTGAATTTAATATAGTTGGTTGTTAAGGTCTATGTGGAAAGGTGGTAATCGGTTAGTACGTTCACCTTATATTAAAAGGGCTACTTCAGCCCATGAACAACTACAACAGCTGCGTCACATTCACTTTAACACTTGAGAGCTTGGATTGTTGTGATTCCATTCAGTGCTTAAAATCTAATTCTTGCGCCCGGTTTCTGAAACACTGATCAACGTAGATGTCAACTAATCAGCTGTCAAATGGATTACAAATTTCATTTTTGTTGCCAAAAGGATGTTTAAACTCTTTGAATTGATCATTCTGATCATAAAGAAGATCATTCTGGTCAATTCAGAGAGTTCAACAATCCTTTGGGTAGCTAAATTGTAATTTGAAATCCATTTCGACAGCTGATTAGTCGACATCTACTTTGATCAGTGTTTCAGAAACCGGACGTTAGTGTCTGCTTATACAAGTAGCCACAGCAGTTAGCATTATGTGTTTATTGGACGAAGCACATTTCTTATATCCGTTTAAATAACTGGTTATTACGCTAATTGCAGTCCGATGAATCACGTGCTTAATGTTTGAAGAAAATGTCGTAAGACAATGCACCTGCTTGTGTTATTCGACTGATTGTTCTTGGGGTCGACATATCGATAGTGCTATTGCTATTTATTTATTTTTTATATATTTATTAGGTCTGCCAGTAGATGTTACATTAAAACCAATATTACATGAAACATGAATAAATGTTACAACTAAATGTACATCTAATTGAGAGGCAAACACAGCACGCTTAAAAATTAAAACAAAAAAATTAATAAAAATTAAACGAAAGTGTGAACAAAGTATCGTTAGAATTACTTATTACTAAATAAATTAAAAAGATTAAAAAAAATAAAAAGCAGATTGTAATTTTATAAGGCAAGACAAAAAAGAGTAAAATGTATGAAGAAATTTAAGTCATGTGGTATATGGTATTTTTATAAATGACAAATGTTAGGTTAGGTTCTATAGAAGAGCCTTAACTGTTTCTAATGTCTGCTTTGTAACTTTTATATAGGCGACAGTAAAATCAATTAGGACTCTACTGATTTGACCCAAAAATGGTAGATAGAGAACAAATCCGAACCGTTGCTGAAGTTTGGATTGTTTGTTATGGACGGTAATCGGAAAAGTAATGATTTTACACGCACATCCTAGTCTACTTTTAAATATAACGAGCTAAAAAATAATCATCATCATTTCAGCTTGTTCGAGTCCACTGCCGAACATGATACCCCATAGACACCTGCATCCATGCACTTTCCGGATATTTGCACAGGTCGTCACTCCATCTAGTTGGAGCCCGTGCTACATTACGATAGCCAGTACGTGGCCGCCACTCAAGAACCTTTCTTTCACATCGGTTATGGGTGCTACGAGCTATATGGCCGGCCGCTCGCAACTTCTGCTTATTAATCTTCTGAGCTATGTCGGTTATTCTTGTTCTTCTGTGGATGACTTCGTTGCGAACTCTATCATGCAGTTATATATCAAGCTTAGTCCATTAGGCATTAAGAAATAAGCCCTTAAGAAATTCTTTGTCGTTCCATATCCGTTCCAAATCCCACAGCGGCGACAATCTATTCGTACTTTTTCTACAACTTTTAATGTTCTTTGTCGTTGCTAAAGTGGAGGTATTAGCATACACTCTTAAGGGACCGTTGCTCTTTAGATGAGGAGGCACCTTTTGCTCAGCAGTTTGATTATATATTGTGGATAGATTATACATTATGTACAGGTAATCACCACATTTATGCATTAAGCCATTTGTTCCTAGTTTCCTTTTTGTCAACAAGGCATTTGGGATTCCAAGGCTTGAGGAAAGTTGATGCAATTCGTAAGCAGCTTTAGTTATGTCTCGCGTAGCTGCTAACCTTAAGCTTCAGCGTTCCGGTTCGTGTGTTCGTTCGGTGACCAGTGTTTTGTATGATCTACAATTATAATAAAATCTAATTATCCAACAGTTTTTGTAAAATTACGTTCCAAAATAAATTGGATAGACGTAGGGCGAAGAAGAGTATTCGCTTTGTAATCTCAATGGCGATTTGCGCGTTGTCCACAGCCCGAAGTCTCCGCCGAACAGTCCGAACCTGGAACCGTCAACGGAAGACGAGCTTAAAGGCGTCTACATCAACTGCTGGAGGGTGAGACGTTGCTTGCTAACTTTCCGAATACTTGAGTCGATACTTGAGCCCGCCACTTCGTCCGTGTGGATTTTAAATAATGAAATTGCTAAAATAAAAGTAACCTAAGTTACTCTCTTATTACATCAGCTATCTGCCAGTGAAAGTCCCGTCAAAATCGTTCCAGCCGTTTCAGAGATTGGCCGGAACAAAGAAACAGACAGACAGGCAAAATTTGTAAAAAATGTTATTTTGGTACTTGTACAGTATCTTACAGCATTTAGTAAAAAGCGGTTATTTTAAAATTACAAATACATGGTCACCCCCATATTTTTTTTACCTGTATAGATTTTCCCTCGTATAATATATACCGTGAGTACATCCATATGCATATAGTAAAAAGCGGTTAATTACAAACAGACACTCCAATTTTATTTATCTGTACATAGATTATCCTTAAAATAATAGAGAGGTATCACTACCCATCACTGCGCTGGTGTTAGCAATAGTTTTTACTCAAAATATTATTTAGTGTAATTTGTTTTCTTTGAAATACATGTAGCATAACTTTATTCTGTGTTGCAAGACCTTTTGCAAACATAAATTTCACGAGGACAAACACCCAGATCGGAATCAATTATCTGTGGGTACACAAATAGTTGGCCCGTGTGGGAATCGAACCCACGACTTCGAGCGCCGAAGCCAACACCTTGGCAACTGTGCCGCGGAGTCATCATACTCCTACGGGTGATAGGGCGCCCGATTTAAAATCGATATACTACAATAACTTGAGTTCAGATCCCAGTGCTGGGCACCGATAAAACGGTTGCTTCCAATTTCAAGTGCTGATTTATCTCGTGCACTTCGATGTAGGAAAACATCGTGAGGAAACCTGGACCCTAAAAAGAAAAAAAAATTGAAGAACCTTAGGATGGAGCCGGGTAGTGGACTATGCCCTTATGCTTTCTGTACAAAGGAGGCCTTTCCCTTAATACCCACTGTACAGAGGCCCTATACCCTAAAAACCCTCTATACAATGGAGGCCTTTCCCCTAATACCCTCTGTACAGAGGCCCTATGCCCTAATACCCTCTGTACAGAGGCCCTATGCCCTAATACCCTCTGTACAGAGGCCCTATGCCCTAATACCCTCTGTACAGAGGCCCTATGCCCTAATACCCTCTGTACAGAGGCCCTATGCCCTAATACCCTCTGTACAGAGGCCCTATGCCCTAATACCCTCTGTACAGAGGCCCTATGCCCTAATACCCTCTGTACAGAGGCCCTATGCCCTAATACCCTCTGTACAGAGGCCCTATGCCCTAATACCCTCTGTACAGAGGCCTTTGTCTAGCTAGATACTTAACTTGCTTTTATAAACGTTTTCTTCTCCTTTCAGGATGACTCCAACGACTGGGTGTGGGAGTGGAGTAGCAGGCCCGACCAGTTACCGCCCAAGTGAGTCACTTATGATTATACAATTGACCCGAATGGCGTAGTGGGTAGTTTACCTGCCTCCAGCGCCAGAGGGTGTGGGTTCGATCCCCACTACTGGAGAAATATTGTGCGATGAACATGGTGTGTTTCTAGTGTCTGGGTGTTTTTATATGTATAATATGTGTTTATTTGCAAAATAAAAGTATGTTTATCAGTTGTCTAGTACCAATAGTACAAGCGTTGCTTAGTTTGGGACTAGAGAACGTTGTGTAGAAATGTGTCCTAAAATATTTATTCATTTATTATTACAATTACGAGAAAGACTTGTCTAGCTAGAATAACTCTTGACATATGCGTTATCATATCTAACGATCTGTAGTCGTTGACGGTACTCACTACACGACCTCATCGACATATGTGTGTTGCGTTTATGTGCCACTGCTTTTTTTTGTGAAAAGTTGGCAAGCGATCTGATGGTTCACCTGATGCTAAGTGATTACCACCACCACTAGACATCAACAACATGACGACACAACAACACCCGTGGGGTTGCGTACCCACCTTTTGATAAAGTGTGCCCCTGCTACCTCACTCACCATACGAAACGCAGAAGTTATAACACTTCCAGTTCACGTCGGACCTCTGTGAGGTCGCGGTACTTAACCGGACTTAATTTGTAATAGCTAGCCCGTTATTACAGCTATACAGTTTACAATATAAAATACCGGTATGATTTAAGACTATTATACCGCTATTTTATATTGCAAACTGGTATATTTGAAAAAGAGCAACTGTTGAATTTCTTGCCGGTCTCTTCTCAACAGAAACCGCTTTCCGGAACGGTGGTACCTTACGAGCCTCTATGTGTAATTTTTTATGTAAAATTTGACGTTTCATAAGAACGCGCAAGCGTCTATTTGAATAAAGATTTTTGATTGATTGATTGATAATGTCCAAGAATACATCGAGGACGGGGATGTCTCGAAATGACTACTCTTCTGCACTTGCAAGACCACCGAGAAAAAAAAAAGAAAAAACAAAACAACAAAGAAACAAACAAAAAATGAAAAGAGAATAAGACCGCAGAGTTTCTTGTCGGTTCTTCTCTATTCGGGTCTAGTTTAGTGGACCGGTTTTGACGTTCAATAATTGCTTAAGTTAAGCCTATATTGAATATTTTGACCTTACAGGGATTGGCGGTTCAAGCACCCGCAGAGCGCCCGGGGCCCGCCCTCGGCCACCTCCTCCATCGAGGTGCTGGAGCAGCAGCTGGTCGCGCCAGTCATGCAGCAGGTGAGGCTACCACCGCCAGTGACATATTCCACGCGCCGGGGAGCCCCCGACTTGTGAACTCGACGAATGGAGGGGGAATCCCCAGCCTGTTAGTGTTGGCCTTTCCAACCCTCCTCTCAAAATGAAGGGCAAATTTATTAGCTAATAAACTATTTTAATGATTCCAGCCATCCCATTAGCATGAGTGCTACAAAATTCGTTGCGAACCAATAATAACTTTGAACGCGACCAAATACCTAAGATTTCATATTCTTTCAACATGTCCTAACATAAAAAAAACACTGACTACTGCGAGCGAGCTTTGTTTCATCCTAACACATGTAATTAAGCAATAAATATAGAAGAGGGCGATGGTAAATTTAGTTTCTACAAACCCCCACAAAATAGTAGCGAATCAAACTCGATCCTTTTTAACCGACTTCAAAAAAAGAGGTTTCTCAATTCGACCGTATATATATATATATATATTTTTTATGTGTGTTTGCGGATAACTTCGTCGTTTATGAACCGATTTCGGTGATTGTTTTTTTTTTTGTTGGAAAGGAGATATCCAAAGAGTGGTACCATGATCAGGAAACCCGGATCTGATGATGACATCCCAGAGAAATCGAATGCAATCCTCAAATGTTATAGGCATTATTAATGTTTTTTAGTTTACGGTTTGAAGTCGGTTTTTATTTGTAATAAATGAAACGATAAATTGTTGTTAATGAAACGAAATGTATGACCTTCGCAGAGCCATTGCCTCTCCGTCCGCCGAACTTGCCTGTTCAGCCGGGGCGCCATAGCCGCGGTGCTGGTCACCAACATCGTGTCGCTGCTGCTCGGCGCCGGCATCGGGTGAGTGGAGTGACCCGGCGCATGTCCACATGACATGTGTAAACATCGCCCCTCGACATGCCAAACATCACATCCCGACATGTCAAAACATCTCGAGTCTTTAAAAAACTGTTCTCTTTCTTAGAACAATAGCAAAACCTGCTTTGAGAGTATATATAACGTGAATCATTTTGAAATTACTACATAGCCTTGCAAGTGGCACGATAACACTATAAATTGCGAAATGCGACGAGCACATATCTACATGTAAAGAGCACGTTGCGACATGCAACATGTTCCAATTATAAATGAGAACATATATACTACAATTGTCGTTGCTTGTGGCGTTCTAAGGGAAGGCCTATATACAACAGAGTACGTCTTGTTACAAATCCTTACTAATATTATAAAGGCGAAAGTTTGTATGTATGGATGGATGTTTGTTACTCTTTCATGCACATACTGCTGAATGTATTGTTATGAAACTGTACAATAATATAGCTCATACATCAGACTAACACATAGGCCATAATTTATATACATATTTTTATGTATATTTGTCTTTCTGTCTGAATGTTACGCCTTCAGCCTATTCTACGCAGGGCGGCAGCTAAGTAGAACATACGTACATCACAAGTGTCGTTGGTTGTGGCTTTTGAAAGGGGATGCCTTTGTTCAAGACGATGTTTTAATACGACCGACAGCCTGCCTGACGTCAACACAGGGTGTGTTGACGTCAGGCAGGCTGGCATTGAGAAATAAACACCCACATCTGGAACAATTATCTGTGGGTCACACAAATACTTGTGCCGTATAGGAATCGAACCCAGGACCATCGACGCCGAAGCCAATATACATATATTATAATGATTTCTTTAATTAGGACCTAACCTACCCAAAGGCACAATCTAATTAACGGATCTAATTATCATAGATTGTTGTGCGACGGTACGAATTTACCTATAGTATTGAGGTAGTATTTAGTTATCATACAAGGTGTATAATACTCCTTTTTCGTCTCATTCGCAGCGTGTGGCTGAGCAAGAAGGGAATGCTGCCGCCCAGACTCATCGTCCTGAATTAGAGCGCGCATATCAAAGACTGAGTTGGTTGGGAACATTAAGATAGGTCAAGTGCGACGCGATCCTGCACCTTACGGCTACAGACATAGGGCATGAATTCGCATGTATACACAAACTGTCAAAATATTCATAAGTTTCAACTAACCGAAGGTCACATGTGGCATAATTATTGTTCAATTATTTTTTGGTACACGTGAAGTAGGTGAAAATTGTAGAGAACTCATAGACGATGTCGTCATGTTAACATGCGGAGACATCTGAGTAGGCATTTTTCTTTCATTGTGTTGCCACAGCGAAAAAGTAATTTTAAAATGCCTTTTATCAATAAATTGGTAACACCGGTCGTAGCGAGACCTATGTTGGTGAGTGATAGAGGTATGTACATCTTCAGACTGTTTACAGGTGGTTCAATGTGAAAGTAAGCAATACGCATATATATATTAATATTTAAAATTTTTAGACGGTAAATATATTCTATATATTTTATTTATGATCGATCGATTACAATGTGATAATATGGCATTACTAAGCGGTGATAAAGATTCGAAATTATTTAACTAGTGGAAGTTTTAATATAAATATAGCCGGCACTTTTATATGTATGCATAATAAATGCCTTTTTATATAGCCTTTATAGAATAATACTTGCTGCACAATCACTGAGTACAATAATTTATATTAGCTCGGCGAATCTCCAATTACAAGATGACTACAAAAAAAAAGAAAACTATTTATTTCTATTGTACTAAATATCTTCCGACTCGGCTGAATCGGTAGAGCGGTCTTTGTTCGGTTGCTTTTTTTTTTTAAATTAAAAGCTGTCAGTGTCGCTTGTGATTGGCGGTTCCGGTGTGTCGGAGCACTGAGTTTTCTTTTTCTAGCCGTTAAGGTTTAAGATCGCCTTACGTATAATCTAGCTTGACCTAGTTTAGGTTATAGGAAGCCCACGGTTTGTTTGACTTTGATATGAGAGGCGACATTTTTTAAGGGGTTGTTTTAATGAAAAAATATGTCTGTAGGGTAACATAAGTTATTTGCATTTGAGATAAACTTACTTTGGGGCGATCGTTAATGAAATAAATTAGTATCAAAACAAAAGTACGGGAAACTAACGAAGCATATGTTTTGAAAA
The DNA here is from genome assembly GCA_933534255.1 of Iphiclides podalirius. Taxonomy (NCBI): domain Eukaryota; kingdom Metazoa; phylum Arthropoda; class Insecta; order Lepidoptera; family Papilionidae; genus Iphiclides; species Iphiclides podalirius. The sequence goes on along the minus strand of OW152842.1, from coordinate 2,173,209 downwards.
ATTAAAAAATGCCACTCTCTTATCAATATTAAACAAACCTAACTAGGGCCAGTTTTGTATTTGATATCAATATTATCCGTTGTAATGAAAATAGCATTTGGTCATCCCGATTGCTCTGTTAGTTCCAGTCGAGAGCCGTTTAAAAATAGCAAATAAAGTTGCTCAAAGATGGCGGGGTTTAACGCATTGTAATGTCATTGCGTGACACATTGCAAGCGTAACTTTTTATACTTGCTTGGTAAATATGCAATAAAACATTTTATATTGTGTTGTAAAAGGTATTGGATAAAATACTCGACTCCTAAAATAAAATAGCAGACGTTTCGAAAGTAAACAATTACTTACTAAGTAAAATGTTGCCATTCTCACACAGGCACAGATAAGAAATGCCATTGCGTACAGACTGGAAAGAGGATAAATAAGTTATGACAAAAATGTAAAAAAAAAAAATTTTATACTTTTATTACTATTCATCATTTTAGTCGGCTTTATTCGTTAATGTGGATTTGTCCGTCGCTGATTTTTGAATCAATAATCATTTATTAAAGGTAGATTTTTTTAACCTTTATATTCAGAACTCGAGGTCTTCCAAAGTCGCGATATTTTACTACGATCTCGTCGCTTGTAATGGAAATTCTACGCGTTTTAATAGTTTCGCATGATAGCTTGTGACTGCAGAACAAAACGGTGAAACAAAACGTTATAATCTCTGTCGCGACATAGTTTTCTTTCGGCAAAGTATAAAGGTCTTGTTACCGGGGCATAAAATATTTATTAAAAAAAAAAATTATCCAGCAATGACGAACTAAAGCTGACAAATCACTCACTTCTTCATCATAATACGTTAGTTGTATTTTTTATATCTTTGCCTTCAAGTACTTCGGAGGAGCTTTAGAAGTAGCATGTTTTATAGTCTCTAGATTTATTATTATACTGAGAAAGCTAACATTTTCGTCAGTTGTACACACAGACACCTTAAATAAAAATGTTTATTTAACTATCTTCAAAATGATAAATTATTCGTAGAGAAATCTCGTCGGAGCCACTCTGGAATTAATACATAGTTTTAACTGTATAATCGAATCTTATGTAGAAACTATTCAAACATTTTTTAATACTTACTGTTCGAGAAGTGCCACACATTTTTGTTCCAAATTATACCGTATCATGAACGTTTTGTTGTAAAATAAACATTAATTAAAAGAATGGCTTTCGTTTAAATATAGTGAGATTTAAATTTAAGCTGTCTGTCTGTATAGTTCGCTTTTTGCAAAGAAATTTGGGAGCACTTCACAAATTCCAAAATAATTTATTTGTAACAGATTTTTTTGTTTTCGATAATATACCTGGTGTATCGCAGGTCTTAGTGTTAAGTTTAACTTTTTGTGTTTAAATTAAATTGAAAGAATTATATATACGTTTGTAAGTTTGATAATATTTGTTCATTTTTTTTTCTTTAAGTTGGATTCGCTAGATGTCATTTTAGTTTAATGTTTTTTTAATCTGTTGACCTTCCCGCGTCGCGGCATTTTGAGCGAACCGTCAAAATATTTTTTGTATTCTATATTATAAGCTAAAAGTTTTATTTACTGTTTTGCATTTTAATTTTCTCGCCTAAGATCGTTTTATATTGTGGTTAGTGTGATTTTATTTTTAAATTGGACATTGGAAAAATTTCATAAAAATTAAAAAAAAATGTATTTAACAATTTATAGAGTTGCATTCTCAATTCATTCGTGTCGCAATCATTTTTGGACAACCGTAAGAGCAGATTAGGTTATTTATTTCGTCGATTTCGCAGTTAGTTTTAAGCTAAAAGTATCATCTTTTCGTTCAATTTACGGCCGCGACGTGTCTATTTTATAACGTTTATTATTGATATCTATGTAAGTTGTGAATACGTTGGCAAATCGAGTGAAACATTAACAATACATTTCGCGTTTAAGGTTATATAATTTTTATAAATTGAATCATTTCAGCATAGTTCAGTTTCATGCATAATAATAAATAACCACATTTATTTTTGACCACATAAATATAAATCACAGACTTGTCAACTTATTCATGACTTATGCGGATAGTGTTATGTCCTCCACTGTAACCATATCTAATCGTAAGGCTTTACGGAATAAACGATGGTACGTATTTTAATGGTTTATTTTTTTTTGTTACACTTCCCCTCGACCCGAGTGTAGAAATTCATTTCTGTTTGCTTATGAACGTTGAAGCGTGATTGAAAATGGGATCACGCAAAAGGTAAACGTATGTTTCTCAAAATGTATGATATTTAAAATTTGTAGAAAAAAGTGGACGAAGTATATCGCCCCTGCGGGAATCGAACTCGCGTCACACCGACAAAGAACTCAAGGTGTTTCATCGACGTTATTTTAAACAATTTTTGACGTCTTTTGTTTATATCCTTTACAGCATACAAACAATTTCTAATATCGTTACAACGATAATTCGAACGAGAGATGACGCCATTGCAATAGGAAATTTTAATTCCTTTTTTTTTTCATGTTAAGTGCAGTTTAGCACTTTTAGAATTAGGATGCCAATCTCTTAAAATATATATTGGACTGATTGCTTAAATAATTATTGTTTTTTAGAAACTTGCAAAAAGATATTATACTCTATTTAATTTTGAGGAGTTCATGTTGTATGTCTAGAGTCCAAGGTAGGGCGTTTCATGTTAGTGCTATAAGAATAAATGAAAGACATTGTAACAGCTTTTTCAAATTTTTTTATAATTTTTTTCCACCATTACTTAATCCAACGTTATATAAATATTATACTATACACTACTGATAGGAAAAACTCCAAATTTCATCGATAGCATTGTGCTGGCACGGTTCAATTTATTATTGCCATTGATTAAATAACTCAAATAATACATTGCCAATTTTTGAGGGAAATCTAAATAAATTTATATGAGTAGCTTAAAAAGCTCAAATAATAAAAATTTCAATAATGAAGCCATAAACAAGATTGTCTCATCGAGTTTTCAAAACCAAAACTGTCCTGTTCCGTGACATTTAGAAATTTGGAGCTTCCCGAAAGAGAAATAAACAAACAAAGAGAAAACAAAACTTCGTACAGATTTCACGGCGACACCTCAAATGTTGGTTGATTTTTTTTTACATATACACCATCTCTGTCGTTCTTACATCTTCCATTATGGACAAAGATATAAACAGACTTATACAATTCCGAACCGTCACGGAGTAGGAACTAAATACAGTAATTTGTTATTCTAAAGTCATTTAAAATGCGCCTCGAAATCTACACGGATATAAACAATTTAAAAATTTCGAATCAGTTTTGCATTAAATAACGTATATAGAAAATTCCCTCGTCTCGCCGAGCGACGAGAACGCTTGTGATACTTTATATTTGGTGTTGCCAGTTGGGGAGGAAATAAAAAAGAACTCATTCATTGAATTCTTGCTCTTCGTGAAGGTCGAAGGGATTCAGGGTACTTTTGCGACTTTCTAGACAGAATTGTTAATTACCCAATTTAAAATCAAACATTTAAAATCAATTGCAACACACTACACAAATGGCGCAATATTCGAAATTCTCGGTCTTTAAATAACAAATATGGAACATGCAAAACTGAACACTATATTTTTTAGCGATAAATTTTATTTAAAAATAGACGTGGACTTTGTTAAAGCAACGCGCAAAAAAGATCTGATAAATGGTTTTATTAGAACATGTTTGGTTATCGCGCAAATTCAAGAAATAATGGATAAACGTTCCCGCTAAAAACTCCGTAGTGCGAGAAAGATAGAAAAAACCGTCAAACCCTCCGACCTTCGCGACAGAGGTGTACGAATATATAAAACGTATAGATATATATTATATATATGTGTTGTATAGTGAGGGCTACTGCTGGTGCGAATTGGAGGCGGCGGCGTGATCGCGGTGGTCCTTCCAATGTCTCTCGACGAACTTGCGTATGTAGTTGTAGGGCTTCGAGTCCTGCTCCCCTATTACATTCTCCACCTGTGCGAAGGAGACGGTACCAGTTAGATGCCAATCATTGTTGTCACTTATGCTCGGTTCCTATATTCAACGAACGGCCGTTAGTTACATAATCATTATGAAGTCGTTACAACGAGTCGTTAAGAAAGTTACGAAGTTATGTAACTAACGGCCGTTTGTTGAATATAGGAACCGGGCATTAGTCGCGACAGTGGCTGACAAGTAGCCAGACTTATATATGCAAGTACCAGGGTCATGCGGAATGCTAGCGTGAAGTAAAAACATTGAAACTGAATCTTTGAGGTCACTACAGTGCCAAGGATCTGGGAGTCACTACAGTGGCGGACGAATGTACAGGCTTGTGTAGGGTACTTGTGACTTGCAGAAGGCCAGCGGGAAGTAAAGACATTTACACTATTACATCCCCCTGGTGAGTGAGATGACGGAATCACCAACCTTAAAGTTGGCAATGCAAATGGATTGTTAAGAGTGTTGCAAATGTACATAGGTGGCTGTCATGTAGTAACTCACTGAGAAAGTCAATTGGCATAGTCTTTGTAATTACCTATTTACAATTTAGTCACCTTATGTGAAAAAATGCTGGGTTTTGAGACCGTTAGTGATTTTACCATTCAATATGCTTTCATTTCTTTTTGTTTCAAGTTTTAGTGACTTGGATGTGTCTTACACCAGTCACATAATTATGTAATCATTTATAATTTCGCACTGATGTCTATAACTCGTATTTAATAATCACTTTGTAAAATTCCAAAACATACTTGACGCTAAAAACATGTGGAAAGTTACAGAGAGCGGTCTTTCGGATTTTTTATTATATAGATTGAGAGAAAGTAGTTCTTGCATAATTAATACATGTTATTAATAAATAGTAAAATGGTATTCACATTCTACATATTTTTTTAATAATATTCAAATGTATACTGTATATTATTTTATCTAAATTGTTGAAAATCTAAACAAAATTGGACCTTGTCTAGACCAGAGATTCCCAATCTTTGTTTAGAATCTGAATAAAAAGGTTTAGTATAGACATTTTATGATCTTTTACTTGATATTGAAATGCAAATGAATCCTCAATTACACAGCATAATTGAAAACAAAGTTAGCTATGAATTGTTTAATTTAAAATCTCTGGGTCAAAGTTTCATAGTCTTCTATGAAAGTTTAGAAACTCATGTCTAGGCAATAACACTTATGTAATAGACATTACTGACTTGCAAGTGCTAGGCACTAATGTCCGTGATATGTAAATCTTTGCAGTTTCACCATTGTCTTTTGACGATACAACTGAAAACCATCTACCAAAATACTCTGGATGGTGCATACTCTTGCATCCTAAATGTAAGAAAATGAAATCAAGTTGAAGTCTGAAGTTTTATCAATTGTGTCTACTGTTAAATGTGGTACCTTGTACGGTGGTGTGATGGTGACTTCATTGTATACTCTGATGCTCTGGCCGGCCCATGATACATCATCGATGACCCTTGCAATTGCTAGAAACAGCCTCTGGCCCTCTGGGTCTAGGCAGGCTTGAAGAGCAGACACCTGTGAAGATTATAAAAATTGTTACCATGATTTAGGTATTGAAGAAAATAGATGATTAGAGTTTTCAAATTTTTTTATTCACATTCGGTAAACATTAGTTCTTTAGAATTTTTTAAAATTACATATTTCTATAGTAAGTGTTCAGTACATTTTGTGTCTCAGATTTCATTTTTGCAAAATTTTGTGGGTATTATTTCTACAAATTCATCTGTAGTCTCTTAATCTATCCAAATAAATATAAAAAACAATACTATAACTCAATTGGTTACTTTTTTTTTCACCATAAATTATTTCTATTGTCAATATAACAGTATTTATTATTTCTACCAAATCATTTCAACCATCTTTTTTGGGTTCTTATCAAGTGACACATGGTAAACAAAGAACATGGCCGCTTCAACAACATATGTCCTGCCAGCATAATTTATAGGCTTATCTAAAGCCTTTTTGAATTTCAAAACAACAGCTGTCTGGAATTGTCCAAATCAATAAACAAGTAGTAATCGATGAGTTACTACCTGGTTATTGATATATGCCCGTTTCCTATATTTAACGAATGGCCGTTAGTTACATAGCTTCATAACTTTCATAACCTACGAAAAGTGAGTTTACTAGCTTTCCTTTAATCTGCAAGTTGTTATGAAAGTTACGAAGCTATGTAACTAATGGCCGTTAGATGAATATAGTAACCGGGCAATTGTGGAGTGGCAGTATTAACCTTTTCGTAATAACGTAATGCATTTCATCTGTAGAATAAGTAATTGGGGCCCACTTTTTAATGCATTGCCTTAGATGACTTATTTGCAACAAATGCTGTATATGTCCATGGGCAGTGGTAATAACTTAACATCAGTTGAATCGCCTGCTCACTTACAGACTTATCAAATAAAAAAAAATGTGATTGTCATTAAAATTCAATAAATATTTGTTGGTTCAATTCCGTATGACTAAAGTTGTATCATTATATCAATTTTAACACATTCTCTTTTAATATTTTTCCAAACTAAATTAATTTTCCAATCCAAACTTATACTGAGGAGTGAATTTTATTTTAATAATTTTATTATCCCACAAATGAGTGAAAACAAGTCATTTTTTTATAAACGAAAAACAAAACAGACTTCAAATATATTCCCCTGTATTAATTTTATATTTGATTTTCAAGAGTTCCCTACATATCTCTGGAGCCCAAGATCCTATACCAATGAAATTAATATGAGACTTCATGGGAAGCACCATCTTTCATATAAAAAGAGAATCATCAAAATTTGTTCAATCAGTCGAAAGTTCTGAGGTAGCAAACATAAATAAAACAAACGAGAACTTCCTTCTTTTTTGGAGTTGGTTGAATTAATGCTGATGTAATGTTTATTTTATGGTCCGAGTTTCATTTTGAAGGTATCCTAGTTAAAATTTGTTACTAGTGTTTTGAAAGCTTAATATGACACTTGGTTGAAGACAGTAACAATAGAAATATTGAAAATCTTGTATATGATTAATGACAAAAATTTAATTGCCCTGCATTTACCATTAAGTAATGTGTGTAAATGTCCACATAAATTTGTGAGGAAATTTGTAATTGACAATTACTAAAACTTGATGAACAATTTCAATTACATGATTTTTATTTATGAAATTTATTAACAAGGAAAGTTGAATAGACAGTATAAACCATATTATCAAACAATCTCTCAACCAATTCTCTAGTTAGTGTTAGCTAACTGCCAAGGAGAGGAGAATCCTTCAAACTTTCTATTATTACATAAACCTTTTACATCAATGCTTGCATGATGAAATGAAAAATCTTATTTGAAACAATCATATAAAGAGACCAATAAATAAAAGAACCAAAGTTGTTGATACTTTTTGAAATATAGCTCTTAATTACCAACACTTTAAATTACTCTCCGGGGCCTGGATATTTCATCATCCACGTTTCGTTGCGTGTTTGGTTAATTGTAAGAATGGACACACAAAACATCGAATACTCACCAATCTTCTCTTATTCTCTATGGAATTCCGGACCCTAGTGTTTAGTCTGTGTAGATTTAGCGATTGTGGCGGCTCGGGAACCGTGGTGACTTCCTTCTTTATTTGCACGTCGCTGACCAGCGACAGGTTCACGATGTTCACGTCGTGCCGCTTCGGGTTCCCGCTGGACGACGGGCACTTGAGTATCAGCATTTTCGTCTGGGGATCGAATGCCAACACCTCCCCTTCTATATCCTCATTATAACAAGTCTTCGTAGCAACGATGCTGCCAATCGTGAAGCAGTCCGACACGACTGTCGACATAGTGATGAGCCGGGATAAGTTCTAACCGTGTCCGTTCTGCAGCATGTAGGTTAGACGTTGTTATGTAAATAATTCGCGTGCTAAAATGTTTTGCCTAGGCGACAGCGAACGACCGCCATTGAATTTTTGACTGAAGTTTCGTTTCGAGCATTGAGTGCAGATTAAAAATTCGCAACGTTTCTTTTTACCATTGTTATATCTTAACAAAATCTTCATCCACTATTTTAAAATCAAACAATTTTATTATATATAGCTGTGCCGGCAAACGTTGTTTTGCCATATAAATTATTTGTAGGACGGAAAAACATGTAGACCACCCTTAACATTTAGAGGGATGAAAAATAGATGTTGTCCGATTCTCCACTCTGGCCGATATGCTCACAAAATCGAATCGGTCGAGTATTAGTAATTTTTTATTCTTCAGATTTAATATTAATTTTATTAAATTAAATGTTAATGATTGCACCGGAAATTCGAATTCAAAATATCTTTATTCTAATAGACGCTTGCGAGTTCGTACGAAACGTCGAATTTTACATAAAAATTAATATATAAGTTCGGTTACGGTACCACAAGAAATGTTGGTCTTATAAAAAAGCTTTGATAAAGAAGTAAAAAAAATCCCTAAAATTATAACGCTCCTAAAAATCTTAATGCGTTTGTTTACCCCCTAAACTTTGGGAGAAAACTCCGCTAAGTTGGCAACCCTGGAAACCGTTCTCATTATGAATCAATAGCCTTTTTCATGTATGCCATGTCATCTCGTTAAATTATTAGGTAATTACATCGTTGCGATCAGATGTTACGGACTCTAAGTTAGAGTCAAAACTTTCTTAGGTGGCATTATATTATAATACCGAGTAAAAGTAAAAAGTAAAGTATCATCCTACACATGTCCCACTGCTGGGCAAAGGCCTCTGTACAGAGGACTATCAGGACATAGTACACCACGCGGCCCCACTGCGGATTGGCGGACTTCACATATCTTCAAAACTTTTTTTTATTATTTCCAAAATATACAGGATTCCTCACGATGTTTATGTATTGATAATATTAGTGGATATATTCGCTGTTATTTATCTTTTTTATTAATTTAAATTGGCAGCAGTTAGTTGGTGGACTTTCTTTTTCTTTACGGAATTAGTTTATCAGGTTATTTACATTGCATAGAATCATTCATCATGGCTAGAATTACAATGTTATATAATACTAGGTGCTGCCTAAATGTAGTGATTACATTCTCTTTGCTGCCTACGTCTGCGTAGAATAGGCTGAAGGCATAACATTCAGGCAGAAATACAGATGTACATAAAATATGTATAGCCTATATCTTATTCTCATGTATAAGCTATATTATTGTAAAGTTTCATTAAAATCCATTCAGTAGTATTTGCGTGAAAGAGTAACAAACATCCATCCATAATTTAATAAAATCATATAAAAAGTTCTCTCTGTATATTGTTTCTCAAATGTATGTTATTGTCGGGACGCAATAATTTCCACAATTATTCGTCAGGTTCATTGATTCAAAAGCAATTTTAAAGCTTATGTTTGCCTCTATTGACTAATGTTAGATAAAAAAGAAATAAAGTTAAAATTGTTAAAAAAAAAACTCGTTTCAGAACTTGCGAATAATGTATAGACTTAAATTGTACCTTTACTTTTATTAAAAATTTTGTAGAAAAAGTACGAAAAGATTGTCGCCGCTGTGGAAATCGAACCCACGTCTTCGGCATTCACGGCCTGACACTTTAGCCACTAAACTAAACGGCTGATTGCCACACCGACGAAAATCTTAACGTCTTTTATCTACAACGTTTTTTAGCATTTGAAGCAATGCTTGGCGCATCCATTGTTATATCGTTTCCAGTATACAAATGATTTGAAATATAAGACGTTAAGCGATAATCGTCGCCCACGGACGTTAGCAACACCCGTAGGCTTGCAGATGCGTGTCCAACTTTTAATAAACTGGCCCCAGTTACCTCACTCACCGGATGAAATGCAGAAGCAATATATTATTAACATTTGTACTTCACGCCTGCATATTCGTGCTGCAGCGTACTTGTGTGGGAATCAAACCCACGTCCCACGGCGCCGAAGCCAATACCTTGGCAACTTCGCCAAGGAGTCACCAAATATTGTCAACAAATGATTTACATAACAGTTGTATTAAAATAATGGCTTCAAATAAAAGACTCGTTTAAAGCTATAACATTTAATCCTACAAAAAGATTACATTGGCATCTAACGATAAAAATATCTATTACATGAATTGAAACACGATTTAATCATTCTACACTTCAACATGTAAAAATGGCAACATTTAAAGCATAAAAAAATCACTGTAAGGAAAGTCTCAGATTAAAAATAAAATTACAAAATAAATATAAACAAGTAAAGAAAGTGGAATGGTTAATTTCTACAGACACAGTTTTTGCTTTTATTTAAAAAAAATCTATATCGTGAATCGGTGAATAAATTGGAGTCATCGACTATTTAATTTGGAAAAAAAAAAGACAACTTCTGGTGCGAAGTTAATATATGAATAACATGAATTCTACATGCAAAACTGCAACTTTCACCAAGCATTAAGGAAACATTTGTAGCGACAAGTTATAAGTTAAATATCTAATTTTATGCGGAGTGAGGAAACATTTCAAAGGTACAATATTAGAATTGGTGTGTTTAACATAGTTCTACAAGTGAATCTACTGTGTCGAGTGGTCTCTGCTACAATTGCACAATTTAATTGACGAGTTTCGTGACATAGTTGCTCGGGAAAAGGCCAGTCATGCCGCGCAGTTCGCCTGCAAGAGAACAAACGTATTAATGCAGCGTTTTTCCATACTTCATACTTATTTAAACTTAATGGAAAACTTTTATTAACTTCGGTACATTTAAACATGCTTTTCTTAGTTCGCCCTAAAGCATGTCATTTATTTTTCGCCTGGAAGAAGACTAAAATGCCTGCCTTAAATTAGTATTTTTAAAAATTTAAATAAATAAAATTATTTATTTTGATATAACGTGATATGTAAGACGTTAATGGTTTATACGCAAAAAAACTTGCTCAGTTCCTGCACACTCGCAACGAAAGATAGGTATCATTGACGAATTATCATAAGATATTTACACAATATCGTGAAATAACTGATTGATAAAAACATTTTTTCGAATTTTTTTAATGGTTTTAATTTACAGAATCCACTCGATCGCGGGACAGGTTACCGTCGAATTGTATTAGATATGAAACTGATGACTTAATTTGAATCTCTCGAGTGGTTTTCCGTGATGCGCGCACAGCGACCTCTAGCGTTTAATTCACGTAGACAGTGATTTACATCAGTGCCCTCTATCGTTTAATACAAGTAGACAATGGCGATTTACTTCAGTGCCCTCTATCTTTTAATTCATGTAGACAATGCCGATTTACATCAGCGCCCTCTATCTTTCAATTTACATAGAAGGACGATATACATAAACGCCCTCTATCGTTTAATTCACGTAGACGGTGACGCTATCAGCCCCGTCGAGGAGTTGGCCGTTGGGACTCACCTTGCCACCAGGCCGGGTCCTGGCTGCGGTCCGTCACGGCGATGATGTCGTCCTTCTCGAAGCTCAGCTCGTCTGCGTTCTGCGCCGTGTACGGGTACAGAGCAATCACCTGCGGCCAGAGCGAAGTTTTCCACGAGCCCAAGAAAGGACGATAGTTTGTGAATTCCATAAATTGTAGCTCTTTTTATATTTTGTGCTTGCTAATTACAATTATTCATCAAGATAAAAAAGACGGCCAAGTGCGAGTCGGATTCGCGCGCGGTGGGTTCTGTACCTTTATCTATAAAAATGGCAAAAAAGCATGTCTGTTGTATTGGAGTCCCACTTAAATATTTTTTTATTCCGTTTTTTAGTATTTGCTGTTATAGCGGCAACATAAATACATCATCTGTGAAAATTTCAACTATCTAACTATCACGGCTCATGAGATACATAGTCTGGTGGCAGCCGGACAGAAAGACAGCGGACTCTTAGTAATACGGTCCCGTTTTACCCTTTGGGTACGGAACCCTAAAAAGGAAGTTTCACTCAATGCTTCCTGCCACGGGTCACGAGCCACAATAACTCCATCATCATCATCATCATCATCAGCCGCATGACGTCTTCTGTTGAACACATGCCTCCCCTTAGAACGCCGCAACGAACGACCCTTTGCCATTTGCATCCACCGGTTGCCTGCCACTCTTATGATGTCGATTTTCCATCTAGAGGGAGGCCTCCCAACGCTAAGTCCGGTTCGTGGCCACAATGACTTGGGGACGTATCAAACTGAAGTGTTGCAACGTGTGGCAGAGGTGGAGCTGACGTCGCACCTTATCGATGACAGTCTCCGTCGGGACGGTGTCCATCTTGGAGAGCACCGGCGTGGTCCTTCCGGAGGTCCTGCCCGAAGACTGCAGCACCTGGAGCAGAGGAGACGAGCATAAACCCGGTGAGGTGGTGGTGATGCGTTGAAGTCTCACGTCAGATTCACCTTAAACGGCAAAGTTGATATATTGTGCAGTTCCCCTTTATATGTATACATTTTTTTCATATTTAAATATGCGACAGATTTTTTTTTTGGAACATTGACGCCTTTGAAATTTTATTTCCCCAACGCACTCAGCAAAAAGGAAGATAACTGACACCGCCGTAATAAAATGTTGGCTGTAATATCTTCTTAATCAAAAGCCACCAAACAGTGATAGAGAGTTGACTTGTCAAAAAGAACTCAATTTAAACTAAATTTAAATAGATAGAAATAGGATGATGATAATCATTTTAGTGAGACCTTGCTAGTTTGGTCGTAAATTCCTAGTATAGCATAGTATAGTATAGAACAAGAGAGAAGCAAGGGGGTGTTAAACCAGGCACGGCGTGGAATGGGCGTACCTTGACGTAGCTGGCGGGGAACCAGCCCAGCTGGCGACTCCTCCCCTTAGCCTGGAGCTCTCCCTCCCACCATCCGCTGTCCGCCTTCTTCCGGACCACCAGGAGCTGGCCCTTCACCAGCGACAGCTGTTCCGCGCTGCACATTAAAGTCACAATCGAATAGACAACTTCAATTTATCAATAATTATTTGCAATCGCAACATTCGTTTCGACCAGTAAATAAACAAGGACAACGCGTGACCGAGAGTGGTCCCCTGGGGGACCCCTCCTCTTTGTCAGCACCACGGGCTGCTCCCTCGACGGCCACGACCGTGGACGGAGAGATGTGCTCATTTGTAGACATACAACGGGGAGGCTCTAGGCCCAGAATCCACCTGGTGGCGGTGTAGGAGGCGATGGCCTGGGCGATCTCGTTCTTGCGGCGGCCGGTGGCGGAGTCCCGGCCCGAGTCGCGGCGCGTCGCGGACGCCGGCCTGGCCGAGGGGGCGCCCCCCGCCTGCCCCGCCCCCGCCCCCGCCGCCTCCGTGATGGCCGCCACCTCGGAGGAAACGGGCGTGGCGGGCTTCGCTTCCTGCGGGACGAGTTTGCCTCCGTGTGATTCGAAGACGTACACAAGTGGCTAATTCCTTACGCCGACAGCGAAAGGGTAACGTCATTTATGCCCGGTTCCTATGTTCAACTAACGGCCGTTAGTTGCATAGCTTCGTCGCTTTCATGACGACTTGTAGATTAAAGGAACGCTATTGACACATTTTTCGTAGGTACTGCAACGGCACGTAAGGTGACCATAACTTGGTTAAAACCCATCTCACTAGCCTTGAGCACAGGCGCAGAGTAGCCAGCCTCTCGGTTTTCTACAGGATACATTTTGGAGAGTGTGCGTTGGAGTTGCATGATCTTATTCCTCCCGCCCCTTTCCATCATCGGACAACCAGGCGTACGGCGGGGCTCCACCCTTATGCTGTCGACGTTCCACGTACACGAACAAAGCGATTCGCTTCTTCATTTATCATCCGTACAGCCAAGGAATGGAATAACCTGCCGGCGTCCGTCTTTCCGTCCGAATACAACGTAGGCGTCTTCAAGGCAAGAGTGAATAGGTTTTTACTGAGCTAGCGCGCTTACCATCAACGACTGCATCGCCACTTACCATCAGGTGGGATGGCAGTCGAATGCAGGCCAGTATTCAGTTAAAAAAAAAAAAAAAAAAAAAACGCTCCGTTTTGTTAATAAAGGAGAAACCGGGCGTACAGGCCTTTTATCTACAATTCGTTATGAAAGTTATGAAGCTATGTAACTAACGGCCGTTCGTTACATATAGGAACCGGGCATTGAACACACGTAACCATTTCAAATGAGAGGAAGATATGACAACAGCGAAACGACACTGAGACACTTACACTAGTATCCTAATAGAAAACAATTCGAACGTTTTTCTGTACCGAAGTGATGGTGGGCATTGGAACTTGATTTTAGCTGCGAAATTTACTTGTGTACCCACCCATTCGATCTACGGTTATGATCAATCAAGGGAACCTGATCTGAGAGATCTTTTGCCCGATTATTAGACTTCTATTGTGGAGAAACTTTAAATTTTAAAGTTTTTTATAGTGAAAATCTCTACACTTGAGATTGAACATTAAAACACGCAGTAAAAGTACGAAAAGATCGTCGCCGCTGTGGGAATCGAACCCACGTCTTCGGCATTCGCGGCCTGACGCTCTAGCCACTGAGCTAAACGGCTGATAGCCACAGCGACGAAAACCTTAACGCCTTCTTTCTACATTGTTATTTGCTGAAACTTATTTACTGCTACCCATTAAATATAACATCTTTCTTAGTAGACACTAAAAAAGGTGAAAAGCCAACAAATGTTCTCAAAATTTGTCTTATGTGTTTCTTGATATCAGTGCATTGTATTATATAAGTCTGGGTATTCCTTGTCTGCTTTAAATTCATTGTCTGTTTGTGCCAAAATTAAATAACCTTCGGTATAATTTGAAGTTGCGATTCATTAGTATTCAAAAAGTTAGTTTGAGCTCTGCTGAAAAATCACTGCTTTGCATTCTTTGAAGCAAACGAATCATCACAGCCTGCACATAGGCTGCTAGTCGAGTTTACTTGTACTGGGGTCGAAGACATTGTCCTTACCTGCAGCGGGGGCGTAGTCGGTGCGGCCTCGAGTGGGCCTTCGGAGGTGATGGAGGGGGCTGAGGGGGCTGAGGGGGCGGAGGGGGCGGGCGCTTCGGCCTGGGCCAGGGGCTCCGCCTCCGCCTCGGGCGCCGGCTCGGCCGCCTCCGGGATGGTGGAGATCGGCTCGTTGGCGGACGATATGGTGTCTTTGGTCACGTAATTGGATGGGAAGATGCCGCTCCTGGGGAGAGTCCCGTCTCGACTCAGATACGAGAACGGTGGCAGGGCCACGCGACAGTGTTCGCTGTTGCACGAATGGGCAGGTCCGTCCGGGTGAGTACCGCTACCTCACAGAAGGCCGGCGTAAAGTGAAGAAGTGTTGCACCACTGCGTTCCGTCTGGTGAGTGAGGTGGCCTGGGCCCACATTATTAAGAGACGGCAACGCATCTGTAATCCTACGGGTGTTGCAAATGTCCATGGGCAGGCGGTTATCACTTAACGTCACCTTCACACACAAAAAAAAAAAACGGTCACCACAAAGCTGTGTTAGAAGGCGAGTGGTAGTTTTTTTTAACCGAAAACCAAACTGGTCCACTCTCTAAAGTGCCGCGATGGCTTCGGCACCAATGAAATTGTCAAATAGTGGAACATGTATTGGCCGTTTTTCCGGTGTCTGGGTGTTTATATATTTATAATATGTAAAGAAGTTTGTTTATCAGTTGCTTAGTTTGGTAATAGAGAGCTTGTGTAAAAACCGGCCAAGTGCGAAATGGACTCGCGCACGAAGTGCTCCGTACCATTATCTATAAAAACGGCAAAAAAAACGTGTATTTATTCTGTTAGCGGGATATATAAAAGAAATACATCATCTGTGAAAATTTCAACTGTCTAACTATCGCGGTGCATAACAGACTGGTGACAGACGCGACGAACAGACAGACAGCGGAGTTTTAGTAATAGGGTCCCGTTTTACCTTTTGGGTGCGGAACCCTAAAAATGTCCTGCTCTGATATACAGCGTGTCTTTAACACCGCGACAATAAATGAACACACATCTACTACTATAATCATAAAAAAATATTTACGTTAAAAGAAATCTATAATTTAAATAAAATATTTTTCAAACAAACTAATTAAGTAAAAAAGAAACAAAATTTGTAACGTCCTATACAACTACAACTGACTCATTCATACATTCAGAGACTTTTTCATTTGTTCCCACAGCGCCGCATTACTCTCTCACTCGCCTCTCCTTCTAACAGTATGTTTTGTCTCTTTTAAATTCATTCAACCCATTCATATGCTTAGTGACCTTTACAAATGAACTTTACATTAAAGTTTTATACGTAAAGGTGTTATAAAATTCTTTGTTTCGGAAACTCGTTAAATATTGATGTTTAAAGAATGTAAATCTTTAATAAAATTTTAAAAAGTTATCCTCTATATGTGTGTTCATTTATTGTCGCGACGGTAAAGACACGCTGTATATACATGCTATAATGACTTCTTTAAGGTACACGAATAATATTGTTGGACATAGCTATATAATAACTGTCTCATCGTTGGGGGTACAAAAGCTGTTCACTGGGCATTTACGAGTGTGATTTTTAATTGGAGATCATTAAGAAAGGATGGTTACTAAAAATTTAATTCAATTCTATCTGGCAACCCACCGTATTCCGATTCTGCCGGTCCACCAATCCCCGTCCCTCCTCAGGACCTCGATCCTCTCGCCAGCCTCGAAGGTGAGATCACCAGGCTCGGTGGAGACGTATGGGTACGCCGCTATATAGAAGTCGCCACCTTCTAGAAGATCGGAGGAAAGAGGGAGCTGTTGATAAAAATCAAAATAGGCAAGGGAATGTGTTTGCCTTTTGGCTTGAAAAGTTCACCTTCTGCTTTTCAATTTTTATTTCGATATCAAGAAAAGTAAAAACTCGCAATTTAAAAATTGTTTTTTAAAGAAAATCGTAATAATATTTGTATAATAAGCTATGGAGTATCAATAATATACACTGTACACTAAAATGTATAGTATTTATTATTAACAAATTTCAAGTAATTGCAATCAATGTTATCATTAAAATGGATAAAAGTAATTTTATGTAAGTTTAATTGTATTTGAACGATATGCTTCCGAAACGGTCTTCGTTAACATAAACATCTCAAAAAAACTTTAACACAACGAAGATATTTCAAACTAACATTTTCGATAAACTTGAACCAATAATGGTTGATTATTTAATTGTTGAAGACATATTTATGGATGTAGAGGGTGGATTGGGGATAATACGAAATCTATAGTTTCTTACCCACTATGGGCATGGCACCGCCCAAATCGTTTGCGATCTCGGCTTCTGGTACTTCCGCTATGCCTGTCGATTTATAAAAATCTAAAGTACGAGCAAGTAAACAAGTAACGGCCTATACATATCCCACTGCTGGGCATAGAAGAGCATAGTCCGCCACGCGGCTCTACTGCAGATTGGTGGTGGACTTTACATATGTTCGAAATATTTTTTTTTTCTTATTATTATTTTATGCCCTATGCCCCCGATACCCTTTCTGCAACATGTACAGGTTGATCCAATAATATTATCTAGCAAACGTGTTACAGATGAAATTGCAAGGCCGTTGCACTAGCATAAATAACATTTTAACTTGTAATTCAAATTCAAATCATTTATTCAACGAAATAAGAAATATACATTTCATTTATCGATAGTCATTTTTTTAAATCTACCACCGTTTTAAATCTACCATTACGAATGAGGTTCCTCTAACGGAGAAGAAACAGGCGAAAACAACTCCGTAGGTATATATTTTTTTTAGAAACAGCTTATGTGCGATCATCTCATTCCCAGGGGTTATTATCGTTTATATTATTTATATATAATAACGTATATCGTTTATATTATTTAAATATAATATGTATTCATTTATATTATAATAACCCTTTTTAAAAAGTTTTACAGACTTGTAATGTACGTGAAGTTCGGTATGAATTTTAGCTGTAGGCATTTTAATTTCGAACAAATGAATATCCCTATCTATTATCTAGCAAACATTTCAGGTAAAATTGTATGGCCGTTACGTTAGCATGGTAATAGAATAGGTTAAGTTGTTTCTTGCACTCGTCCAGACCTGTAGGCTAGTTGACTTACCCTCAAGTTGCGTCTTGGTCTCGAGGGCTTCTGTCGGCTCCATGTAGGATGCTGCCACGTTGATGTCCTCAACGTAGGATTCCGGGAACCAGCCGGATTGACCTGGCATCAGTTATATTGCGTTAGCCTTTTGGCAGAGCTCATCATTTGAGTTTGCCAATTGATGGGATGAAATCAATTCATTTACTTACTTAAATCACTAAACTATCAATAAGCAGTTGTACTTCTTTAGCGTAAGAAGTTATGCTTCTTCAGAGTAAGAAGTAAGAAGTTGTACTTCTATAGCGTAAGAAGTAAGAATTTATACCTCCTTAGCGTAACAAAAGAAAAATAGCCAAAAATTTTATCTCCTAAGCCAATACCTTTTGTTTTAAAAAAAGGCATTAACTGCAATTGACGGCGGTTCAATTGGGTAGCTTGGATTT
The DNA here is from genome assembly GCA_933534255.1 of Iphiclides podalirius. Lineage (NCBI taxonomy): Eukaryota > Metazoa > Arthropoda > Insecta > Lepidoptera > Papilionidae > Iphiclides > Iphiclides podalirius. Next base: position 2,154,710 of record OW152842.1, on the reverse strand, counting down.
ATAGGTAAATGTTGAAGTTGTTATCGGTCGCTTTGGTAATAACGTGAAGTGCTTTTTGATTGTCGGTGTGCATGCATCGTAAAAATTTAACCCTCAGAATTTCTCCCAAACGCACCATAAAAAGTATAACTTAGAAGTAATAAAGACCAAACAATCAAATGGTTTTGCCCACGCGTGGGCGCCTACCTCTCGCTGTGCCCCAACGCCAGCCGGGCTCCGCGTCCGCGCGAGGCGCCCCAGCCTCGCTGACCTGCGAAGTGCGTACAATCTCACTCTCCCTTCCCAACTCTCTCAATCTCATACTAACACAAGTCATCAGAGAAGAGAAGCTCGGAAAGACTTGACAAAATGGAAGATAAGCTGAAGTTCTTTGAGCAATTTGGGTATGGTAAAAGTGCCTATAATCTCAAACTTTCTTTTCCCCACCCTCTCGATCTCATACTAACACGAGTCCTCTTCTAGACCAGAGGAAGAAAGACAAGAGAAGCTCGGAAAGACTTGAAAATGGGAGGTAGAGCTTATGTTCTTCTAATTTTTTACTATGTTAGGACCACGCAACAGTAACCGCAGTTGCTCGCATGGGCAGGTCCGTCCGGGGAAGTACCACGACCTCACAGAAGACCAGCGTAAAAATCGGCGTAGAAGTGTTATACTTCTGCGTTTCGTCTGGTGAGTGAGGTAGCCGGGTCCCACTTTATTAAAGGGATGGAAACGCATCTGTAAACCTACGGGTGTTGCAAATGTCCATGGGTGGCGGTTATCACTTAACATCAGGTGAATCGCCAGCTCGTTTGCCGCCTTCTCACATAAAAAATAATCTCTTGGATATAGTATCCTACATGAGCGTGAAATGGTATCTGCCTATTTATACAGTAATATATTTTATGACGATCGCACAAAACGGATACTTGGTTTTAAGTGTATATTTGGACTGCCTAGAAAATAAGGTCCATTTTCGCATCAAGTCTAATTTTCCTTGCTGATGAAACCGCACTGAAATGCTAGTTGGTGATACGTGTCACATTCGACCCTACGACTTTGAAAATAAGGTCCAGTTTCGCACCAAGTCAAACGTTTCTCGCCGATGAAATCGCCCGAAAAGCTAGTGATTATAGGTGTCGAATTCGACCCTACGTCTTTGGAAATAAGGTCCAGTTTCGCACCAAGTCAAACGTTTCTCGCCGATGAAATCGCCCGAAAAGCTAGTCGGTGTGACGCGTCGCGTTCGACCCTACGGCCTAGGAAATAAGGTCCAGTTCCGCACCAAGTCGCCTGGCTGCAGGCTCAGCTCGTCGGCGGTGCGCGCCGTGAACTCGTACACGCAGCGCCAGCGGGGCGTGGCCACCGAAGCCCCGCCCCCCGCGCCGGCCGCAGCCCCGCCCACCGCCTCAGCGGCTGGAAACACACCCGACGTCATCACCCACCCACCTGTGGGCCTAGAGCTCGCGAAGGCCTCCTCTGTACAGAGGGTATCAGGGCGCTTTTTATGTGAGAAAGTGGCAAACGAGTTGACGGTTCACCTGATGTCGAGTGATAACCGCCGCCCATGGACATTTGCAACACGTATAGGGTTGCAGATGCGTTGCGACTAACATGCGTTATATCAACGGTGGTAGAGCTACGCAGTAGCCTCGGCTGTTGCACGAATGGGCAGGCCCGTCCAGGTTAGTACCACGACCTCACAGAAGACCAGCGTAAAGTGGAAGTTTGACAAATACTTTCGCGTTTCGTCTGGTGAGTGAGGTGGCCGGAGCCCAATTTTCAAAAGGTTGTCAACGAATCTGTAACCCTCGGGTGTAGCAGAAGTCCATGGGCGGCGGTATTCCCTAACATCAGGTGAACCGTCAGCTCGTTTGACAACTTTTCGCGTAAAATAAAATAAAATAAATCATTTGTGCCGCCACCGGGGACCGAACTCGGGTTGCTCGAGTATAATGAATAGGCTGACACTTCACTACTTTAAATATATTTGACAAGAGTCACCTACCGTTCGCTGGGGCGGCATCCGCCCAGGAATCACCGCCCCACGCGTCGTCGCTGGTCCCCCATTCCGCGTCTGCAAGAGAACACGTGCGTAACAACAGTAGACCAAAGGTGACCGAAGGTGGCAAACCGATGGGGAAGAGAGGTTCTCGAGTGATAGCCTAGTATTGGCAATCGTGGTGTGGGACCCCCACTAGATTCTAGAAAGTCGATGGATGCAGGATCATGCTTCGTGGGGTTTGGTTGGGGAGGGAGGGGGGGGGGGGGGGGGGGTAGCATGTTCAGCAGTGGACTCTAACAGGTTGAAATAATGACGGTTTTCGAGGGATCGAGGATATCAATACCTATCGAATTAACCCAATCTTTGTTCAGCGATTCTCGATGAAACGCAAATCTATTTGATTTTTTACATAAATTGTGGAAATAAGATCGTGGATTGTGTAAGAAGTAGGTTTATAAATCTTTGAGAGTGACGAGCGGCCCCGGGGCGATTCTCAACGCTTTCAGAACACAAATAGCGTATAGATGCCACATGCCTGAACCCTGTTAATCCACGCATGTCCACATGTAACTGCTCGGGTGAGGTCTATCAAGCTGGTGGAAACGTTTCCCCTCCAATAGGCGGCAATGCCCCCATTATGTTACTACATGCATGTCCACATGTGCAGAGTCTAGAGGCGCGCATGTTGACATGTGGCATTAGGCTGAGGCTCAGATAGAGTTTATCGAGCTATATCACACCACGACCTACACGTCATAGTTAGACGAATACAGTCACACGAAAGCTCCCCCCCCCCCTCCGTTACTAACAGTAATGAAAGTTCCCCTCTCCCCCTCTAAACCAACAGGAAAATTCGGAAGCTCCCTCTCCATCTCCACCCGGAAAATTTCGAAGCCCCCCCTTATTAACACCCGGAAAATTCTGAAGCCCCCCTCCCATTACCAGCGGTCCAGGCCTGCTCGGCGGGCGCGGTGCTCCTCCTCTCGACGAACTCCTGCCTCTTCTCCTCGTACATGCGCCACACCTTCTCGCACTTCTCGCCCAGCTGGGCCACGGTGGCGTTCAGCTCGCTGAGCTGCTTCTCGTTGCCCTCGAGGTCCGATTGCTTGGTCTCCACCAGGGCCTTGGCCGCTTCCACCTGGGGAGGACGAGGTTTTTAATTTTCCCCTGAGAAGGCATCCACTCCGTGGAACCAGCTGCCGCCGGCGGCCTTTCCGAACCGTTACGACCTGGGGACCTTCAAGAAGAGAGCCCTTTCCTAAAAGGCCGGCAACGCATTTGTGAGCCCTCGGGTGATGCAGGTGGGCCACTCGCTCGTTTGCCGCTTTTTTCCCATAAAAAAAAGATGGCCAGCGAGCAGGGGGTTCACCTGATGAGAAGTGACGAACCCTGCTATTAACTCGGTGGCGAAGCGGTCCCTTCAATAGGAAAATATGATTGATTTCCTCAAGATACTTTGCGCCACCGCTGAGCACGTGATAAGTCAGCACTTAAAGGTTACAATTAACAATTTCATTGACGCCGGCACCAAGATATAAACTCACATTGTTCCAGTGCATTGAATTAATATCGCCCTGACCTATCACGGCTAAAATTATAGTTTTGCCTATTAAAAATTTAATAATTCAGTCATTTATTGGGTGATTATACGAGTTAACGACGCCAATGTGTGTAGTTAATACTGTTTATACTCACGCAGGCTAAAATAAGACTATTATACCTGTACCAGTATATCGTAAGTAATCTTTTTTGAAAAACAACTGTTGGGTTTTTTGCCGGTTTCTTCTCAACGGAAACTGCTTTCCGAACCAGTGGCAACTTATCTACGAACGTCTATCGACGTTTCATAAGAACGCGCAAGCGTCTACGTGAATAAAGATATTTTTAATTTGAATTTGAATATAAGACAAATCGTAAACGCCCTCGAAACATTTAACGTTATTTACAAGACCTTACCTTTTCCCGAAGCTGCTTCAAGGTGACCTCCATCATGTTGAGTTTTCCATCTTCTCCGGCGCCCTCGGTGGCTTTAGCCTGGAACGTAAGCAGCAATATTAAACGTTAAGAGTGGTGGATCCAAATGTGGTCCTTGGGGTACCCATTATTGCTACATACTACAAAACGTAAGTTACAGTTATCAAGTTTTTATTACCTGATTGGTAATACAAATATAATACAGCCCCTTTTCGACTAGTCAATTTTAAGTAAAATCCTGTTCGTTATTTACGGTGATCCCTTAAAGTTAGGCGAACACAACATAATCAATATCTAGCCTTCGCGTGCCGAAAAAAATACTTGTCGCGTGTGGGAACCGAACCCACGACCCCTCGGCCAATAAGTCATCGTCAAGCAAGCTTATAATTACCGAGAAGTACGAATTAAATATCTTGCTGATGCCCGAATGTCTGCGCCTAACGTGTTTATTAAGCAATTCATTGCGTGGACTCAACGATGTACGTAACGACACATTAAGGAAATCATATTTGAAGATCTTTCAAAATAGTTCCCCCCAGCCACGTACATCATACAACTTTGTAAGAGTCGACATCGCTCTCACCAATTTTTATATTCATTTTCATTGTGATGTAATTTCCAAATAAACAAAATATTGTAGAGACACTTTGTGTTTGCATTTATGTCCAATACGAGACAAGCAGGCTTGTGGCGGCCTGACAAGAGATGGACAGTAGAAGTATAACGCAATTGCATTTCATATCGACGTTTAATTCGACGATCCGATTGGCCTGGGGAGGAGTGAGTGTCTTGCGCCAGTGTGTGGGTTCGAACCACACTACTGGAAAAATATTTTGTGATGAACAATAACATGTTTTTATTTTCTTTGTAAAAGCCACCTTAATGGAAAGGGCCTACTATAATATCCAAGAATACATTGAGGACAAGAATGTGTGGAAATGACTCTTGCTCTGCACTTGCAAGACCCCTGGCTCCTGCTGATTTTATACCTAAATAAGTTTGTTTAATTGCATCAAAAAAAGAGTTTCTTGCCGGTTCTTCTCTGTGCAGGTCTAGTTTAGTGAACCGGTGGTAGATTTTTTTGTTGACGTTCAATAAGAGCTTAAGTTAGGCCTATTGAATAAATATACTTTGATTATTTACAAAAGAGACATATGTAGATCAGTTTTTAGTGTCCACAGCACAAGTGCCGCTTAATTTCTGGTGAGTGAGGTGGCCGTCGCCCACCATTTTAGGCACTGCTACCGCAACCCCCTCGGCTGTTGTATTCGACATTAACATCAGGTGAACCGTCCTCCCACCATTTTAAACATTGTCAACGCAACCCCTCTGCCGCCGTAGCCGTCGTTAACATCAGGTGAATCACCTGCACCCTTGACAACCTTTCACACGAGGGATTCCCCCGTACCTTCGCGTCGAGTTCCGCCTTCTCCTTGTTCAGGGCAATTTGCTTCGCGTTCAACTCCTTCACCCTCGCCTTGAGCTGTTGCATCTCGGCCATGCTGGCGTCCCTGTCAGACCTGCGAAAATAACAATTTGCAGGTCTCACCGAAAAGGTATATTTTTAACAAGTCCATTTTTAACCGACTTCGAAAGAAGGAGGTTCTCAATTCGACTGTATATTTTTTTAATGTTTGCTTGTTACTTCATAACTTTTACTATATGTATGCCCATCACAGATGCCACACAGCGTACTATTCAATTGTTCACTATCCAATAATACACCATTCAATCTATCAACATTCAACCATTCATCGTTCAATATTCACCATTCAACCATTCACCGTTCAATCACACCATTCGCCGTTCAATCGTTCACCATTCAACCATTCACACCATTCACCAACCAACCATTCTCCATCGCGCCCCGGGCGCACCTCATGCCGTCGATGGTGCACTTGGCGGCCGCCACGCCCGTCCTCGTGTCCCTGATGGACTTGGCCAGCGCGGAGGCCCTCTGGGCGGCGGCGCCGAGCGCCGCGGCCAGCGTGGCGCCGCGCGCCTTCAGCGCCAGCACCTTGGCCTGCTCCTCCGCGCGGAGCGCCTCCAGCTCGCGGCTCCTGGGGCCGAGGAGCCAACGTTACCGCCTCATCGGTAGAACCATCAATGGAGACGCTCGGGATTTTTTTTTATACAACGTGTCTTTACCACCGCGACAATAAATGAACACACATATAGAGGATAACTTTTTAAAATTTTATTAAAGATTTACATTCTTTAAACATCAATATTTAACGAGTTTCCGAAACAAAGAATTTTATAACACCTTTACGTATAAAACTTTAATGTAAAGTTCATTTGTAAAGGTCACTAAGCATATGAATGGGTTGAATGAATTTAAAAGAGACAAAACATACTGTAAGAAGGAGAGGCTTGTAATGCGGCGCTGTGGCAACGAATGAAAAAGTCAGTTGTAGTTATATAGGATGTTACAAATTTTGTTTCTTTTTAACCTTATTAGTTTGTTTGATAAATATTTTTTTTTAATTATGGATTTTTTTAACGTTAATATTTTTTTATGATTATTGGCAAGTAGCGTTAGACGATATATATAATATATAATAGTATAATAGTAATATCACATAATAGGATACTTGCTTTGAAAAGTAATCTAATATTCGAATGCTATTTTAAATTATATTTTTATTCCCTTTTGTCATTAAGATATTAAGAACTTTATACCTCTTCTTCTCCCATTCCAGCTGACACTGCCTCTCCATCTCCTTCCTGGCCGCCTCTCTCTTCTCCTGTGAAATGAATATCCAATTTATGAGACCCCGGTTTGACTTTTAGCGTCGGGTGACCAGGGCAAATTAAAGTAAAACAGCCTATAAATATCAAACTATTGGGCAAAGGCCTCCTCCGTACAGAGGGTATCAGGGCATAGTCCACCACGCGGCCCCACTGCGGATTGGTGGACTTCACATATCTTCGAAATATTTTTTTTGTTATTATTTCGAAAATATGCAGGTCTCCTCGCGATGTTTTCCTTCACCGCTGTGCACGTGATAAGTCAGCACTTATAGTTAACAATTTCATTGGTGCCGCCACCCGGGATCGAACTCGGGTTGCTCGACTGTAAAAGCGAGCGTATGGACAATTAGCTATTAGGCTTACGCCTAATCCATGGCGTAGTTTAAAATAATATCCTTTTCTCTTTCCCTTTATACAAGGTGGCTTTTCTAAGTGTATCCATTTTGTTTTATTAAATTCTAGACATGAATAATGTTATATAAAAAATGATAAATATTTAAAATCACTCTTAAGCAATTAATTACATTCATTTGAGCTTATCTCAAAAAGTGCGTGATTTATACGCAACTCATTTATTTTACGCGCGGTCATTCATAACTAACACGCACACAAGTTCGTGCACGGTAAAATTTAGGTATTTACGAATGACTTTCATGAATACTTTTTGATTGTCAACACCAACGTGTTGACAAACACGTTGTAAAAACAACTTTTTTCGGGAATAGAATGGTATTTTTTTTGGAAAAAAAATCAAAAATCTCCCTGTATAATACCAGTTATACAGCGTGTCGCTACCACCGCGACAATAAATGAACACACATATAGAGGATAACTTTTTATAATTGTATTAAACATTTACATTTTTTAAACATCAATATTTATCGAGTTATAAAATTTTCCAAAACAAACAATTTTAGAACATCCTTACACTGTAACGTAAAACTGTAACGTAAAGTTCATTTGTAAAGGTCACAAAGCAGATGAATGGGTTGAATGAATTTAAAAGAGACAAAACATACTGTTAGAAGGAGAGACTTGTAATACGACGCTGTGGCAACGAATGCATAAGTCTCTTAATGTATGAATCAGTCAGTTGTAGTTGTATAGGATGTTACAAATTTTGTTTCTTTTTTACTTAATTAGTTTGTTTGAAAAATATTTTTTTTTTAAGTATGGATTTTGTTTAACGTTAATATTTTTTTATGATTATTGGCAAGTAGCGTTAGACGTGTGTTCATTTATTGTCGCGATGGTAACGACACGCTATATATGGGATAAGGGCAGGATGAGATGAGTCTAGTTATGAAGTTGAAATAATTGTATAATTCTAAGTGTATATCTCATCGGGAGGTTAGTTTGAAACCCAAATACAACATTTGCATCGAACAGACAAATGACAGTGTTGACAAAATTGTGGTGTAGCAGTTTCAAACCAATTACGAAATTTGCATTGAACACACAAACGGACAAATGGACGGAGAGGAGTGTTGGAGAAAATTAAATGCAACGGTCTAGGATTGGAACAATCGAAAAGGGTTCGATCCCCACATGGGACAAATGTTTGTGTGAACCACAGATAATAAATTTGTAAAACGTCCCTACAGCACAGGATAAAGTTATCCTAAATCAAGGGAAATAAAAAAAAACATAGAGAATAAAGAGAGAAACTCACCTGTTCCTCCTTCTGTTTCCGCAGCAACTCTTCTTGCTCCTTCTTCTGCGCCTCCAGGCGCAATCTCTCCCTCTTCTCCGCCTCCTCCCTCTCTTTCCGTTCCCTCTCAGCCTGAATCCATTCCAAATTGGCCTTATCCAATTGCGGGCTAACAACTATTCTTTACTATGGTCTGCTTAGGCACTATATTCTTTATATCTTCCCTAGCTTATATCTTCTATATTAGCTTTATATCTTCTGTAGTAATGTAGCAAACTTTTTTTAAAGGCTGCAAACTATGGGTGGCGGCTATCACTTAACATCGGGTGAACAGCAAGATCGTCCGAACGAGTTTCAAACAAAATTTTTACTAACGAAAAACAAAACCGATTTCAAATATTTCACTCGGTTCGATTTCACTTAGTCCAAGTTCCATTAACAATGAAATTAATGAATATATATATTTTTTTATTTCTGTATAAATAAATTAATAACGGTTCGTAGGTACTTAATAAATCGAAATCAATGTTCATATAATAATAAATGAATTTCAAAAATCGATTCAAAAACGTCAATTTTTGTTGTAACGAATAAAAGAATAATTACGAGTGTGTACATAATCGATAATAAATCGAAATCAATGTTCATATAATAAATAAATGAATTTCAAAAATCGATTCAAAATCGACAATTTTTGCTGATATAACAAATAATTAAATAATATAAAGAATAATTATATACATAATCGATATGTCACATACATACATAGTACCGATCAGATTTCTGTTAAACACCGTGCCATAGGTTGGAACGAGACATATGTAACATCATTGTCGAGAAACAAAATCTAATTACTCCATTGTGGTTCCTTGTGGTAAGCTGGGAACATGTTACAACCATAGTTCATAAAGAGTTGCTAACAATAGTGTCACACAGTTTGTATAAAAAAATGATCTCCAATTGATTCCAAATCAGGCAGGGTTGCCATCACAACAAACGCATAGCTTAACCAACGCACAACTACTTTTTCTACCTTCTACGATTTACCTCATCCTCCTAGACAGCATTGGGAAATAAAGCGTGTTTAATATTGCAACTTAAAATATATTGGCTCAGTTTTAATATAACCTATTCATTAAAAGTAACATTGGATAACTATGATACAACGCATAGACAAAACAGCTGATTCTAGAAGCTTCTAGATCTTTCGACTAGCCGTATGCTCGAGTGGGATTTAACCTCAATCTCTGTCTTATGGGATTAGCTTTTAAAAACTGGCCAAGGAAAGGTTCCGTACCATTATCTATAAAAACGGCAAAAAAGTCATGTCTGTTGTACGGGGGCCCCACTTAAATATTCTTTTATCAATGAGTTTATAGGGCGGTTCAACTAAAAATTTAAATCAATAAATAGATGATGTGCATGTATCGGTGGACAGGTCAATAAAAAAAAAAAAAAAGAAAAAGGCGGGAAACCTAATGTCAAATGTTTGTGTCAGTTATGAATTGATACATATTTGTATATACAGGCTTTATTAAGCCTGCTATGAAATGAAGAAGTTTTCGCAAAACGGTTACATCATCAGCATATAAAAGCACAGCTCATAAAATTATTATTCAGTTTATGTCATGTATAGTAATATTATCTTACCAGTTTAGATGTCAAATCAAAGATTTTTATTATTGGCGGGCAAAAATCATTGTTAATGATTGGTGTTCTGTTACAATTTAACACAACACCAGTCGACTAAAATAATTTTAGTTTCTTTATTTGTTGTTTCTCAATCCTTCAACTTTAGTACCCTTTGTGGTAATTTGAACACTGGCTGGTGTGCAAAAGTGTGCAACATAAGATCTGTGTAAAAAAAATTGTTAGAAAATGTTCCACAGGCATTCGATGTACTGTTAAAACAAATTATTTTGTGTGTGTGTGTGTGTTAGAGTGAGTAAGAGAGAGAGAGAGGGAGAGAGTAAGGAAGAGAGAGTGAGATGGGAGAGAGATAGAGGTGGAGTTCTCGGACCTTCTCCTTCATGTGCGCGTCGGCCAGCTGCGAGCGGCGCCTCTCCAGCTCGGCCTGGCCCCTCGCCATGTTCTCCCTCCGCCTCTCCTCGTAACTCTTGGCGCTGCTGGTGCTGGTCACCGACTCGCGTCTGCGCAGAAGGAGAAAGAGGGAGATAGCTATCACACAGGTAACACGGTTCGCTACATGCACTTTTCAGCCGACTTCAAAAAAGGAGGAAGGTCTCGATTCGACTGTATTTCTTTTTATGTTCGTTCTCTCAGAACTTTCGACTGGGTGAGCCGATTTTGATGATTCTTTTTTTTTATTTGAAAGCCGGTACTTCCCGCGTGGTTCCATATTAATTTGATTGGTAATGGACTTTGGGCTCCGGATATACTTTGGGAAGTCTTGAAAATCAATTATAAAATGAATACAGAGCGAGATATTTTTACGGTGGTGGGGCCACGCAGCAGCCTCGGCTGTTGCACGAATGGGCAGGCCCGTCCGGGTAAGTATCACGACCTTACAGAAGACCAGCGTAAAGTGGAAGTATTACACATACTTTCGCGTTTCGTCTGGTGAGTGAGGTAGCCGGAGCCCAATTTTCAAAAGGTTGTCAACGCATCGGTAACCCTCGGGTGTGGCAGATGTCCATGGGCGGCGGTATTCACTGAACATCAGGTGAACCGTCTGCTCGTTTGACAACTTTTCGCATAAAAAAAAAAGAAGTCAGTTTTGTTTTTCGTTATTAAAAATATGGACTTAAATTTCATATCACCGCTTTCCAGGTATTAAGAAAGCAACCTTTAGGTGTTGAGTTATAGCACGGTCAGGAGTATAAATTTTCTTAAAAAAAAGTCCAATGTAGCCACAGAGGAGATTAAAGCTAAATACTTATTTATTTTATTTATGTAATATACTTTGGAATAGAACAACACAAAAGGTGGACTTGATTTCTCAAGATATTCACCGGTCAACATATGTTGTGGTAAAAACATTAGGCCGATGCAATAACTTACAAACTTAAAAAAGAGATAAGATGATATTAATAAATTAATATTATCAGAAAATTATCATTTGAGGCCTTCAATTCGTGATCAAGCACCAATCTTTTGGAAGAACAGTCGGTTATGTCAATTACCTGAAGGTGGGCGGCACCAGTTCTGGTGGCAGCTTGGCCGGCACCGGCTCCCCGTGGGTGGCCCTCTCGCAGAGGTACATCGCCAGCACGAACTCCTCGCAGCCTGGCCATAGACAAGCGTGAACACAGAGGCTCCATAAATAAATAAACAAACAAATATTTCAGGACACAATGAAGCGGCTGAAAACGCTAAAGCCTGCTAATACAGGGGTCTAGGCTCCGAATATGAATTTATCCCGTTATTCTTGGTCCTTGGGGTCCTAGCGCTATCAGGCTTTTTAAGGAAATAGCAAAAAGGTCAACAATCACAGGAGACCGAAGAGCTGGCAGCTATCTCGGACAAAGAATTAGTGTAGCTATTCAAAGGGGGAACGCTGCCAGTATCTTCGGAAACTTGCCTAAAGGGACTCCATTTAATAATATATTTTAGTTATTACATGATTTTTTTTAAGGTTTTTAGTTTTAGTTTCATTGTTCTAGTATATATTTTGTATTAGTTTATCATTTGATTGTTATTTAAGTTTGCTTATAGCCTTTTACTGGATATAATTTTTAAGATTTTGATTTATAATGTAACATAAGGTTTATCATAATTTATAGTTTTAAAAAATATAACATTCATTTTTCAGGACATATATTTACACAACGTTCTCTAGTCCCAAACTAAGCAACGCTTGTACTATGGGTACTAGATAACCGACACACTTAAACATACTTTCCTTTTGCAAATAAATACATATTATAAATATGTAAACACCCAGACACTGGAATAACACTATTTTCATCACACAATACTTCTCCAATAGTGGGGATCGAACCCACATCGTCTGGCACAGTAGGCAGGGTCACTACCCACTCCGCCAATCAGGTCAACATTTTAATTTATTTTGTGAATAAGCAATCGATAGATCAGTTGTTTGCGCTGGTTTCAGCGACGCGTATCAGCTGTTCGATTCCCGCGCAGAAATAGTATTCGAAAAGTCTGCGAATTTCGGTTCTCTGGTATTTGAAAATAGATTAATGTTGCTCAAAATTACGATTTAAACTAATTATGATTTAAGCGAACTAATTATTTCGACCACTCGGCGTCCACTGGTCTATATTATTAAACATCATTGGGGCTTGTTTGGTTTGTTTCAACATGGTCCGTAAATTGTAGAGGGCGCTCGCATCGGACGGCTCGAATCCGAGACCGCGGGCATTTTCGGCACTTTTTTTTTATGTGAGAAACTGACAAACGAGTTGGCTGTTCAGTTGGCTGATGTTAAGTGATAACATCCGCCCGTTGACATTTGCAACGCCCGTAGGGTTGCCGTTGCCGCCTCTAAGTAAAGCGGGCCCCGGCTACCTCACTCAGCGAATGGAACGCAGTAATGTAACACTTCTACTTAACGCGGGTCTTCCGCGAGGTCGCGGTACTTCCCCGGACGGACCTGGCCGTTCTTGCAACAGTCGAACTGTTGCGTGGTCCCAGGGCCGGATTTACATTAAGTACGAAAGGAAAAGTTGTTCGCTAGGCCGAATTAGATTGTTTCGCGAAGCCCGTATCGTGCGGCCCCTCCGAATGCGGCCCTGCGCGGTACGCACCCAGCCTGCCGTCGGCGTCGAGGTCGGCCAGCGCCCAGATCTGCGCCAGGGCCGGCTGCGGCAGCCGCGACTGCAGCATCAGCGCGCGCGCCTGCGCCCCGGACACCCAGCCGCTCTTGCTGCGGTCCGTCACGTTGAACAGCTGCGTGTACCTGCCCAGGGGTGAACAAGGGGTACATTACTCCACGGACTCTGATTTTATACCAACAAATTATCCCACATCACTACATAGTATAAAACAACCGTCCCGCTGTCTGTCTATTATCCCATAATTATTTTTATTTATTTATTTATTTATTGCACATCCATTAAGTAACAAAAAGGTGTTAGGGTAATTACTAAAATAGTTCTTTATGGACCCTGTTTATAGGGCATAGTACAAAACAAATCATAAATTCGGAGAGAGCAAGATGTATCACTTAGGTAATTTAATGGGGTACTTGTATAAATAGTTGGTATTTTGAGTGGCTATTTATTTTTATAAGTAACATTTATTAGTTTTAATTTATATATTAACTATGAGTAATTTGTTTAATATATTTATGATGTGAGATCATTATGTGTTATTTATATCTATAATATCCAAGGTATCTCCAAAATATTCTTTTATGTCATAATATGACTTGGTAAGTAATGGTTTAATTTTTTTAGGAAAGTTTTATCGTTTTTTTCGTCTTTTAATATTTGCGGTAGTTTGTTATGTATCTTGATGGTCATTACATAGGGACTCGTAGAGTATAATTGTAGTGTAGAAGTGGGTTGAATTATAATCTGTTATCTTCATCACTACATAGTATAAAACAACCGTTCCGCTGTCTGTCTATTATCCCATAATTATGACCTGTTATCTTCAACACTACATAGTATAAAACAAGCGTTCCGCTGTCTGTCTATTATCCCATAATTATGATCTGTTATCTTCATCACTACATAGTATAAAACAACCGTCCCGCTGTCTGTCTATGTATGCTATGTATGCTCGTCTATGTATGTCGACGCTTGTCTATGTCTATGTATGCTATGTATCCCTATGTATGCTTAATCTTTAAAAGATAGGGACTACGCAACGGATCTTGATGCGGTTTTTTTGCTAGATAGAGTGATAATACATTGCACTCGTGTGAAGCCGGGGCGGGTTGCTAGTATAATTATATATCATTCTTTTGTACGTGTGTACGTCACTGAACTCCACCTAAGCGGCTGGATCGATTTTAGTGAAATTTTTTGTCTGTCTTCGGTTCGATTTGAGAATGGTTTAGATTCACCATTCACAGATTTCGTTTTTTTTTTTTTTTTTAGTTATTGTCCGATTTAAGTAGCGTGTACAGGACAACGTCTGTTGGGTACGCTAGTATGTTATATAATAAGTATGTTATCTTTATTACGTTCTTAATTAGTCACTTGGTTTTTATTGTTTCTTTATAATTAATATACAGGGTGGCTTTTCTAAAGGTGCCCAAATTCACACAGGAAGTTCAGACTCGATGGCATTATCGTGTATTGAAATAAAACAAACTTTTTTTTTTTCAAAAAATTTCCATTCCTAAAAAACAGAACTTGTTAACAATGCGGTAGTCATTCATAAATGCGTCGCATACTTTTGAAACGAACTTGAGTGCGTGTTAGTTATGAATGATCGCGCGTAAAATAAATGAGTTGCGTATAAGTCACGCACATTTTTAGATAAGTTCAAATGAATGTAATTAATTAACTACGAGTGATTTTAAATATTTATCATTTTTATATAACATTATTTATGTCTAGAATTTAATTAAAAAAAATGGATACACTTAGAAAAGCCTCCCTGTATAAATTTCCGTAACACTTAATTGTGGCCATTTTCGTCAATTGCGGCGGATTTTGAAAATTCTTTTTGCCGCGCTAAGCCCAATTGATCAGTTATTCATTTTATATGTATTGGATCTTGCACTATGGTGTACAGTGTATAAAGGTCTGCAATATTTGTAAATATTGCATTTATATCTTTGGAAAGAGACGGCTAATTGGATTCGTAGAGCGCTATGTCTGTCACACTACTTATGTGACGTTTGTCATTTGTTATACAAGAGAATTTCACTCACTTGAGCTTCTGAGGCTGTGGGATTCCCCATTCGACGGACGGTGGGGGCGTCAGCACCCCCATCGGTGTTTCAGTGGGGCTGCCCACCAGCGAGCCTGGAAAAACAAGTTTTTCTAACTTAAGAAGTATTTTTTTTAATATAAATGGACAAATTAGCGTTGCAGCGCCCATTTGGCGCAGTGGATAGCGACCATGTCTCTTGCGCCAGAGGGGGTGGGTTCGATCCCCACTACTGGAAAAATATTGTGTAATGAACATATTTATTTTTTCAATTTTTAAAATACTTTGAGGTTTTCATTGGTGTGGCTTCGCCTTTAGCTTAGTGGATAAAGCGTAAGGGCGTGAATCCGGAAGACGTAGGCTTGATTCCCGTAGCGGAAAACTTTCCGTCGACGTTTTCTACAAACTTTTATGTTTACTCTTAAATGCAGAGATTAGCACTATTAAAGATTAATTTAAAATTTACAAATATGAATTCAAAAACATTATATGTCTCTACTTAACTTGTAACATTCAATCCATAGATTGGCAATATAAAAACTTTATTAAAAATTCATTTAGAATTAGTAACTTCTGTATTATTCGATAATTACTACACTGTTACTACTCAACGCACCGGGTTTAGAAAGGGCGTCGCCTTTGACCGCTGTTATTGGGGTCGAGGTCACCGGCTGCCCGGGAACTGAACCCGCAACCGTGTTAACAGCCTTGGGGGGGCTGCCGAGCAAAGAGCCCACTGTGGTTCCCGTGGGGACGGCTTGTGGTGGCGAGGAGAGGGGTACAGGTGCTGCGGCCACCGGCGGTTGGGCTGGACCCGGCTGGGCAGCTGGTGGGATCAGAGGAGCGGTGCTGACCAGGGGCTGTCCCATAGAAGTCGGCATTGGCGGTATCAAGGGCTGGGTTGAGCCCATCAGGGGCTGAGGAGGTACCAATGGCGCTTGCAGCGGCTGGCTTGAGCCCATCAGGGGTTGAGTGGGTGGTAATAACGGAGCTTGGAGCGGCTGGGCCAGCGGTTGACCCATCAAGGGCTGGCTGGGGATGAGCGGCGCGCCGGCCAGCGTTTGGGCTTGTGGCTTGACGGATATCAGGTCGGGCACGACGGGGGTGGGTTTCGACGGCGGGACAACCGGGACGAGGGGCTGGGTGGAGTTGATCAGCGGCTGGGAGAAGTCGCCGAGGAGTTGGCTGCTGGGCTGGCTGGCGGGAGGTAGACCGCTGATGAGGGGCTGCTGGGGGGTGACAGGCATCGGCGGGATGGGGGGCTTCGCAGGCGGCGCGAACTGCTTCGGACCTGGAGAACGAGAACGACTTATTAAGTCCATGCTACATTCTCCACTAGCCTACGGTGTGAGATCTTTAGGCAGGTGAATATCGGTGTGGATTTACTCGAAATATCTAATGAATAGGACGGCGTAAAGATCCAACAAAAAAAATATATCACGAAGCTATATGAAGTCCGACATGACCCAGTGGCGCAGTTGCAAAGCTATTGGCTTCGGCGTCGGGGTCGTGGGTTCGATTCCCACGCGGGACGAGTATTTTTGTGACCCACAGATCTACGTGTTTGTTCAAGGGAGGGTTGACGTTGATTCAGATGTTGTACCGACCCCACTTAGAGCAGGAGGATTATGTGAAATCCGCCAATCCGATCTGTCTAGTTCTATGCCATAATAGCCTTTGTATAGAACAGGCCTTTGCCCGGCAGTTGGACAAAAATAGGCTTCTGAATTATATGTTTATTTATTTATTTTTATGTGAAAAAGTGGCAAACGAGCTGGCTGTTCACCCGATGTTAAGTCATAACCGCCGCCCATGGACATTTTCAACATCCATAGGGTTGCAAATGCGTTGCCACCTTTAAATAAAGTGGGCACCGGCTACCTCACTCACCAGACGAAACGCCGAAGTGTAACATTTCTACTTTTGTTTTACACCGGACTTCTGTGAGGTCGTGATAATTATCCGGACGGACCTGCCCATTCGTGGAACAGTGAAAACTGTTGCGTGGCCCTACCACAGTTGTTTATATGGAATCATGGCAATTTGTTTTGCTAGATAAATATTACCACCATTATTGGATGATTAATTGATACCAAACTTACCAGTGGGGCTTAGCGACGCGAGCAGGGAAGGTGGCAGGGCTTTCGGCACTTCAATACCGTGTAGTTTCAAGTTGATTATCTAAAAGAGATGACGATTTTATATGAGCGAGATTTCTATAACAAAATACACCGTCACTTTCTATGTTTTCAAAGATTATCTATGGTCAAGCTTGTCTATTCGTAAGCAGAAACAATGAGGACTTTAACACGTATACTGACTCGTATTGTATAATATAATATAGTATAAAACGAAGTCGTCCTGCTGTCTATCTGTCCCTATGTATGCTTGGATCTTTAACTATGCAATGGATCTTGTTGCGGTTTTTTTAGTAGATAGAGTGATTCAAGAGCCTTCCTCTTGAATTCAATAGTTAATAACTAACTAGATAACCAGCATGTCTTCTGTACCTTGCAAGCAATGGAGAATTCCTTGAGGTCCAATTTTCCATCAGCGTTGGTGTCCGCCAACGACCATATCTGGCCCAAGATAGGCGGTGGTAGTTGAGACTGAAAGGTAATGTTTGGAGACATGAGAGAAAAGTATCCAAACAGTTGTATATAGGATTGGAGTCTGGTGGATTCATGTTTATGAAGGTCACTATGACACAGAATTTTCTAGTCCGGGAAAGAATTTGGGACTTTTATGCAGAAAGTAAGTGGACATAGTGAGCTTTTTTTTTATGTGATAAGTTGCCAAACGAGCAGACGGTTCACCTGCTGGTAAGTGAATACCGCCGCCCGTGAACACCCGTATCTGCTACACCCGGGGGTTACAGATGCGTTGACATCCTTTTGAAAATTGGGCTCCGGCTACCTCAATCACCAAACGAAACGCGAAAGTTTTTGTCATACTTCCACTTTACGCTGGTCTTCTGTAAGGTCGTGGTACTTACCCGGACGGGCCTGCCCATTCGTGCAACAGCCGACGCTGCTGCGTGGCCATACCACCGTAAAAGCTTGACAAATACTTAGGCCTTTCAATGTATTTAAAACAATATTTGTATAGATAGTTAGTCTTCATCTAGATAGAGATACCTAGTTACCTAATTTCTGCCCATCCATTTTAAGACTGCTACTTTCTTTAATTTTATAACTTAATTCGGAATTCCAGTGAATGTCTAAATAACTGTTATTGTAAAATTCTAGGTATTGTACGAAATTATCAAAAAACCAGGAAAATATAGCTAGTGCTGACCTGTTTTGTTGGGCTCTGAGTGGATTCACAAGAGTGGCAAACTAAATGAACTATCTGTTACAATAGTAGGTGTATATAACGGAAATATATATTTATCAGATTAAGGTAAATTGAATGCTATTTCTAGTGAATTAGGATAATTTTTTCCTGTAAGGTGAAGAAATTTTCTCGAATATTTCTAGGTTGCCTCTAAAGCTGCACCAATGCAATTGTCTCAATACATAGGTATTGTTAATATTTACCATATTGTAAATCACAGTTTTTTATTATTTAACTGGTCAAGTTGTCACTTACCTGTAACATGAACCTCTTTGCCTGCTCTCCTGTTAGTGTGCCATTGATTGGTGCTAGATTCCGGAAATGCTCCGCAAATTTTGCATGCTCATGTGGCTGGATAACCCACGGGTCTCCTGCCATCTTGCTCTAAAATTATATAACAAACTGTCACTTCATTCTGACATCAAAGGATTATTAATGCAGTTCACTTTTCACCTATTATAAGTCACAAGAATAACCCAAGAACCAGTTTTTTCATTTGGAGTTAGAATTTGAAACCTTAGCTTGGAAGTTTGACTTCCCAGCTACTAGAATATCACTGATTAGTATTAACATTAATACTAATCACTAATAATGTTAGTACAAAGGTAAAAATTGCAATTATTCAATCTTGCTACAACATTGTTTTTAATTTTTTGAACAATTACACAAATTATGTCTAGATTTACTGCTTGAGTTTTTCAATACCAGTCACCTTATATCTTTTTATTAGTAAAAGTAGGGGTATTAGCTCCAACATTAATTCAATATAATATAATTTACTTCTATCACAATCTGTGTCTAACTAAATACATATAGCATTTCCTTGGAGCTATAGAATCATGGCCTATGCCAATTACAAACTACGTTTACATAAAATTTACTGGTAACTAGTATTTTTTTTAACATTTTTAATTGTAAAAAAACAAACTAATAGTGAAAGTTCTGAAAATGTAAAATTATAAATAGCTAATTTTTTTATCGAAAGAAATGGTAAAATTGTATAGCAACTTACGTTTTGATAAATAGTTGTTCAAAGACTGACGCCCTTTTTGTAAATGGTTAAGAAACTAAAGAGATCTCGAAAATCCTATGAACTTGAAGTATTGATCGGATGAAACTTGTCAGTTATAATTGACAGCTTTAAGTAGAATCGTTTAAAAACTGTAATGTTAAATACAATTTAACTTGAAAATAGGTGAACAATTAAAATTCATAATAAAATAGAAAAAAAACGTTATATTCTTCTATTTTCAAATCACGAAAGGTATTATTTTTACACAACGTTATCTAGTTTCAAACTATGCATAGCTTGTAACTATGAGTACTAGATAACTGATAAACATAGTTTCTTTTGTAAATTTTTATGTATTTTAGAAATATAACCACTCGGAAATTAATAAAACACTATAATGAACATAGATTTTTTCAAATAATATTTTTCACTCTTTCCTCTGGTGCAAGTTACAAGACAACTATGATCTACTCAGTCGTCATATTAAATTCTATGTTAAGTAGTAGTAAAATTAATGTTATGTTAAGTAGTAGTAAAATGTTAAGGATTTAGATGTTACTTACTTACATTTTGTCTTTACTAATTTTAAAGAACATTTACTTTTGGATGTTTTCTAGAAATTCACAGGTTAACATTAGGAGCAGTCTTTTAATTTTTGGATAAAGTGAACACAAAGTAAAGTAACAGCCTATGCACGACGCATTGCTGGGCAAAGGGCATCTCTGTAGTGAGGGTATAAGGCCTAATCCACCACCCGACCCCACTGTCGATTGGCAGACTTCATATATCCTCAAAATTTTTTAAAAATTAATATATTAAATACGTGAAAATTCACGTGCACGTGACAAGGGATTTGGCCTCAGGTTGCTCGAATATATTGAAATAAAAGTGAGTTTCAGGAAACTGGGCTATCATGGCTTACTGAGCTTTGATTGATTAAAATTATAGTATTGAAAAAAAAATTGAAATTCCAGGTTCTAGTACATTTATAAGCATTTTTACTTATTTATGACGACCCGAATGGTGTAGTGGGTAGTGTACCTGCCTCTTGCGCCAGAGGGTGTGGGTTCGATCCCAACTACTGGAAAAATATTGTGTGATGAACAGTGTTTCTCTAGTGTCTGGGTGTGTATGTATGTATAATATGTATTTATTTAAAAAAGAAAAGTATGTTTGTATGTTTATCAGATATCTAGTACCCATAGTACAAGCGTTGCTTAGTTTGGAACTAGAGACCGTTGTGTAAAAATGTGTCATAAATATTTATTTATTTATTTGTTAATTTATTTATTTTATCATTGTAAAAGTTAAACCTATTTTTAACAACAGGACTTTTACTTTTCGTTCTTCTTCTTCTTCTGGGGTGCCCTATCCTATCGGATATCGGCGACCACCACACGGAACTCTTCTCTATTGTGCGCCAATCTACAAAGACTGACGGCGTCCTTGATGTCTGTCCATTTTTTCAAATTGTCACTCCATGTTATTCGTCTTCGTCCCCTTCCCCGTTTTCCTTCTATTTTTCCTTCAATTATATTTTTCAATATGTTATATTTCTCATGTCTGTATATATGTCCAAAATAAGTGGCGGTAATGTTTTTAAACGATATGAACGAAATTCATATCGTTTAAAAACATTAAAACACAATCACAAATGACATCTGTCAATTAACAATCTGTCAAAACATTTCGATTGTCGAATTTCATTGCGTGTTTAATAATTCTGTATTTTTTAAATATATCTTTTTCGAAGTAGGTCCTTTCAAAACATGACGAAGGTAGCCGACAACGTTAACCCTCACGTATATGACAAGGAGTCTGAGCGTGAGATAACGTCGGAGGAACAGGACGAAGATGTGGTGGACGATTTCGACCAAAGGGAGATTTTTGATTTGATACGTAACATTAACGATCCCGAACATCCTCTAACCTTGGAGGAGCTGCACGTGGTGGAGGAGAAGAACATATCTGTGGATAATAGCGCGAATGAAGTCCTCGTGTACTTCTCGCCGACCATACCGCACTGTAGTATGGCTACTTTGATTGGTAAGGTTTGATCCGAAGCTAACAACACTAACAACACTGAATTATATGAGAGATTCATCAGTATGTATATAAAGGTTGCTAAATTTGCTTGATACTCTTTCTTTGGTGAAAATTGTTTAAATAAAGTTGAAATGAAAATTGGTCAATCAAATTTTACTCCGCTTAACCATGACCTTTGACTTTTAACCTTTGACCATGTGAAATTTAAGTTTGTAAGACATCTTTACAGCACAAGATAATGTTATCCAAAACTGAGGGTAATTTTTATTTAAAAGAATAAAAAAAATACATTACGTCACTCATTTATCCAATAGTGCATCCTTATAAATAATTATTATGATAATATTACAATAAGATTAAAACATACCAAATAGGTTAACACATTCAAGCAGTTAATTATCATTCTGCCCTTATCCCACCTCAATTGAGTTGACACGATATGTCAATCAACTTGTTAGTGGCACTGCATAGTAGACCAATCATTATCACCATATATTGTGGATTTGATTCCCTCTACTCAAAAATATTGTCTTGGTGATTATATTTATATATATTTTTTGCATATCTAATTTTTTTTTATTTACAAAAGTT
Organism: Iphiclides podalirius; assembly: GCA_933534255.1. Classification (NCBI taxonomy): domain Eukaryota; kingdom Metazoa; phylum Arthropoda; class Insecta; order Lepidoptera; family Papilionidae; genus Iphiclides; species Iphiclides podalirius. The sequence goes on along the minus strand of OW152842.1, from coordinate 2,132,552 downwards.
TAGATATAAGCTATAAAGTCCTCATGATAAAAGCCTTCCTTAGTTTGGCACTAGACAAATGCCACATTTGTCTTGGTTTCTTTAAGATAGTTTCCATGTAGAAAGAATGGGATATTATTAATCAATGTGTGGCATAATAGCGATGAAGTAAGCAGATGGATTGTGTTGAGAATGGGAGCTAAGCATGTCTACCATCTACGCCTGCCTCTTACCCATGTGTGATCAGGCAGGAGAGTGCCTAGGTCCTTGCAGTTTTCAATATGAAGAAATTAGTTTGGGGATATAGTAGGGGATAGTGAATTGATGTGGAAGATTCGATTGTCGGATGTTACGATCATGTGAAGTTGCGGTTGTATATATTTTTAATCTGTACTGACTTCCTCTGTGTGAGAAATATGAGTGTTTGTCTATGAATGTTTATAGATGGAACTAGATTAAAAAAAAACTATAGAAGATGGAATAGGTGAATAAAAGAAATGAATAATCTCAAATCTGTGCTGGTTATTTTATATTTTCATACAAAAGCCATCTTCCACTCTATGGTTTTCGAATGTATGCTTTTTGTGAAATACTTCTTCTGGTAATTAAGATGTAAGTAAATAAAAAATATTATTATTATAACTGCTCAGTATTTTTATTCATCACAATATTTTTTCTATGAAAGTACTTTAAAATTAAAAATGTAAGATAATTAAAAAAATCACTAAAGTTCTCAAATATGTATTTATTATATAATTTTTTTATAGAGATTAAGTACCACTTTCAGGTTAGGTTACTATGTTTAAATCTTACTTGTAATTAAAAAAAATAGAGGAATTAAGAAAAATACATTTAAATTTCTCAATATTTGTTCAAAGCATGTAAATTATTAATATTAGGACAAATAATACATATTGAAACAATAAACAAAATAAAAATAAGTTTAAATATTTATATTATGTAATAAAAAAAAAAACATTAATATGTAAAGTAAAACTGTTATTTAGAGTTCGTTGATTTTGTCTCGTTCTTGATGTCCTCATAGGAAGTTTGATTCTGAAACAATTAGAATGACAGCATATTAATAAAAGTCTGATCTATGACAGTTTAATGGGTCGGAAGTCAAACTTGCGTGTAGGTTTCCGAATTTTTATATGCAGTCACCAATTGATAATAGTTAATATATTGATAAGTATGTTGTTACGAAATGCAAGATTTTTCTTTGTTATTATTTAGCAAGCGAGTTGCGGGGTTCAGCTGATGTTAAGTGATAACCGTGATGTTTTATACCTTTTAATAGAGTGGACCCCAGCTAACGACTAAACGCAGAGGTACACGTTCAATTCACGCCGGTCTTCTGTGAGGTCGTGGCACTTACCCGGACGAGCCTGCCCATTCGTGCAACAGCCGAGGCTGCTGCGTGGCTCTACCACAGTTAAATATTTAGATAAAACTGTCGCGAATATTGTCGCCATTCCCAGGGATTCGAATCTATACCTTACGGATTACTGGAAAAGTGCGTCCAAACTCTTCAGCCACTAAGCTATGCTGTACATCCTGATGACGTCCTATCTACTTTGTTTTTAATGCATTTAACCAATGCTTTGGCGTCATATAAAGTTCTTCCTTTACAGCAAATTGGAAACATATTCGCAAATGATATTTTACAATTAATATTTGAAAAATACATGGATCCTGCTATTGAAATTTTATTTTTAATTTTTGTGCTAGTCAAGATGATACCATAAAGCTTTCGAAATATTTTTTGCCGCTACCAACCTTTGTATTTCGGATTACGCAAAACGAAAGAAGTCACAGGAGTGAGGCCGCGATACTTCACCGCACGAGATAACCCATTCGTGGATTACTCCGTAGGCGTACGGTTGCTTAGGTCGGGGTTTAGATTCCTATGTTTCGCAACTGTTGGTGAGAACCACAGACAATTGCCTCGAATCTGGGTGATTGTCCAGGTGAAAGTTATGTATGTAAAACGTCCCTACAACACAGTATTATGTTGGCTTACTTTAAGGGGGCGATGTATTCGAAGAGAAGACTACAATAGATCTTTCTAAGTAGCAGTGATCGTTTGGACTTACCACGCTTCCACACAATTTACACCCCTTCCACACAAATTAGCCTACAGTAAAGGGGAGATGTGTTCGAAGGGAAAACTACAATAGATCTTTCTAGATCGCGTTGGTCGTTGGGACTTACCCCACCCCATACTTACACAAAATACGATACAATAAAATAAAAGCCCACTCTTAAAACAGGTGAAGTTTGAGCTGTGAATTTTGTACAAAGGTCTCACCTCCCACATGTCGTCTTCCCAACTAGGGAAGAACTTCTTGAAGATGGCCGGCTCCTTTCCCTGCTTAACTGACACCAGGATTGCAGTGTCCACGGTCCTGTCTAGTCCGTCATCGGATATGTACTCCTGGTAACAGTGAACGGTTTTTATTATAAATGTGTTTTCGACGTTGCCAGGATTCTGTTTTGCGGTCTTTTGAAGTATCTTGTATTAACTGATGTTTTTGCTTTCAGTCCCGAGACTATTAAAGCTTCATCTGACGCAGAACCGGTGGGCTAGCCAGAACCCACGGGTTTGGGCCCTCCGCTGTGGGTAGGGCCACGCATGTGCTCATGCGTGCGTTTAACTACGGCATGTCATCTAAGGGCCATCGAAGTAGCGGTGCGGACCGAGACCCCGATGGCCGTCGACTGTGTTTTTAGCTAATCGGTGGCTGCGGGCGGTGAGAACCGCCCTGGACTCGGGTGTACCTTGTGTACGCGTTGTGTTGGTCTCGCCGTGCTCGGAGGCGAGGGCGAACTATTGTGTTTGTTGTTACACTAGCTGTGGGTAGTGTTATCCGGCGGGACCCCCGGCGGTGGGTCCGGCGCCCGGCGGTGGGTCCGGCTCTTTTGAAGTTATACTTCTTTAGGCGCGTTATGAAAAAATTATGAGAGTGAAATTTTAAGTTGCGCGCGCATCACTGTAAGACAAAAGTCACACCAGTGAAGCGGCCCGTAAATTTTTATAGATGGCAGCATATTCTCAATCACATTCGCCCGTTACAGTTCTCATTAAAGAATGTAGATGGCACTTTCATAATTTTATATTATTTATATCCTTTTCCAGTCTTTTTATTATTTTATTGTAATTAATTATTTGCATGCAATTAAAAACTATTTTTAATGATGCCAAACAAGTATAGGTTCTCGCGGGTACATTTTTTATATTTAATTACAAGCGAACTGTTGGTTCATCTGATGTTAAGTGATAAGCGCCATCTACGGACATTTGCAACACTCGTAGGGTTGCAGAAGCGTTGCCACCTTTTAATAAAGTCTGCCCCGGTTACATCATTTAACAAACGAAATGCAGAAAAATTATGCTACCATTTCAGGCCGATGTTTTGGAAGTCAGGTCATGTACGTACTTGCACTGACGGGCCTACCCATTCGTGCAACGATCAAGAGACAGAGGGAATCCATATTTTTTTGCATTGCAAAATGCTTCGTGTATACGTACGAAACTTATGACACATATAGATATAGATTTCACTTTTGTAAAGATTTAAGAAAATTTTGTATGAAAATTTTACCTGAACAATATCGTTTCTCGCCATTTTAACCCTGTCTGGGGTGTTCTTCCCCTGCCACAGGTACAACTCCTCACCGGTGTCCAGGACGTAGACGCCGTCGTCAGAGAGGTCCTGGACATTTAATAATTATAATAATGTAAATAGCATGGTGTTTTTTTTTTTTATGTGAAAAGTTGTCAAACGAGCAGACGGTTCACCTGATGTTAAGTGAATACCGTCGCCCATGGACGTCTGTTACAGAGGCGTTTACAACCTTTTGAAAATTAGGCTCCGGTTACCTCACTCACCAGACGAAACGCGAAAGTATTTGTCATACTTCCACTTTACGCTGCTCTTCTGTAAGGTCGTGGTACTTACCCGGACGGGCCTGCCCATTCGTGCAACAGCCGAGGCTGCTGCGTGGCCCTACCACCGTAGTGTGGTAGGGCCACGCAGCAGCTGGTGTTAAAAATATTTTTAAACGTAAGAATTATTTATTAAGTGGCATTTCGGTAAGCTTTTTTTATGTTGGCAACATTTCCTTCTTCTTCGACCATTAGACCAAGCGGCGTGTTGTAGAAATTAAATTATAAATAATACCGTCCATTACTTAATCTATGCGGCATTTTTATTTTCTACAAATTGTCATTATGAGGGATGAAAGTCATTTGTCTAGAAGAGTAATGAATGTTAGTGTAGTTAGAGGTGCTAAATTAAAGGAAGACCGAGAAGGATTTGGATGGACCGTGTAAAGACTGATATGTCTGTGAAAGAGGTCAGTACTGAGATGACGGCTGTTAGAGGAAAGCGGTAGAAAAGGACACGCTTTGCCGACCCCACCTGGTGTGAGATTAGAGCAGTAGAAAGGAGAATAATGTTAATGTCATGTCAAAAAAATGTACAATGAATTTAAAGGTGTTAAAAAAAAGAACGAAGAAATATATTAAAACTGTAAATATATTAAAACTGTAAAGGACAATGGCTGATAAAAATATGAAAATTACTTAAGGGAATAAATTATAATAGTAACCCAAAATAGAACCTTAAAATACTTAGGGTAGTCCACAACAGCCGGTACAAGTACGACTGTGTAAGTATTTAAGTAAAGAACTTTTAAAGTACGACTGAAAGTCTAATTGTTCTCGTTCGGCTCAAGTTTCGCAGATGAGATGGGAAGAAGAAATTGCTTACTTTATCGACGCTCTCCGTAACTACAAACGCTCTTTATAAAAATATAGTGAGAGAAGACTATCACGGATCCCGAACTTATGTCCGTATGGTTCAAGTTTTACACATGACAAGGCCGAATTTAGAGGTCTGGAGGCCTCAGGGCAACAAAGGAGTGGGGACCCCTTGGCCCCAAGTTATTTTCTAAATAAAATGAACAATTTTTTTCAGTCGAGTTTTTCATTAAATAATTTACTGTGAAACCAAGTAGGTATAGACTATTTTTATATTTAACGAACATGTAAATATAATCGGAAACAAGAATTATATAAAATTAAAATTGTTTACTAATGTTTACTAGTCCGAATGAAGCGCGGAGCTGTGGCCCCGGTTGCCCTCCCCTAAATCCGGCTCTGATGCATGGGAGAGAAAGGAGAAATTCACAAACGTTCTCCTTCCAAAATGGTGGTAGAAGATGGTGAGAGTACCGTACCTGTTGACCGAAGTCCGGTGGTAGCTCCTCGAAGCGGATCTTGCCGGCGATCGTGACGGCCACCGCCGTGAGGGTCAGCGGGGTGGTCACCCGCCGGTTGACCGTCAGACGCCAGCCGGACGCGTCCTCCCTGTCCTCGGGCGCGCCGCCTGGACCAGAGGGGTGGCAGTGACAGACTTTCAGCTGGTAAAACTATTTTGTATGGAAAGTGGTGACATCTAGTGTCCAGGGCGTGTTAACTTAGTCGCATAGGACCGAAAATCCTAACTAGATGCCGCTACATTATGTTATTGTCATTTTTCGTCAATTTCTTAAATAAAGTTAATGATGAATAATACTTTATAAATACTGTCAAAAATAAAAGTATGTTTAGACGAAAAATTACGGTTTAATGATTATTATAATTTTATAAACACTCGTTGAAATAATTATTCCAGTATATCTGTATCATCTATGGCCTGGACAATTAATTCGTGTCACGGCCCCCTTGCCAACACGCCTTAATAACGAACCCCAACTCGAGTTAATTCGATAAATGCTTTCCTCGTACTGCCTAAAGTTGGTTTCACTCCCGGAATAACAGTAACTCACCACTGATACTTTGGATTTTTTTTAATGACATAAGATGGCATGCGCGCTGGCGTTACACCGGATGTTAAGTGATAATCGCCGCCCATCGACATTTTGAACATTTTGGTTGCAGACGCGTTGTCACCTTTCAATAAAGTGGGTCCCGGCTACCTCAACAAACGAAACGCAGAAGTTTAACTCTTTCACTTCACGCCGGTCTTCTGTGACATATATGGGCTGTTACTTTACTACTTTTTAATAAGTGTCGTACCCAAATACTCCCAGAACTCTTCGCTCTCCTCCCCCTGCTCGACCACCTTAAGGTCCGCATCCTCACCAAGCACTTCCTGGACGAAGCTAATGGCCGCTTCTTGCTCCTTAGGGTGGGACTCCTGTTTACGATTTAGAAAATAACCTATATCGATGATACTGAACTGAATTTTGGTCTTTGGCAACCACCAAAATGTGTGGTAGCCTAAAATGTGGCGCACAGACGTTCTAACCATTCGAGCGGAGAATCAGTCTTCGCGGCGCGAAAATTGTGACAGCAAAGGAAGAGGAATTGAGAACAGTTCGACTGTATTTTTAAACGGTTTTATTTAGCTCGACACGTACGGAATTTGTTTGTTTATATGGGTCAAAATTAGAAATTGAAATTTGAAACTCCTTCCCGTTGTCAGATAGATCTGAAATTTGGTACACACATTTAATTTTACATGACAATACAATGTTGTAGTTTTCAGTGCACAAAAAAAAAAAGCATAAAATAAAACCGTTCAACTTAAAAGTTTTTGAACGGTTTTATTTTACGTTTGTTACCTCGGAAACGTAAATGATAAACTTAAATAGTAACAATTAAATAAACTAAACGAATATGTTGTATTTTTGTATAATAATAATTTACTAATATATACCAAACAAGATACAATAGACATACATAAATCTAAACATATACTATACAATAACTTACAAAAATATATACAGGAAGAAAAAAATAAATAAATAAAAAATTTCGTCGGTGATAATTAGCTTGAGCACAGTGACAGATAATAATTTTTAACGTCAGTTTTATATTTTATATATACAGCGTGTCGTCAGTTGTAGTTGTATAGGTGTTACAAATTTTGTTTATTTTTTATTTAATTAGTTCGTTTGAAAAATATTTTTTTTAATTATGGTTTTTTTTTTTAAGTTTATATTTTTTATGACTATTGACAAGAAGCGTTAGACGTGTGTTCATTTATTGTCGCGGTAGTAACGACACGCTGTATATTTATTTACAAAAGAAATGTACGTTTAATGTATGTTCATCAGTTTGGGACCAGTCAATATAGCAATAGCAATCATTGTGTAAAATATGTCCTGAAAAATATAAATACGGGAGGTTTTTCTAAGTGTATCCATTTTTTTTTATTAAATTCTAGCCATAAATAATGTTATGTAAAAAAATGATAAATATTTTAAATCACTCTTAACTACATTCATTTGAACTTATCTCAAAATGTGCGTGATTTATGAGCAACTCATTTATTTTACGCGCAATCATTCATAACTAACACGCACACAAGTTCGATTCAAAATTATACGATGCATTTATGAATGACTACCGCATTGTCAACAAGTTCTGTTTTTTAGGGAATTGAATGGCAGTTCTTTTGAAAAAAAAGTTTGTTTTTATTTCAATAAATGATAATACTACCGAGTCTGAACCTCCTGTGTAAATTTGGGCACCTTTAGAAAAGCCAACCTGTATATTAAGTAGTATAAACTATCAGCCACGACGCTGGAGCGAGTGGCGTGGTGGATATTGGTAGCCGTGGCTTACTGGAATGAATATAGTGTTTTATTATGTATATATGTTGCGAATTATATATACCCCTTGCGCCAAAGATTATATATTCAAAAGAAACAATGAAAAACAATTCCATATGACCAATTGAACAAAGACAGAATATACTAAAAACCGGCCAGGTGCGAGTCGCACTCGCGCACGGCTCCCTAAAATATCTATAAAAAGTAAAGTAACAGCCTATACATGTCCCACTGCTGGGCAAAGGCCTCTTCTATACAGAGGGTATCAGGACATAGTCCAACACGCGGCCCCACTGCGGATTGGCGGACTTCACATATCTTCGAAGTATTTTTTTTTGTTATTCTTTCGAAAATATGCAGTTTTCCTCACGATGTTTTCCTTCACCGCGGAGCATGTGATAAGTCAGCATTTAAAGTTCATTGGTGCCGGCACCGGGGATCGAACTCAGGTTGCTCGAGTATATTGAATTAAAGGCGAGCGCCCGGACACTGAGCTATCACGGCTCTTAAATATATATAAAAATGGCATAAATTGTTGTATGGTAAGTAGCCCCATTTAAATATTTTTTTAGTATTAGTTGTAATAGCGGCAACATAAATACATCATATGTGAAACTATCACGGTTCATAAGATACAGGCTGGTGACAGACGAACGGGCAGACAGCGTAGTCTTAATAATAGGGTCCCCTTTTACCCTTCGGGTGCGGAACCCTAAAAATGGACATTCAAAGGTGGAGCTTACCCTTGAAGATGCTCAAGAAGTGCTTAGGCTCCTTCCCTTCTGGAACCTTCACCACCGTGACACTCTCCCCCAACTCCTGGTCGATCTGCGAAGCCATCTCCAGCGCCGCTTCTTTATCGGTGGCGTCCGCGTCCGTTCCCTTGAGAGACAGAGAGAAAAACAGATTATGCTTGTACTCATGTACCCACATAAGAAGTTATTACCTGGGGGACCTTGGTTTTTTTTGGTAAATCATGTATTTTTGAAATAGAAAAAAATAAAAAATAAAGAAAATGATCTGGTATAGAAAAAAAAAAATAAGTCTGTAAATGATCGTGATACGAACCGATTGCCGACCGAGCTATTATAACATTTTTTTAGTGGCGAAATTTACCGTCATATTCGAATGATATTTTTCATTCCCTGAAAACAGGGACAAAAGGACATTTTCTAAAAATGAAACCTAGCTAGGTCGATTTTTCGCCCCCGAATCTAAGCACATACTAAATTTATATATATATTTATATATATATATATATATATATATATATATATATATATATATATATATATATAAATATAGATGTATACAAGAATTGCTCGTTTAAAGGATAAGATAAGAAAACTTGAGTTGCCAAAAGGATGGTTGAACTCTTTGAATCGATTGTTCTGATCTCCATTCAGAGAGTTTAACCATCCTTTTGGCAACTTAAATAACAATTTCAATTATTTATAGTGCTAATCTTTGCACTTAAGATTGAACAATAAAATATGTTGAAAAAGTACGATAACATTGTCGCCGCTGTGGGAATCGAACCCACGTCTTCGGCATTTGCGACCTGACGCTCCTTCTACATATTTTAACTTAAATAACATTTCAAAAGTCATTTGGCAGGTGATTAGTTGCCACCGTTTAATAAAGTGGGCCCCGGCTACCTCACTCATCAGACGAAACGCAGAAGTGTAACACTTCTGCTCCTCCCCTACACCTCACGCCGGTCTTCCGTGAGGTCGCGGTACTAACCCGGTCGGACCTGCCCATTCGTGCAACACCGAAAACCTGTTGCCTGGCCCTACCACATGTCAAGTTTAAAACTATTATTTTCTTTCACAATTTTAATTAATGCTGACTCGTTTTTTTTTTTTTTTTTTTTACGGACACATTTTTACACAACATTCTCTAGTCCTAAACTAAGCAAAGCTTGTACTATGGGTACTGGAAAACTGATAAACATACTTAAACATACTTTTCTTTTGTAAATAAATACATACTATTATACATAATATTATTATCCAGTATATATATATATATATACAGCGTGTCGTTACCATCGCGACAATAAATGAACACACATAAAGGGGATAACTATTTAAAGTTGTATTAAACATTTAAATTCTTTAACATCAATATTTACAGAGTTATTAAATTTTCCAAAACAAAGAATTTTAGAACACCCTTACCTATAAAAGCGTAACGTAAAGTTCAATTGTAAAGGTCACAAAGCACATGAATGGGTTGAATGAATTTAAAAGCGACAAAACATACTGTTAGAAGGAGAGGCTTGTAATGCGACGCTGTGGCGCGAGTTGTATAGGATGTTACAAATTTTGTTTCTTTTTTACTTAATTAGTTTGTTTGAAAAATATTTTTTTTATAATAATTTCTTGTATTTACGCGATTACACATTATAAATGAAACTAATTTTACGGATTTATCGCGTTTATTTTTAATTTAAGAAGAACACCGATTCCTCCCAAGGATGATTCGCGAGGCTATTGAAATTAAAAAACACCCTAATTTCAATAGAGAAGAGGGTTGGGTACTACCATCAGCTTGGGATCCTATCATCAATAAAATTAAATCTAAGCCCAAAAGAACCACTACTGCAAGACAAGATACAATTAGCTCCCTCTGCATAGATCGGGCACAAAATCAATAATACAAAAACTGACGGTAGCCCAGGATAACTTTGACAATCAGACGTCTAACACCTCAGTCTGTCCCGTGACCATGAACGCTGTAAAGGGTTCGAAACGTCGGGAACTTAAATTAAAAATAAACGCGATAAATCCATAAAATTAGTTTCATTTATAATATTTTTTTTAATTATGGATGTTGTTTAACGTTAACATTTTTTTTATGATTATTGGCAAGTAGCGTTAGACGTGTGTTCATTTATTGTCGCGATGGTAAAGACACGCTGTATAATCATCCAGTAGTGGGGATCGAACCCACACCCTCTGGCGCAGGAGGCAGGTACACTACCCAATACGCCATCCGGGTCGTCATTTGTAACGCAAATCTTTACTTACGATCCAAACGTATACAATGTAAGCGTCTTCGCCGCTGTTATCGGTGTATTGGTACTTGATCAGGTAGACCTCGCTCTGATAGAGGACTGGCTTCTCGACGATCCTCTCCGTAATATCCTCTCCCTCGCCTGTTACGCTGAACAGAGGTATAATGTTTAACGTGAACCGTTTAAACAACAAATAACCATGGAAGGCAGGGCCGGATTTAGGGGAGGGCATCCACAAAAGAGGGGCCCCCACAATAGATACTTCGGAAAAAAAATTAAGATTCAGAGTAGAAACAATAGTAAACAACTTTTCCTTTCGCATTTTTTTCCGCGTTTTACTTTTACCTACAGTACTTTGTACAAACTTGATTACATTAAATACTAGCTGCGCCCGCGACTTCATCCGCGCGGAATTTAAAATAAAAATAAAATTCTAAAATAAAAGTAGCCTAAGTTACTCCTTATTACATCAGCTATCTGCCAGTGAAAGTCCCGCCCAAATCGGCCCAGCCGTTTCAGAGATTAGCCAGAACAAACAGACAAAAATTGTAAAAAATGTTATTTTGGTATATGTACTGTGTATACATCCATATGCATTTAGTAAAAAGCGGTTATTTTAATATTACAAACAGACACTCCAACTTTATTTATCTGTATAGATTAATAGAAAATAATTTCGGGTCAAGGCCTCCACTCCTTTGTTGGCAGGAGGCCTCCAAACCTCCAAATCCGGCCCTGATGGTAGGGACGCAACATTTCGCTGTTGAACGAATGGACAGGTCCGTCCGGGTAAGTACCACGACCTCGCAGTAGATCGAAGTGAAGTAGAAGTGTAACACTTCTGCGTTTCGTCTGCTGAGTGAGGCAGCCGGGGCCCACCTACCACCTAACACCACCTAACACCTGTGCAGGCCTACGGGTGTTGCAAATTTCAATTAGCGGTGGTTATCAGTTAACATCAGTGGAAATGCCAGCTCGTTTGCCACCTTCTCACATAAAAATAGACGCAATAAAATGCTTGTGACGTAATAAAATGTTTTCCTTTTAAATTCCTTAAAAAACAGGCATCTATGTAGGTAAAATATATGTTCCATTTTTATAGTGAAGCAGCTATAATAATAATATAGTGATGTTGACTTTCCCAAAAGAGCTTTTTTTTAATAAAAAAATTCTAAAATATCTTTTATGCTAGGGTGAACCTGTTTGAATTGACAGGTATGACGGGCCCAAGATGGCGCAAGACCCAGTCCTATTGTTATTTGAATAACATAACAAGTCTATTTTTTATTAACTAAGAACTAAACCGAATTCAAATATCTCGCTTTGTATTCATTTTATAATTGTTTTTGAGGAGTTCCCTCAGTATTTCGGGAGCCGAAGATCCAATACCAACGAAATTAACATGGGACCACATGGGAAGCGCCAGCTTTCAAATGAAAAAAGAATCATCAAAATCGATTCGGCCGGTCGAAAGATCAGAGGTAACAAACATAAAAAAAATACAGTCGAATTGAGAACCTTCTCCTTTTGAAGTCGGTTAATAAGTTCATTATCATTAGAATATGCGTTGGCGGATTTCGAAACCTAAAGACCCCGGTTCGAGACCGGATCCACCAGATTTTTTCTTTTTTTTTATTGTTTTTTTTTTCGAGTCCAGATGATTATTTAATTTTTCCCCTTCTTTTTTCCAAAGTTGTGAGAGCAAAAATCCTCCTGCGTTTTTGAAGTCGGTTAAAAAAAAGACCACGGACTTAAAAAAAACCGGCTAAGTCCGAGTGAGACTTAGGGTTCCGTATCATTCTCTATAAAAATACAGCCGAATCGAGAACCTCCTCGTTTTTTGGGGTCGGTTGAAAAGGGAATTTATGGCGGCTTACCGAGTGACGGTGTAGCTGCCATCTCCGTCGTCTGGCATGTAGCCTCTGGCAGACGCGCTCTTGCCAATGAACTTGGCAATGGCGTCGGAATCTTCGGCGTCACCGGAGAAGTAGCCGGCGTCTGTGGTTAAAAGAACGGCGTCAAGCTACGAGGCTTTTCCTATGCTTTTCATATTTATGAACCGTTGTTAATATTTCGTTGGTCAACGTTTCTTTAGTGAATAAAGATAGCTTGAATTTTTTTTTATTTGTTTTTTTTTTAAACATTGCCCTTACTTTAGGTTAACATTATCCTGTGTTGTAAGGACGTTTTACACACATAAACTTCACGAAACAACTATCTGTGGATCGCACAAATAGTTGTCCCGTGTGGGGATCGAACCCACGACCCCCGACGCCGAAGCCAATACCTTGACAGCTGCGCCACGGACTCATCTCACTTTGAAATTTTTCTTCTAATTATGGATTGCCGTAAAGTTACAAGTCTCTCTTTCTAACAGCATATTTATCTCTTTTAAATTCATTCAACCCATTCATATGCTTTGTGATCTATAAAAATGAACTTTACGTTACACTTTTATACGTAAGCGTGTTCTAAAATTGTTTGTTTTGAAATATTTTATAAATCTCTGTAAATATTGATGTTTAAAGAATGTAAATGTTTTATATAATTTTGATATGTTCTCCCCTATATGTGTATTGATTTATGGTCGGCATAGTAGCGCCACGCTGTGTATACAGCGTGTCGTTACAACAGGCTATTTTTAATTGGAAAAAACTTTAAAGTATATACATATTTTAAAGAAAGATATTTATTTAAGGGCTTCAACGTGAGCGAAGCCGCGGCCGAAAAGCAAGTCGGCTCATAAATGACGAAGTTATCCCCGAACACTCATAAAAAAAATACATACATATATTTATACGGTCGAATTGAGAAACCTCCTCCTTTTTTGAAGTCGGTTAAAATATCCCTGTAATTGTTTATTCTAGCGCCCCAAACTCACCAGTTTCCGTAAGCATACTCCGCGACGACGGGCTGACGGTGTCCCAGTTGTGGAAGTATTGCTTGAAGGTGCTGCTCTCGTTACCCTCTGCTACCCTGGTGATGTGGACCTGCATTCAAGCAGTGTAGAAGTTACAGATTTTTAAACCAGAACTGGACAAAGATTGAGGACTAAGGTGATATTTAGTTCGAACATTCTCGACTGCATATATTCTGATAACACGCCAGTCACAGTATACAGGGTGATTTTTCTAAAGTTGCCCAAATTCACACAGGAGGTTCGAACTTGGCAGTATAATCGTTTATTGAAATAAAAACAAACTTTTTTGTTTTTAAAAAAAAAAAAATTATATGCCCTAAAAACATAACTTGTCGAGTCACTCATTAATGCGTCGTATACTTTTGAAAGGAACTTGTGTGCGTGTTAGTTATGAATGATCGCGCGTAAAATAAATGAGTTGCTCATAAATGACGCACATTTTGAGATAAGTTCAAATGAATGTAATTAATTAATTACGATTTTAAATATTTATCATTTTTATATAACATTATTTATGTCTAGAATTTAATTAAAAAAATGGATACACTTAGAAAAGCCTCCCTGTATACAGTAGTCTAAGAGCTAGCAACTTTTCCGAGAATTACGATTTAATATCTGTATTTATTACTTTGGAATAAGTGATCTAGCCCATTTCTGTCTCCTTTGCGAGTGTGACATTTGATTTTAGACCCAATTCTTTTGTCTTTTTATTCTAATGTCTTTATTCTAGTTACAACAGATAGGTAAGAATTTGATAGTGTCTCTCTTCTATTCAATATAGTTTTTAACTCCCTTGTATGACGCCCATACATAGGGCGTCATACAAGGGAGTTAAAAACTAGAAGTTAAGAACTTAAAAAGAGGGCGAATAACAATAAATCGCCATAAAGAAAATGCGGAAGACACTGGCGACATGTTTTTTTAAATAATTCTAAACTGTCATGTCTGAATGAATGAATGAATGAATGAAATATACTTTATTGTACACAACCACCGGATATTGAAGAATCAACTAAAATAATACAAAACTGTACAATAGGCGGCCTTATCGCTAGGAAGCGATTTCTTCCAGGCAACCTAGTAAAAGGAAATAGTAAAAACAGTAGCATTGGGTAACGGTGTACACTGAATTAATAAGAGAAACTTATAAGTCAAAATATAAATACATATTAATAAATTATACATAAATTTTTTTTTTTTTTTTTTTTATGTGAGAAGTTGTCAAACGAGCAGACGGTTCACCTGATGTTGAGTGAATACATGCAAGACACGAGGGTTTGCAGATATTTTGAAATTGGGCTTGCACATATAAACACGATATATAAATATTACGTTATAAATAATGTATAAGTATTTAGATATAAGTAGACAACATCGAGGAATGGAACACAATGATTAAGGAGGCATAAAATGTTTTCTTAAAAGTCGCTTGAAAATAGGTAGGGATTGTGCGCGCCTAATATGTAGATAGGTAGATCTGATATTTTCATAGCTTACTCAGCACGGAAGACGAAGCCGTGATAGCTCAGTGTCCAGGCGCTCGCCTTTAATTCAATATACTCGAGCAACCTGAGTTCGACCCCGGTGCCGGCACCAATGAAATTGTCAATTTTAAGTGCTGCCTTATCACGTGCTCAGCGGTGAAAGAGAACTACGTGAGGAGACCTGCATATATTCGAAATAGAAACCAAAGAAGCATTCCGAAGACATGCGAAGTCGGCCAATCCGCAGTGGGGCCGCGTGGTGGACTATGCCCTGGTACCTTTGTGCGGAGGAGGCCTTTGGAGAAGTTTGACATGTATAGGCTGTTACTTTACCCAGGCCGGGTAGCCCTTCACGTCCAAGTACTTCTGGACGATGTCGTTGTAGTTCTTCTTGACGTCGGAGTCCAGCTCGGCACCGAGCCACACGTACACTCCTGAGCATGGGGTGTCCAATATGTACACCTCCTGGATGGAGAAATTTCAATGTGATCAGTCGAAAAGCCGTTCAAAAGCCGATAAAGATTAATAACCAGTTATTTATTTTGACGATTTTAGTTACATGTAAAAAAAAAAATAGACAACTGTATTATAAAAATATATCTTCTGGACATTTGCATGCTGTTTAAAACAGCTAAATAGGTTAGGTTGACATTTGTGACAACAACAAGATAACAAGACCAAATTTTTTTCTGTACTACCTATTTATCAGCAAATAAAGAAACTTAACTACCTAAATGAGACCTTTAATAAATAGGTCAGTCCTTTTTGGCACTTACAACAACAATAGGCTAACAGTAATATTATAAACATTATAGTTAGTTTATATTAGGTACTAGCGGTCTCGGTACAACGCTTGCCTTGTTTTGCCATATAAATTATTTCTAGGGAATTTGTGAATCTGAACGCACCTGAATCTAAATCTTCGGAACGCACCCATAAAATGTTTGACAGATAGAAACAGTTTGTGTGGGAAAATAAGATTGTTGCTATTTCGATTTTCCATGCAATTCTTCCATAATTTATCATCGTTTAAACCTTCCGTGGACTGCCACAAATATTTCAAAACGAAAATTAGCCAAATCGGTCCAGACGTTCTCGAGTTTTAGCGAGACTAACGAACAGCAATCCATTTTTATATATAAGAAGATGACTAGAAGCAGTTGCCGAGCTATTAGTTTTGAGCCCAAGGGTCGTGGGTACTATACCCATGCGGGACAAGTCTTTGTGCGACCCAAATATGTGTTCCGGATCTGGGTGCTTATTCTCACGGAAGGTTGACAGGCTGGCAGCCAGTATCAGTACTGAAAAAACCTAGCCCATACCATTAAGAACAGGACTCGCATGTTTTGCCACCACAAACGCGGTAGGACGAGAGGATGATAATAATGATGAACCACGTTATTAGACATCTGAAAAACACTGTGCAGCATTCATGGTCTGTCTTGTGAACATGAAAATGATGTTACAACTTATATGAATCCGTTAAAATAGTTGAAATGAGTAATGCATTACGCATGTCTTATGAAATACTAGCTGCCTCCCGCGACTACGTCTGCGTAGATAGGCTGAAGGCGTAACATTCAGACAGAAAGACAGATATACATAAAAATATGTATATAATCTATAGTCTATGTTATTTTTTGATGAATTAGCTATATTATTGTAAAGTTTCATTAAAATACATTCAGTAGTATTTGCGTGAAAGAGTAACAAACATCCATCCATACATACAAACTTTCGCGTTTATAATATTAATAGTAAGGATCTACTAATATAACCACGACGATAATAAACAAATTAACATAAATTATTAGATCTTGCTCTGCACATGCAAGTACCCTGGCTGCTGCTTATTTTATACTCAAACAGTTGAATATACTTATATTATTTTTAAAAAAAAGATAACCATACTGCATAGCGTATAATTTGTTGTCTATTGTTAATTCTGTGTACAATAAAAGTATTCATTAATTAATTCATTCACAGTATCTTTCCGGTGATTCTCTGCACAAGTCTAATTGATCGGTGGTAGGTTAAATGCAATAAGAGCTTAAAACAAGCATTTATTGAATAAAGAAATTTTGACTTTGACTGACAATTAGTATAAAAAAGTGGGGTATAAACAACCAAGAAGAGGACTTACAGCCGAGGACAGTTGCCGCTGCTTGTAGGGTTTGCTCAGCGAGATCAAGTCCAGCTCGTCACCATCTAGGACGCGGTACAGGTATACCGCAGAGATATCCTCTCGGCTGTACGTCTGAAAAGCCGAAGAAAGATGATCGGAAACAGACCATACAGGATAAGTAATTAATTGTTAACATAACTTTTAATTGTTAACATAATCGTGTTTGTCGAAACTAAATAAAAATTCATTCATACATTCATCTCTCGCCTTCTCGGTTTAAGTTCTTTTGTTTGGTCCTTCGGGAACTTCGAAAGTTACTCTGTCTTTGGTATGTTGGAAGAGATACTACGGGATCTCCTACGTAAGCACCGGTGCCGCCTCAACAATGAGCGCGCTTTGGAGAAACCTTCCGCAATTCCACCGCTTTGGAGACAATACGAGACCACTTCGTCTTTATGGATCACTACAAAGCTCCGCCAGGTCTCATAACGATCATCCACAGACCCAGTGTCCCTTTTGAGTCGCCTTTTACGACAAGTAGGAATATCTTAGGCCCAATTTATGAGCACGAGGCTATAGATCCGCCGAGGCTTAAGAGCCTGGTGATCACGTCAATGATACATTTGCAATGAGGTTAAGGAATTTGGAACAATGATGACTAATGGGACGAGACCGTAACGACCAATTTCCCAGGTCATTAACCAGTCCCCGTTCTGTTTTATTCAAAGAGGATATCACGACTCACCTGGGTCGAGTCGTCATCTACCAGGTCTTCCTTAGAGCCGGAACCGAGTGCTTCGAAGAACAACGCGACGTCTTCGTCAGACGAGAAGTCATCTGTGGACGTCATAAGCTATGGAGACTGTCTTCTTGCAAGTTAAAAAGATTCTCATGTTTAAAGGTTCTTCTCTCCTCTAAACCATTATTTTTGCCTTGAGTCGTCACGTTAGCCCGTGTCTCGAAACTCTTGCCGTAACTCACTGGAACTCCCAATTTGTTAACATTACTTCTCTTACGAATGTAACTCTAAGGAAACCTTAATGAAATCCGCGAGGACGAGTGGTATATTTGAAAATAAACGGACTAAACGGTCAATAATCCATTAGCTTGACACCAGCTGGTGACTTTGCTTGGGTTCCTTACTAGGAGTGAGGCGTATTTATCTATATATAACAGGTATCTCGAGATAACGGACTGTACCTGTTATGAACAAACTTGAATAACAGTTCCTGTTCCACACAAATCGCTCCTTAACACGCTGTCACAAGCTTTTCTTTATTCATGCTTACGACTGTTACCTTAGTTAGAAAGAGATAAAAACTGTTACACCTTGTCACAGTTGTTACTGAACACTGTCACTGTTTCATCTCACAGCATAGCACAACCTCTTTCTTTTTCTTGCATCGGTCTTACAGCTTTGTTAGAGAGAGAAGGACGGACGTTAACATAGAGTAACATACTGTAACTGTTACACAAATTGTCACAACATAATATGAAATAACAGGCTGTTATTTCGTAACAGGTATTTGTTACTTTTAAGGAACAGGAACAGGCGTGACAGGTACTCGATTTGACCTAGTATAGCTCACTCCTATTCCTTACCCAAAGGGAAAAAACCTATTTACTAAGACCCTTTTACTAAGACACCCACTGTCTGCCTGTCCGTCTGTCACCAGGCTGTTCCTCAAGAACCGTGATAGTTAGAACTTTTCACAGATGATGTATTTCTGTTGTCGCTATAACAACAAGTACTAAAAAACAGAATAAAAAAATATTTTTGTGGTGCTCCCATAAAACAGACATGATTTTTAGCGAGCAGTTGGTACATCTGATGATCCACCAAACCCGATGGGGTGGATGGTGGAGAAGAACCGGCGAAAGAAACTCAGCGGGCTATTTTTTTTCTTTTTCATTTTTTGACATACACGGTGTGACATGAATATATTATAAATCACTACATAGTATAAAACAAGGTCGTCCCGCTGTCTGTCTGTGTCTTATGTATGCATAGATCTTTAAAACTACGCAACGGACCTTGATGCGGTTTTTTAACTAGATAGAGTGATTCAAGAGGAAGGTTTACATGTATAAAACATCGCACCCGCGCGAAGCCGGGGCGAGTCGCTAGGACAATATAAAAAATTCCGATACTTTAAATCGGAGGATCAAGAGCCGGGAGCTATCAATTCATTGCCAGAGTATGTTATCATTTAATATCTAGTACCTGGAGGACCGAGCTTTGCTCGGATTTTTTTTGGTAAATCGTGTATTTTGGAAATAAAAAAAATAAAAAATGATCTGGTATAGAAAAAAAAGTAAAAAAAATAAGTGTAAATGATCGTGATACGAACCACGGCCGTCTGTTTTGGGGCCGCCCGATTACCGACCAAGCAATTATAACATTTTATTTTGCGGCGAAATTTACCGTCATATTCGAATGATATTTTTCATTCCCTGAAAACAGGGATAAAAGGACATTTTCTAAAAATGAAACCTAGCTAGATCGATATTTCGAAAATCGCTGGAGCCGTTTCCGAGATTCCGATTATATATACAAGAATTACTCGTTTCAAGGATAAGATTTACAAACACACAGTGAGTTATCTATTTACAAACCGATGATTTCAATGGTGGCCCTCCCGTTGTGATAGTCGTCTCGGAGCGTGTTGGCTACGCTGATGATCTTCCTCCGCTGCGTGGCCTTGGCGCCCTCCGGCATCAGCACGAAGATGTCGTGGTCCACCTCCAGGATGAAGCAGTGGTCCTTGGTCAGCGACGTGGACTCCGCGGGGACCTGCAGTGATATTCACTATTGAAAGTTTCCTGTTTAACTAAGAATTTTTTTAAAGGTTTACGTCTTAGGCTTAACGCCGCGGCCGGTAAGAGATCTTTTTAAAGAGATTAATATAATCACTGTTGCGTCCCCATATATTTATTGTAATACTTTGTATGTTATACATAAAGAATAGTGACAGACATATACAGGATCCAAAGCATTGCAATAAAGATACTGGTAATGAAGAATGGAAAGTTGTTCAGAAAAAACGGTACAGAAACCGGTTTGTAAGTATGCAAGGCAAAGCTTGTTCGAATTCCGAGGAGAAGTTTAGAGCTGCGGTTGTAAAGATACCGTTATTTATTAACTACGTAGATATAAATACAAAGGAGGAAGATATTATTGAATATATAAAAGTGAAATCTGAAATAACTGTGAACCTCAAAAAATAAATACAAAGGAGCAAAGACAGTATAATGCATATATTGTATATGTGCCGAAAAATAAATTATCCGTGTTCCTGGACGACAGTATGTGGCCTGAAGGTGTGACTTTCAGAAGATTTATGAAGAATTATGGTAATTCAAAGAATAATGATAAATAAATATGGATATAGATAACTCTAGAGTAAAATTTATAACCTTCAACTGCAAATCTTTGGCAAGTTCTATTGAGGACATAAGATTACTGTGTCAGTCTGCAGACCTTTTAGCACTACAAGAAACATGCCTACTTCCGGATGATATCGCTTCACTTGGTCAAATCGATCAAAATTTTGGTTACTAACACTATATGGGTTCTTAAGCCTGAAATAAAAGATTTTTATTTTATTTTTATTTTATTAATACTAGAAATAATTACAAATTAACTACGTTTCGTCTACAAAAAGTAAATAGGTCGTTCATGGGGCAAAGTGTGCGCATGTATAATAAAATCCCACAGTCGATATTAAGTCTGCCACTTGATCAATTTAAACGCAAAATTAAAAGTGAACTTATGGCTAAGGCAAATTCTTAAGGTAAATTCGGAAGAAATATTTTTATTAACTAAGTTATATTAACATTTAATATCTAACTTTCGTCGTCTTCGCTAAGGGAATGTGACAGAGCCATGCAGTATTTTCGAATTGTTGGTCGAATGGGTGTAATAGTGAGTGGAATTATACGCCGGCTATGGCCACTTGCCACACCACAGTACCACGACCTCACAGAAAACCGGAGTGAACCGGAAGTATTACACTTTCGGCTTCGTCTGAATGAGCTTATTAGTCCACGCTTTTAATGACTGGCAAAGAACCAGCCGTCCTTAGAGATCTGATGAGGTTAATCACACTTGCCTCCATAGCACATTAAAAAAAATCCGGTACAAATTAGACGTGAAGCGGAGGTATTACACTTATGGCTTCGTCCGAGTGAGGTTATTGGTCCACGCTTTAAATGACTGGCAAAGAACCAGGCCATAAGTTTTGGAAGATGCCTGATGAGGCGAATCACTTGCCTCCACGGCACATTAAAAATTTCTCTCTAAATCTTTCGCTGCTACAGCCGCTCGACTCTGGAACGCCTTTCCTAGTGAAACTCGAAAATCGCCAAATAAATTTACCTTCAAAGTTAAAGTTAAGGAACATTTTAGGTCGTCTCATGATCACTAGTATGGATAACGTTAGACATATATTACAATTTCATCTACATATATATTTGTATGTGTTCTCATACACTTACGTACACTTCTCTCTCACTAACCTTCCGGTTGGCTGGTAGAAAATGCCTTTTGGCATTAAGCCCGCCGTTTGTACCGGTTAGCACAAAACAGAATGCAAATAAATAAATAAATAAATAAAAATTCCCGTGCAAATCAAATCTGTTACGCAAACCAACACCAACAACTAGTGCTACCGTCTGCCTCACCTCTTCGATCCTCATGTTCTCGCAGCCGGAAAGCTTGAGGAGACGCTTCTCCGCCCCGGCGTTCGTCTCCACCGCGTTGAAACCGGATTCGTTCCCCCCCTCCAGGTACCGGACAGCTGGGAACGTACCAAGGCACTGACGTTTCAAGTCTTACAAGTTAAATGAACGAGGCTGGCATGACTTTTTTTATGCGAAAAGTGCCAGGCGAGCAGACGGTTCACCTGATGTTAAGTGAATACCGCCGCCCATGGACATCTGCTACACCCGAGGGTTGCAGATGCGTTGACAACCTTTTGAAAATTGGGCTCCGGCCACCTCTCTCACCAGACGAAACGCAAAAGTATTATACTTTCACTTTACGCCGCTCTCCTGTGAGGTCGTGGTACTTGCCCGGACGAGCCTGCCCATTCGTGCAACAGCCGTGGCTGCTGCGTGGCCCTACCACCCTAAATGATGGCGACCTGCACTGCGCAGTCGCAAACAACAATGGTAGATTTCAGTAGGTATAATCATGTCTTTCTCCTAAGATGTGGGACGTGTTTCAAAGCTTTAAAAAAGGCTTGGTAATTATAGACTTCCACTGACATTCTCCACTGGGCGAAACGAAACATTTAAATATTGGAACTTCGAGCTGGTCTCCCGGAAGGCCTTGGAACTTCCTCATTCGATATTGCAGTAGCGGCTATCGTTCAATCAATCGTCGGTGGCCCTGATATGGACCGTCGTGATACAGACTCGAGAACATCGCGTGTGTACGTCATAATGTCCATCTTTTAAAAAACATACCACGTCTATTCGGGGCCATGGCGACACTCTTGAAGTACTGAGTTTTAATCTGGCTAGAACAAGAAAGTCGTTTCTTGGTATTTAAATTTTACATTTTTCATAACGCGCCCAAAGAAGTGTAGCTTCAATAAATTTCGCGGTGGGTTTAGACATGTGCGCTGTCTCACCTGGCTGGAAGTAGCCCAGGAACTGGCTCGACTCGTGGCCCTGCACCTCGCGGTGCTGCACCGCCCTGCCGCCCAGCATGTCGTCCAGGGTCACCGTCCAGATCGCGGCGGAGCCCCACTTGTCCTGGGTGCTCTTTCCGCCCAGCCAGAAGTGAGCGTCGTAGGACAACGTGTCCTCGCCGGTTGTCTGGAAGAACGCTCGATTGTTGAGACTTAACTGCGGTAGGTCCACCAGTGGCGGATTTGCAGTCTTGGCCGCCCTAGGGCCCAGCGCATGTAGTAAGTTCCAGCCGCCCCATTCTCAGAGTCCATCATATATATTATTACTAGCTTTTCGCTCACCGCTTCGCTCGCGTTGAAGCCCTTAAATAAATTTAGTTCTGTAACCTTTCAACCCTTTACAACACTTTTTGCCAATTAAAATAGCCTATGTCCTTTCTCAGACTCTAGACTATATGTGTACCAAATTTAATTTAAATCTTTTCAGTAGTTTTGGCGTGAAAGCGAGACAGACAGACAAAGTTACTTTCGCTTTTATAATATTAGTATGGAAGTATCGATCATCAGTGAATTTTTTTTCACGATTGACCGCCCCTAATATTTGGCCGCCCTAGGTCCGGGCCTGTTAGGCCTTACGGGAAATCCGCCACTCAGGACCACAACAGTGTTCGCTGTTGCACGAATGGGCAGGTCCGTCCGGGTGAGTACCACGACCTCGCAG
Organism: Iphiclides podalirius; assembly: GCA_933534255.1. NCBI lineage: Eukaryota > Metazoa > Arthropoda > Insecta > Lepidoptera > Papilionidae > Iphiclides > Iphiclides podalirius. The sequence goes on along the minus strand of OW152842.1, from coordinate 2,109,039 downwards.
GAGACCGCGGGGAAGTGGAAGCGTTATACTTCTGCGTTTCGTCCGGCGAGTGAGGTAGCCGGGGCCCACTTTGTTGAAAGGCAACGCGTCTGCAACCCTACGGATGTCGCAAATGTTCGTAGGCGGCGGTCATCACTTAGCATCAGGGGAACCGCCAGCTCGTTTGCCGCTTTCTCACATAATAGAAAACTTAAAGAAGAACATTAATACTGGTGCTATAAGGTCGAAGTTTATCACGAAAAACTAAACGTTACTAATGTAAGCAGTTAATACTCCAAATTAGTTTTGCAAGAACTATTCATGGTAAAAAAAAACCTGGCCAAGCGCGAGTCAGCCTCGCGCACGAAGGGTTCCGTACTTTGATAAAGCTATAAAAGCGGCAAAAAAAATCATGTCTGCTGTATAGGAGCCCCAGTAAATTTTTTTTATTACTTTTTTTAGTATTCGCTGTTACAGCGGCAACTGAAAATATTCAGTTGCCGCTCATATATCATCATCAGTAAAAATTTCTACTAAAATCTATTTCCAAAAATGTCTGACTACCACGGTTCATGAGATAAAGCGTGGTGAAAGAAGGACAGACAGACAGAGAGTAGCAGGGTCCCGTTTTACCCTTTAGTTACACAGCCCTAAAAACGTACTGCTTGAAGGAGTACAGCTGTTGAACAAATTAACAGATTGAATAAAACAGTGTGAAAATATAAATATATATGTGACTTGTATATATTCAAAAGGATAACAAAAAAAATATTTCGTAAATATATGTGAAGTCCGCTAATCGGCAGCGTGACTTGAAATGTCTCGCTCTGTATTCATTTTATAATTGATTTTCGGGAGTTCCCTCCCTATCATGTCCGGGATCCGAAATTCAATACCAATGAAATTAATATGGGACCACACGGGAAGCACCAGCTTTCAAATAAAGAAAGAATCATCGAAATCTGTTCACACCGTCGAAAGTTCTGAGGTGAAACAAAAAAATACAGTCGAACTCAACGATGACACCGTGGCGCAGTTGCCAAGGTATTGGCTTCGGCGTCGGGGACCGTGGGTTCGATCCCCACACGGGACAACTATTTGTGTGACCCCACAGATGGTTGGTTCGCATCTGGGTGTTTGTCCACGTGAAATTTATGTTTGTAAAATGTCCTTACAACACAGGATAATATTATCCTAAAGTAAGGGCAGTGTTTTTTTTTTTAAATAAAAAAAAATAAAAAACAATAAAGAATTGAGAACCTCCTCTTTTTTTTAAGTTGGTTGAAATACAAAGAATATTTATTGAAATACCTTCAGCACGATATAGGCGTCTCCGTTGAAGAACTTTCCGTACAGTTTCCTCTCGACGGGTACCGGTTCGAATTTCTAGAAGTAATCCATACACAGATGAATTTTATATTACAGATTATATTGTTTTCACTTTCAAAAAAACAATTATAAAGAATGGTCACACTAATACATAAAAAACCGGCCAAGTGTGAGTGGGACTCGCGCACGAAGCACCCGCACCTTTATCTATAAAAACGGCAAAAACTCATGCCTGTTGAATAGGTATTTGACTTTAATATTTTTTTATTATATATTTTTTATTCTGTTTTGTTAAAGTTTGTATGATTTGGAATTGTTCTGAGAAAATTTTAAATGTCCAACTATCACCACTGGAAAAATATCGTGTGATGGACATAGTGCTTTTCTAGTGTCTGGGTGTTTATATAATTATGTATGTATATATATAAAATTAAATATGTATTTAGTTACAAAATAAAAGTATGTTTATCAGTTATCCAGTTCCCATAGTGCAGGCGTTGCTTAGTTTGGGACTAGAGAACGTTGTGTAAAAATGTGGCCGAAAACTCCGAAAATATTTATTATTATTTCAAATGGGCCTCCAGCTCACAATAGCTTACATTAAAAAAAAAAAAAGTCAGTCTATGGGGATAAAAGTGAAAACTAAGTAAGTAAACAGTAATTAATATGTTTATTTATAATTAAAATAATTATTATGTTAAAATAAATGTTAAGAATTATTTTTATGTTAAAAATAATTAATAATACTAATAGTTGTTTCCATGATTTTTGTTGGCCCAAAAAGTGCTCAATGCGCCCAAAGAAGGTTTCACATCAAAAAAAACTTGAAATGGTGCCAGTTTCGTGTAACTTATCTAACAATATTGTAACTGCGTACTATTTTTTTTACAAAATATCACTGGCTGTAAAAGTATGACTTTGTCGAGTATTCGGTAAAAAGATTACCTCAATAGTCCACACTTCGACGCCAGCGCTGGCGCCGGCTTCAGCGAACGCCGGATGCTCCATTTTTCTTTTTTATTTTTCTTTTTTACGGCACAGATTATAGCGGCGGCTGTGACAACGGAATGTTGACTGACGACGCAGGTCGGTATGACTAAGTTCAGATTACGAGTTCATATCTTATCAGTATAATAATAGATGAGTATCAAATCGATATCCTGAGTCATTTGATTCCATGAAAGAATAATCGTTCTATTTAGCTAATATCGTGATACAATTAGATGTATCTGTATTATAGGAATAATAGAATTGTCCCATTTTTACCAATTTCCAAGGCAAACTTTTAATTGTCTAGAGCTAGACGAAAGATTTCGACAGAGTAGTGTGTTCATCACTAATCTATTTTTATCTAAAGCGACAATAAAATTGTTTTTCCGTTAAAAACTGATATTTTAATTTAAATTTTAAAAGTACAGACAATGCAAGATGTTTTTAGACATTTCGTCGGTCTAACTGTGTGGATGTTTTCTAAATAGTAAAGTACGAAACAAAAATCCACCTTTAAATGTCGTGGGTAACATAGTAACAGCCTATTAATGTCCTACTGCTGGGCAAAGGCCTCCTCTGTACAGAGGGTATCAGGGCATAGTCCAAAACACGGCCCCACTGCGGACTGGAGGACATCACACTATCATCGAAATATTTTTTTGATATCGAAAATATGCAGGTTTCCTCACGATGTTTACCTTCACCGCTGAGCACGTGATAATTCAGCACTTAAAATTAACAATTTCATTGGTGCTGGCACCGGGCTATTATGAAATTAAAAGCGAGCTGCCGGACATGGATCTATAACATACTTATTCCCATTTAGATGTACCTATTTGAGTCATTTGATATGAAAACTTTAGTTTCATGGGATCCTCTCTTATAAAAAAATTGACAGAAATATGTCCTCGGCTTGCTGAGAATATGACAAAAGGGCTAGTTTTTTTCTCGCTTAAATGTTAAATATTAATAACTAATTAAATATTCAGCGAGGAAATTGACCGACAAAGGACTAGTGGGCCGTTTGAATAACGTGTAGTTTAAACAGGACCTATTTATTTTTCTGTCTATTTTTTATTTTTAAAAAACGTGCCCTTACTACTACTTTTAGGATAACATTATCCTGTCTTGCAAGGACGTTTTACTAATATAAATTTCACGCGGACAAACACATTCGAAACAATTATGACTCCGTGGCGCAGTTGCCGAGGTATTGGCTTCGGCGTCGGGGGCCGTGGGTTCGATTCCCACACGGAACAACTATTTGTGTGACCCACAGATAATTGTTCCGAATCTGGGTGTTTGTCCGCGTGAAATGTATGTTTGTAAAACGTCCTTACAACACAGTATAATGTTGTCCTAAAGTAAGGGCAATGTGTGTTTAAAAGAAGAAAAAAAATTATCAAACACCCAGATTGGAAACAGCGCCACGGAGGCTACAAAATACTTTTTGATTTAATAAATACTTATTGTTCAATAATTCTTAAGCCGTGATAGCTCCTTGTCCGGTCGCTTTTGATTTAATATACTCGAGCAGCCTGGTGGTAGACTATAACCGTATACCCTCGGTATAGGAGGCCTTTGCCCAGCAGTGGGACATGTATAGGTTGGTAAAATTACTTTACTTTTGACACCATTTACACACCATAGCGCAACCACCAAGTATACTACTTATGGCATACCTTTACACCAACGAAAATTTTAACGTACTTATTTATGATTTTGTCTTTAATGCATTTTAAAGCAATGCTTGGCGCCATCTAGCGTGTTTTTTTAACGGCAAACTACCATTTTTTAATGTTTTAAAAAAAAATAATTTCATCTTGATTGTAGCGAATAGCATTCTAAAAATTAATATTATTGTAATTTTAATAGCAAAGGTGACATTTTTAAATATTTCATTGTAAAATGTTATATGAGAAAGCGATCGTTTGCTGCAAAGGAAACACTAGATGGCGCCAAGCGTTGCTTAAAATGCAAAAATAAAACGTAAATAATTAAGATTTTCCTTGGTGCAAAGGTATGCCATAAGTATTTAATAATACTTGTTCTTAAACTAAGGTACTTGTAGCTATCGAATATTGTGCGAAATATATTTATTAAGACTACAATCATATTTCTTCGCACGCGGGAAATCTACGAGGTTAAACTATAAATTAGTTATAGACAATAGGTAACAATAATTTAATATGTCATAAGTAAATAAGTATAACGTAATATTGTTGGTGTTTTCGTTTAAGGAGGCGCTAAACAAGACTGTTCCCCGGGTTTCGCTCGACGGATAACTTCGTAGAATTTCGTATATTACAACGACGTTAGTGTTGTAGCGAGTGATATTAAAAGAACTGCTCCGCTCGTCTGTAATAAGTCACCCGACGAAGTAAAACTTGGGGTCTGAAACAAGAGTGCAATTATTATTTTAGCTCATTTTACGGTGGTAGGGCCACGCACCAGTCCGCTATTGCACGAATGGACAGGTCCGTCCGGGTAAGTACCACGACCTCACAGAAGACCGGCGTAAAGTAGAAGTGTTGCACTTCTGCGCTTCGTCTGGTGAGTGAGGTAACCAGGGCCCACAATATTAAGAGGTGGCAACGCATCTGCAACCCTACGGTGTTGCATATGTCCATGGGCAGGTGGTTATCACTTAACATCAGGTGAACCGCCAGCGCGTTAGCCACTTTCTGACATTAAAAAAAAAACTTATTTGACAAGACCATCTAATTGATATTTATACTAAGTGAAGAAGTATCTAAGAGATTTTTTTTCTTTTTCTATATGATTTGGATGAGATCCCTGATATATCTCCGGAGTCCAAGATTCGATACCAAAAAAAGTTATATGGGCAAACATAACAAACATACATAACGGAGTTCTGAGGTAACAAATATAGAAAAAAAAGACATACCTACAACAAAAATTGAGAACCCCCTCTTTTTTCGAAGTAAACGTAACAGCCTATACACGTCCCACTGCTGGGCAAAGGCCTCCTCTATACAGAGGGTATTATTAGGGCATAGTCCACCACGCGGCCCCAATGCGGATTGGCGGACTTCACATACGTTCGAACCATTTTTTTTGCTGTTATCTCGAAAATATGCAGGTTTCCTCACGATGTTTCCCTACACTGCTGAGCACGCGATAAGCCATCGCTTAAAATTACAATTCCATGGGTGCCGGCACCGGGGATCGAACTCGGGTTGCTCGAGAGTATCGAATTAAAGGCGAGCGTCCGGACACTGAGCTATCACGGCAGACATTGTTACGGTGGTAGGGCCACGCAGCAGCCTCGGCTGTTGCACGAATGGGCAGGCTCGTCCGGGTAAGTTCCACGACCTCACAGAAGACCGCCGTCAAGTGGAAGTATAATACTTTCGCGTTTCGTCTGGTGAGTGAGGTGGTCGGAGCCCAATTTACAAAAGGCTGTCATCGCATCTAAACATCAGGTGACAGACGCTCGCTTGGCAACTTTTCACATAAAAAAAAGACATTGGGCCAGAATACTCACCGATCCCGTGAGCCGGTTCTTGTTGCAGCTGATCACGTCCACCGAGGTCCTGAACTTCTCCACGTCAGCCTTTCTGTTCGAGTCCGGCTGGAACTTGAAGCTGGTGAGGAGATCTGTTCTGTTTATCGTTTAACGACCCTAGCTGCGAGACTGGTCGATATAAACAAACTACTTGTTTGATGTATAAAATCGGTTCATTGCGTGTGGGACTCGTGGAAGGTACGGTATAGATAGGGTGTCCAACTATCACGGTTCATGAGATACATAAAGCCTGGTGACAGACGGACAGACAGACAGCGAAGTCTTAGTAATAGGGTCCCGTTTTACGCTTCTGTCACGGAACCCTAAAAGTGTACTTTATAATCATTTACCGCGAAAAGGAAAAAAAGTAATTAACTAATGTAGGGCCACAAACAGTCTTCGCTGTTGCACGAATGGGCAGGTCCGTCCGAATTGAATTGAACTGTGCAGTTTCCATTTTTTTATTTTCGTCCTAGCAAAAGTTTCTGATCACTCATCGCGAGCTGAGTTGATCAATCATTAGAGAAAAGGGCTTACTCGTCTCGAGCTCTTGCAATAAGCTTTTCTGCATCATCCGTGGTGGTGGCTGGTGGTACTGGCGTGGAGTCGGTGGTGGTCTGGATTTGCTCCTTCGAAACTTCCGCGCTGTCGACTTTGTAATCTATTTCAGATTACAAAGTGTGAAAAATGAAAAAATGTTTTTATCACAGCAAAATAATTAAATTCAGTTGTGACAAATCTCTAATTTTTTCTCATCTAATACCTCGGTTTGGGTGTGTTCTTAGAATTAAGAGTATTTACTTCATCGATTTTAAACTCCAAAACATTACATCTGTTATGTGGTAGTGATTAGTAGAAAAAACTTTAAATTAGTAGAAATTGATTTCATTGATTCAATGAAACTGCCCAACATTCAAGCCTATCAGCAATTACACTCATGATTTGATAATCGCTTGATATTTTCAAAAAAATCAAAATCAAAATCATTTATTCATCGACATAAGAAACTTACATTTCATTTGTCAATAGTCATATTTTTTTTTAAATCTACCACCGTTTCGTAATGAGGTTCCTCTAGCGGAGAAGAAACAGGCGAAAGAAACTGCGTAGGTATCCTCTTTTTTGTAATTCATTTTTTTTTTCTTAACAAAAAATTCAAATATTATACAACTGATTTTTTTTCCTTTTAGAAATAGCTTGGGAGAGCGATCAACTCATTCCCAGGGGTTATTGTCATTAATGTATTCATTTGTATTATAATAACCCTTTTTATAAAGTTTTTCTTTAATAAATTTCTTAAACCTGTTAATAGGCAGGTTTTGCGCATTTACTGGGATTTTGTTGTAAAAGCGTATACACCGCCCCATGAACGAGTTACTTACTCTATGGAGTCTAGTAACTGGCATTACAAGCTTGTGTTTGTTCCTAGTGTTCACATTATGTATATCAGTATTCTTATCAAAATTATTAATATTTCTACGCACATACATATTGATATGATAATAACTTGATAGTTAAAAATCCAGATTGAGCCGTGATAGCTCAGTGTCCGGGCGCTCGCCTTTAATTTAATATACTCGAGCAACCTGAGTTCGATCCGCGGTGCCGGTACCAATTAAATTGTCAATTTTAAGTGCTGAATTATCACGTGCTCAGCGGTGAAGGAAAACATCGTGAGGAAACCTGCATATTTTCGAAATAATAACAAAAAAAATATTTCGAAGATAATTATGTGAAGTCCGCCAATCCGCAGTGGGGCCGCGTGGTGGACTATGCCCTGATATCCTCTGTACAGAGGAGGCCTTTGCCCAGCAGTGGGATATGTATAGGCTGATACTTTCCCTTTTTTTAAAAACCCGAACATGAAAGTAACGCTTCAATGTATGAAAAGAATTTTGTTTTCTTCTGGATTTCTTTCCGAATATACTTTTGACAGGAACTTGTATATGCGACGGTTATCACTTAACATCAGGTGAACCGCCACCTCGCTTGCCACGTTCTCACATAAAAAAGGATATCTTTGGCTGTTTCTTTCGTATATTTGGAAGCTGAGGACCTAACGTTAGATGTTATCACAGGTAAAAAGTACTAGGAGTACAGAAATCGTGTGATGGTGTGACCGGTGTCTTCTCTTTCATTACCAGAATCCTTATAAAGATCCGACAGCTCTTTCTCTATTCTCGCCTCGTCCTCTTCTTGCGCGCTGTGAGTCCGCTCCGAGCTTTTCATTTTGCGTCTACTTTCCGAGACCTTGAAATGATTTCGACAACTTTATTTTAATAGATAAATAAAAGATATTATTATAGATATATTTATTTCGAATCTTGACCTGCTTATATTAATACTAGCGGACCAGACAGCCATGTACACACGACTTAAATCACACAACCGACGACCGACCCGAAGACACAAAAAATTTCATTAAAATCGGTCCAGCCGTTTAAAAGGAGTTCAGTGACATACACACTACAGAAGATTCATATATATCAGTATAAAGATTTTACAATATTAAATCTAACTAAATAAGATATTACTTGTGAATACACAACGTACTAACTACAAATTAGTTAATACTACTATTATAAATTAATAAAAATTAAAAAAGGAACTGTTATTTTTTTAATGCGACACAAAGTATTCGATTTTTTTTGTAGTAAAGGCCCACGCCCACCCTGAAAAATAACCCTAGATACGCCCGTAGCAGTCGGAATAGCTAACAAGGAGGAAGGGACTTACGGCTGTTACTTTTGTCGTCGGCATCACGGTCGTGACGGTTTTCACGTCCGTGTCTCTCTCCGCTGATGGTTCCTCCTCGATATCTGGCGGAAGCTCTGGAAGCGAAGCGTCAGTTCGTATTAAGAGAAAAAAAAGGTCCTATAAGTTATAGTTCCTTTTGAAGCATTCGGAAAATATTATGAGAGTAAAATTTTATAAGCAAAATTGAAAATTACTAAGTCAATAACACGTAAAATAACGTGTTCTATCATAGTAATTCGTGGATGGGAGTGAGGATTTTGTTTACGCTCTTGATTTTAAATGTTGCTAGTGTCGAAATATAGTAAATCTATACTAAGATTTATTATATACGAGTATGATTAGTTATTACGTTCGAAGTACTAAGACTTCTCAGAAGATCATCTTGATATATTTGCTATAATTTTACGTCTCATCTGGTGAGTGAGATGTCTAGAAAGTAGGTGGAGTGATGTTCTTTGTAAAATGTGCAAGTGGTACTCTATGGGGGAGGCCTATATAAAAAAAGGCGAAATGAGACTACGATAAAGCGCTTATGAACGTCCAAATCGAACGCCGATATTTAAATCTGTTCAACAGACCCTACTAGGAATTGTGGCATTTTTATTTCATTTTTCAAAGGTTTAGTAACAAACTGGAACAAACACAAGTTTTTTAAAGAATACATAATACACAAATCTGTAACCCACTTATAACTAAACATAATTTCATAAAACATTCACTAATCGTAGAGATAAAATTATTAATATTGATATTGTGTAAAGAGGTAAAAATTAATTAAAGCACAAAAAATTTATAAAATAATATCTATATAAAAGGTTTCATACCTTTTATACATATAAGTAACAAATGTGTAAAGAGTTAAAAATTAATTAAAGCATAAAAAATTTATAAAATAATATCTATATAAAAGGTTTCATACCTTTTATACATATAAGTAACAAAAGGTATCAAACTAGCAGTAACCAAAAGAAACGTAAATCTACAGCAGTTTCTAGCTCCATGTTTCCCAAGTGCAATGTACAAATATCTTCATGAAAGGTATTAAACAGAAGTGTCAATCTAGCAATAACCAGGAACAACGAAAATCTAGAGCACTTGCTAGTTACATGTTTCTTAAATGCGATGTGAAATAAATCTTCATAAAAGATATTAAACGATAAGTATCAAACTAGCAGTAACCAAAAGAAACGTAAATCTATAGCAATTTCTAGCTCAACGTTTCCCAAATGCAATGTACAAATATCTTCATGAAAGATATTAAACAGTAAGTGTCAATCTAGCAATAACCAGGAACAACGAAAATCTAGAGCACTTGCTAGTTACATGTTTCTTAAATGCGATGTGAAATAAATCTTTATAAAAGATATTAAACAATAAGTATCAAACTAGCAGTAACCGGGAGAAACTAAAATCTGGAGCGCATTGTAACTAACAAACCGTACAAAGACTCTGTATACCTTTCAACGGTGCATCCATTTCGATCACCTCCTGGCCCATGGACTCTGTCAACGGCTTCAGGCTGTTCACGGCTGCGGCAGCCAGGGGCAGGCAGAACAGGAAGTAGAAGCGTTGCATATTCGCTGACGAATCTCCGTGTATTGGCGACTTACGAAATTTGTTTCGCGGAGCCAACTAGTTTGCAGTCTGATTTTTTAACTATTTGAATGCTTCTAAATGTTTCTTATATATGTCTCTTTGTTGCAACATTAATGCGTACTAATATAGATGATATATGATATGTATTGAATTATTCGTTTATATGCCCACTCTTAAAATTAGATTTTGTTTACTTTTTATGAATAAGGTACATTTTTTATAATATTTTTAACTGTACTACTGATCTGGGCAAAAACGCCATCCAGACTGGAGACCACCGTAATCCGGTCTCAATTTTCTACAGGCTGCATTTTAGAGCTTGCATCGAAAATATAAGAATTGATTACATCCTCCCCTTGCTATCCTCAGACAACTAACAATAATGAGTAAGTCTTTACTCACTAATGATATTACAGTTTTTAATCTATATACAACTTATAACTATATACTACTTATAAAAATAATATTAATTAATAATAAAATTATGCCACCACAAGTTTCCTCCACTTATCTATCCCAAGCTATCCTTCCCCATCCTTTTTATAAACTAGACAAATAGACACTCTCAAATATAGGATACAACTATAAGGGATGGATCGCACCAACGACAAATCCTGGTCAATGTCTATCGTCTTTAATCTTCACCATCACACCAGTGTACCCATTTTCTATTACGCCAATACCCCAATCAGTAATAGACGCTCTGGATGCCGAAAGAAATGCGGTCGACTAACCCGTTGCCAAATTTAACTGGCAGTTCGTTTTTAACCGCGACGCTAAGTAGTTGTTACTGTCGGTATAATCCAATCAAACGGTGAGTACAATGTTGCAGTAATTAACATAATTGCGGTAATCTTTGATGACTCCGTGGCGCAAAGGCCGAGGTTGGCTTTGGCGTCGGCGGTCGCGAGTTCGATTGCCGCACGGGACAAATATTTGTGTGATCCGCAGATAGTTGTTTCTCATCTGGGTGTTTGTCCACGTGAAATGTATGTTTGTAAAACGTCCTACAGGATAATGTTATAAGTAAAGTAAGGGCACTGTTTAAAAAGAAATAACCCTTAACTGCGGACCTCAAGCAAGCATTAGATGCAACCCAATTTTGTTGTGAAACACAGCGAAGACTCCTTTATCGGGCTACAAGGATGAAGTCCATTAGGGTCCTTAAATATATATATATATATATATATATATATATATATATATATATATATATATATATATATATATATATATATATATGAGGAAACCTGCATATAAAATTATATATGCAGGTTTCCTCACGATGTTTTCCTTCACTGTTGAGCACGTGATAAGTCGGCACTTAAAATTAACAATTCAATTGGTGCCGGCATCGGGGATCGAACTCAGGTTGCTCGAGTATATTGAATTAAAGGCGAGCGCCCGGACACTGAGCTATCAGAGCTGTATAATTTATATATTTATGTATTACTCAGTAAATATATATCAATCCATAATTTTAAAGTTTTTATATTATGTAGGTATTTGCATATTTGATATTATTATTTAGTATTTATGATCTTTTATAGCTTATTTCACCTAACACAATCTCTCTTCACGCCCCGGGTTGACTGGGAGAGAATTTCTAAATGGCATTACGTCCGCCTTTTGTAAACCCTTTTTTATAGTTTTGCAATAAAGCATAAATAAATAAATAAAAATGTGCCGCGGAGTTTCTTTCGCCGGTTCTTCTCAGGTCAGTGGCTTTTCTTTTACGAACCGGTGATAGTGTTTTGACATCAATAAGTAAGTGTAATGCTTCTATATTAAATAAAGAGTACCTGGAGGACCGAGCTTTGCCCGGTTTGTTTTTTTTGGTAAATCGTGTATTTTGGAAATTACATTTAGATACTAATTACTGAGTAATGAAATATGCATAATATTTTTTGATCTTACCGACGCAATAATAAGAAAATATGAACTGGTGTTTTTCACCAAAGAAAGAACTTAAAAAGAAGGGAAAAAGAACAAAATCATCTGGATGGACAAAAAATAAAAAATAAAGAAAGCAATTATCTGGAATCGAAAAAAGTAAAACATAAGTATGTAAATGATCGTGACACGAACCGCGGCGGTCTGTTTTGGAGCCGCCCGATTACCGACCGAGGTATTATAACATTTTTTTTTCGGCGAAATTTACCGTCATATTCGAATGATATTTTTCATTTCCTGAAAACAGGGATAAAAGGACATTTTCTAAAAATGACACCTAGCTAGATCGATTTTTCGCCCTCGAATCTATGCACATACTAAATTTCATGAAGAGCGCTGGAACCGTTTTCGAGATTCCGATTACATATATATATATATATATATATATATATATATACAAGAATTGCTCGTTTAAAGGATAAGATATTTCAAATGTGAATTTTAATTTATGGCCATATAAAACTTTACATGTGGCATCCTCTGAGAGCCCCTCGTGATTTGTGAAACACTCGGATGTGGAATCCGGCGCGCTCTTCCGCCAAATGCCAATCGCCTGCCAAACGTCAGGGCGAGGCCAGCCAATGATTGACTTGATGCCAATAGACATTAATAGTAGTGGATCAATGTTACGCGGTGACGTGGGATCGCCTGCGACAGTGAGAACGATAGACCTTCCCCGATTACCACGCCATCTTGCAGCAGCTCGAGGCCACTTCGTGCTGCTGCCAATCCGTGTCTCCTTTTGGTCGCCTTTCGCGACAGGCAGGGGATACCTTAGCCCTATTCTATAAGCTAGATGGAGTGACGACCTGTGCAAATGTGCGGGAAGTCGATGGATGCAGGTGGCTCAGGATCGTACTTCGTGGCAGTCTATGGGGGAGGCCTATGTTCAGCAGTGGACTCGAACAGGCTGAAATGATGATGATGATGATTCTATAAGCCAGAGACTACCCGCCTCGCACCTGCGCTGCTACTTATGCTAACAACTAAACCGTTAGTCCCACTTCTCCACAGAAAAAAACTATTGAATTTGTTTAATAATTTAACTTTAAATGAAAATTCCACCAGAATCTAGAAAAACACCATGTTCATGAAACAATAACTTTCCAATCGTGAGGATTGTACCTACAAACTCAAGCGCAAGGGATAGCTTTACTATCCTCTACGCCGGGACGCCTATGATGGAACATTTAATACTTGTTGCTGCCCGCGACTATGCGTATAATAGGTTGAAGGCGTAACAGACAGAAAGACAGATATACATAAAAATATGTATGTAAATTATAGCCTATTTTTTATTCTGATGTATAAGCTATATTATTGTGAAGTTTCATTAAAATCCATTCAGTACAATTTGCGTGAAAGATTAACAAATATCCATCCATAGATACAAACTTTCGCGTTTATAATATTACTAAGGATATAAGTAAGGAAGTAAGGATTTTTCTCTATTCTGTAGTACGTATTTTAGTTTAACATTTTTCAAATTACGTCCGTCCGAATATAGATGGACAATCAAAATCAAAATCAAATGTATTTATTCAACATAGGACCATTACACTCACTTATTGATAGTCAAAACACTACCACCGGTTCGGAAAAGAAAGCCACTGTACTGAGAAGAACCGGCGAAAGAAACTCAGCGATATATATAGATTACATTCTATCGCTTTCCGTTAGTGTACCTTCGTAAACATAAAGACCTCTGTCATCGACACCGATCGAAATATCCAATTTGGCATCGAACCTTGATACCTGCCAATACACGTCGATATCGTCGCACGTCGACAAGTTTACGGCCAAAACTTTGTGTGACTCATTCCGCCAAGTGCGAATGTCCAACAAAGGGCGCGGGTTCCGTAGAAATATTCGTGATGCCTTTCTCTTGTCTGTGGTAAAGTGGAAATTTATTTTAGACAAATCATATGCTTTATTATATACCTTTAGCTGATGTATGTATCCTAAGTAGCTTTTATTATGTGCGTATAACAGAAAACAACGTTAATCGATTACAATCTACGGCCGGCGTTACAAAAGATCATGTTGTATATTTTGTATTTTATTTATTGTACACAAAACACAGGATACAAAAAAATAAAAAAAATGTAAGGAGTTTACAAAGGGTAAGCTTAACTGTTAGTTGTTGTGAAATGTGTTCAGTGCACAGAGATATTTCTATAACATTTTATACATAAATATATCTGTATATATAGTTATACATAGTACATAACATACACTTAATATATAATAAATATAGATAGAAAACAATACATAAGACAAGACAACTACAAGAAGAAAAATACGTTATGAGGGACTGGCACGGCCACTATGAGGTAGACTTGCAGAGTCGCACCGCGTGTACTGTAAAAGAGCCTTAAAGAGCTGTTGTTAAAAGTATTGGCTAGGTTTTTTTTACTAGTCGTCTCAATTCTCCTTGAACAAACACCCAGACTCGGAACAATCTGCACACACAAATATTTATCCCGTGCGGGAATCGAACCCACGACACTCGACGGCAAATGGCTTGAGTTATGTATGCATAAATATAAACACATTGTTACGTCTCCCACGTCCTCAAATCTAAGCATGCGTGTCGGTAGAGTGTTACGTTTTATTAATCTAACTAGCGTCCCGCCCCGGCTTCGACACGGGTGCAATGTATTATGCATATAAACCATCCTCTTGAATCACTCTATCTAGTAAAAAAAACCGCATCAAGATCCGTTGCGTAGTTTTAAAGATCTAAGCATACATAGGGACGGACAGACAGCGGGACGACTTTGTTTTAAACTATGTAGTGATAAAAAGTCAAAGCAAGTTCTTAATTTGAAGCGTTACCTTAAATGGCTGCACTATTCTTTACGGAACCCTAATTATAGCCTCAATCACGTGGATGCCACTGTCCAGGGTCGAACACCTCACCCGTTTACTAGTATCAACGCCCATTCAAGAATTGCAACCCAGACAGTCCCTCCGTGATTCTGTTAGAAATGTCTGTTCTGTGAGTTAGAAATGTCTTTTTAAAATGTCATCATGCGATACCACTTGGTCTATAGGAAAAAGTGAGTCTAGTTCAATTTTTTTAATTCAAAACTCTTCAGTGACGCTCTTATTTATCATCTGTGGTCAAGTGTTAGTTTAGTTTAGTTAGTTAGTTAGTTAAGTGTTAGATAATTTTTGGTTACATTACTACATTACTGTTCCGTTTAATTTAGTGAATAGGTTAGTGATTGTAAAATTAAAAAGAATGACCTCATAGCTAATCGATTGGTGTTCAGAAAAGAAAAAAGGACAATGCTTCTTAAGGAATTAACAAAACAATAAGAAACGGAAATAAGTCCAGTGAGAGGGCGCATTAAAAAGTGTTAAGCCACATTTCGAAGTGAAGTGAATGAAAAAATGTTTAGCATAAATCCATTGCCCATTTCTAAGCCTGCCCTCTGAAAATAACCACTTTTGGTGTCGAAGTAAACTATGATCAATTTGACATCTATCCATCCATCCACTCCATCCGCCTTTTGCAGTCCACTGCTGGACAAAGGCCTCCCAAGGGCACGCCACAGAGCAAGATCTTCCGCTTTCCTCATCCAGCCCTTAACTGTGGCAGGACCACGCAACAGTGTTCGCTGTTGCACAAATGGGCAGGTCCGTCCGGATTAGTACAACGACCTCACAGAAGACCGCCATGAAGTAGAAGTGTAACACGTCTGCGTTTCGTCTGGTGAGTTAGGTAGCGAGGGCCCACTTTATTAAAGGGTGGCAACGCATCTGCAACCCTACGGGTCTTGCAAATGTCTACGGGCGGCGGTTGTCACTTAATATCAGGTGAACAGCCAGCTCGTTTGCCACTCTCTTAAAAAAAAACCACTTCTACTGACCTCCCTAGGGTCATCGGTCCACCTTACAGTGGGGCAATTTGATATAACACAAGTGATTCCTCGGCGGAGGATTATTTGGTTTAATAGACACTATTTAATATCGGTTGTAAACAGGCGCGAATCTTTTTATAAAGACTGAGGTGGTTAATTTGAACTCTAACCTTGGCCCCCATGACGCTTCCGAACATCCGGGCGTCAGAAAGTTATGACCTTCACACGTAATTATGTTTAAGCCGTTAAAAGAAAAGAGGAAACCAATTGCTGCCTCACACATTAACCTCTTAAGATGTTATGTGGTTAACCGAAGAGAAATTCAGTTATTAACTCCAGTGTGGTTGGGGATGTGGATTAGATAAAAAAGTATACTTGTCTTTAAGCTTGGTTTTTAGTAGCTTATTGATAGGTATTATTTTTTTTCCACAGTGGGCGCTACGAGCCGGTCCTCGAAGACGTTGGAGCGGGAATCGAATATATAGACCAAGGAGCCTCAAACCAGACATCGCAGCCCAGTGAGGTATATTTAGAAGTACCTCTCAATGCGTCGAACTCAGCCGAACGAAAAGTCGAGACGACTCCAGCGCCTTTTACATACCCCACAAAAGCGTTTCACCCTTTCTCCAAGGAACTTTATGATGAAAGTCTCCAAACAAACGGTCCTTCTGTATCCAGTCCCTATGTATTTGAAGATAACACAGAGACTAGATTTAAACTACCTATCTCAGAGCAATATGATCCCGATGGTACTAAAATTGATTGGAGAAATGTGGAGGAGAGAATTATTCAGAAAATACTTGAATATAAAAGCAAGTCAGATGTGGTGGTGGATTTACAGAATATCTACGATAACGTTAAAACAAAAGCCAAAGAAAATAAAGAGTTTTTATCTTTTAAAATAGACGCCGCCAAAAATAAAAATAAACACCGCAATACTGCAAATATAGAAATGACCGCTAACAGCATAGTTAACGAAAGCATAGAAAGAGCTGTAAAAGTTGCTGAAGTAATTATAAAAGAGATTGATACGGAGATAAATGTAAAAAAGGAGGATAAAAAAGTAGGGTAAGGATGTTTCTTCAAAAGTTAACGTAATGCAAAATCATTTGGAAAACGGAGAAATTTTGAGTGAAGCTGAGGATATAAGTGACATTCCTAAATCTGTCCATGAATCCGTACAGATGTACGAAGCGATTGAACATCATTTAGAGACTTTTACAAATAAACAAGACAGACTCGATGATGAAAGAAAGTTGTCCTTAATTCAAGAAATGGCGGAGAGCATTGAAGTTGGTTCAGTTAGAAGGAAATCTGATATCTTTGAAAAGGAATTTGACAAATTGATTTATATTAATAAACAAAAGACAACCAGCGACAAGCAATCAAGTAACGCATCGGCACGGAAAAGAGCATTTATGATAGGATCGAATTTGATAGGACAGATAAAAAGAGTAGCTGAAAAGTCATTCGCGTCCAAAACGCTTTTAAAAATATTTCTTTTGTATTTATCGAACATCATGGTCGTATTTACAAATTCGCTTAAATATGCGAGATCTATAAATGCTGAATTTAATATGGATAAAATATCATCAAAAGGTTATTCCAAACACGACGAAAATATAAAAAATACAACCAAAAGATCTTTCTTGAATGATCATTCTCAAAAAGTTGATGAAGAAAACGTTCTAAGGAGAAGAAAGTTATCAGGATCCGAAATGGCTCAGTTGTCATGTAGGAAACCAGAAGAATTAACGCATAAAATGGACACAGTGATATCAGAGTTTCATTCAAAGCTTAACATAAAAGGTTCACAAAACACTATAAATCGTAGTGATGAAAGATACAAAATTTTCAGTGTCAAAGAACAAGAACAAACGCAAACTATTGACCCCCTGGAGTGGCTAGCTAAAATGGATAAGGAAGAACGCGAGCAAGTGAAGAAGGATATTAGACTTGCAATTTTAACAGCTGCTAGAAGAATAGCAGAACATCGACAATCGGGGAATGTTGATTTCTATAAATATTCCAATGAATCTACTCAACCAATGGACATTCCCACATATATAGCCATTGTTGAGTCACATGTATACACAAATAAAGACGCAATCTTCGACAATTATATTTCAAATTTAAAAACCGAAGGCTCTACGGCCGTTCAATTAGATTACAATAAGTCGGAAGCAGAATATATATTGGCGACGTCTTACAATCTTTCAGATCATTCCAAAGAAAGGATTGATAACACATTGTCGAAAAAGACTGCGTTAGCGGAAGAAGAATTATCCAATTTTAATTCAAGAGTATTGGAAGAATCCAACATAAAAAAAGATACGATATTAAGGACTGAATATGTAGCGACAGTTACAGTTGAACATAAACAAGTACCGCCTATGTCTAATGTAAATGGCCATGAAACTTATTCAGAAACTCAAAAAGACGCATCTGAACAAAATCTTTTAAGTATCGTCACAACCCAAAACTTAACTGTTGATGATTCTAAACATAAAAAAATCGTAATTGAATATAAAGATGAAGAATCTGAAAAAACAAACCTTGAAAAAATTGTCTGTATTGAATCTGCTAAAGTGGCTAAGGATATAGGTGTCTTAAGAATTGGCCAAATATGTGCTATTAAAGAAGACCAAATTGAACCGCTGACAATAACAGAAGTAACAGAAGAAATACCCTCTATTACTTCAGAAGAAGAACTTAATACAGTGCATGCTGTAGGTAGAGAAATTGTAAGGAAGATTAGTGCAGAATTTAACCAGGTAGATGTTATGGAGAAAGAATACCTCAATCTTGAAGAAAATAAACCTGAATCAGTCATAGAAGAAAACAACAAATTAGTCATAGCACTTATAATTAATAAAGCTATAATCCAAGATATAGGGACAGTGTTCGATGAAATTATAATGGAACCCATCGAACACACTCAATCGAAAGAGGAATCAGCTGTCACAATTGAACAAATACAGGAATTGGCAAAGGTTATTCCACTTTTGACGGCTACAGTGACTGATTTGATTACTAGTTTCGTTGTACCTGAATCTATTGTTAATAATTTCTCTTATGAAATAGAGCAGGTAACACTCTTGACAGAAAACACTGAACTGATGACAGCGCAAGCAAAATGTACTGCGGCAATTTATTTCATTCAAAACGATATTGAAAAAACAGAGACTATAATATCCGACGAAATTAACAAAGAAGTAGCACAAACTTGTTTGGAACCAGAAACGTTTTTAATTTCCAAAACCATATGTACAGCTGTGATAGGTAACACTGAGTTAGAAATATGGACAGTCGACGATTTTGAACTTAAACATATAGAAGAGAAAAAGGCAAATATTAATTTAGAAGTGGAAGAATTTGTCAATGCACTAAACGTTTGTACAGCTTCTTATCAGGACATAATCACTCCAATGAATGATGTATCTATCCTCGATATTGTGGAGACTGAATATGAACTGACTACAAGTAGTATAGAAATATCGGTTTTTGTAACAGTTTTTGCAATAGCTATGGCTTTTATTAGTCAAACAAATCTTGCTTTCGAAGAAACAGATGCTATTGAAAGTGAACAGTTTCAAGAAGAGAAACCAAAATGTACTGAAGAAGTTAGAGAGTTTTGTCGCGAATGCGCAATATGTACTGCTTTCAATGAATTAGTAGAATTGATTTTAGAAGAATGTCACACTTTTAATGTTGACAATGTTAAAGAAGAATACAGTTCGTCATGTGTTGAACCGTCAATATTTACAACTGCTTTGCCTGTTAGCACATCTTTTGTAAGGCAAACCAGTGATGTTTATGTTGATGCTCAATTTATAGTAATCGAAAACATTCAAGAACTGACAGCCGAAGTACTTATGGAAAGTGAACATTTTATGACAACACGGCCAATATGCACTGCCGTAGGAGAAATAGTTGACGTTCTAATAGAGGAAAGCAATTTGTTTGACGTAGAAGCGATAAATGAGGAATTAAGTACTGCTACCGTAGAGCCAATAAAGTTTACAAAAATTTTATCAATAGCCACTCATGTCTTGAATCAAACCAATACGATTTATACTGAAACTGAAGAATTAAATATTGAAACATTCCTAGAAGAAACAGCAAATATATGCGAAGAAATTAGTGAATTTAAAACTGCACAGGCAATTTGCATAGGCGAATGTCAAACCATTTTTATTGACTTAGAGGAAAGTAACTTATTTGAAGTTACTCAAATTCGGGAACAAAAAGCTTTAGAACGATTGGAGCCGAAGGTATATAAAAAAGCATTTTCAGTTTGTACAGAAACGGCACTGGAATTGGACTCGGTTTTCATAGAAATTGCATTTAGAGAACCTGAAATATTGAACAAAGAATGCGCTTCTTCTAGTTTAGAAGTTAAAGATTTCTTAAGAGTTCCAGCCCTATGTCAGGCTATGGCAGAACAAATCACCTCAATTTTTGGCGAGGCGGGACAGTTTTCTGTTTCCTATGATGAAAATGTTCAAAATATAAGTGCTGCATATAAGACTGTTGAAACTCAATGTATTGAGAAAGTAAACATTGCACGCGAAGAAATTATTACTTCATCTGAATCACAGCAATTGGATACATCACTCATAGTTAGAGAAGCGGTAGTAAAAGACAGTATTTTATCACTAGAATGGGAAGACAGTAAAACACTGGACATAAATAAGGTTGATTATCAACACGTCGATACAGTTGAAGAGAGTAAGTGCTTAGAATCAATTGATGCTATAAAACAAGCTAATGTACTCATCAAACAAAAAGAATCTGATCAGCAAAAATCAAAGGAAGTTACGAAAAGACAATCGAAATTATCATTCATTAAAGGTGAAGAAGCAGCTGGCAATATTTCAATTCATAAAAAGACCGAAGTAAGTGCAGCAAATTCTTATCAAGAATTGGCCTATGAGTTTTCTTTGTCGAAAACTAGTGAAGAAAAAACTTCCAGGTCAATACAGGAGTCCTTTTATTTAAATCAAAGATCAAAACAGTCATACTCACAAGAAGAGTTCCGAAGACAATCAATAGAGATTGAACAAGATTTGGAAGAGGACAGTCACGTTGTTATTAAAGAAGTAACCGATGAAGGTGAAACCAATGATGAGTCATCTGCAGTGCCAATGGTCCAGGAGGAAATCGATATTGACACAAGACGATCTTCGCGTGAACTTGATCTGCAAACCGTGGAAGTCCAAGAAATTATAGAAAAATTAGAAGACGTTGCCCCTATGGAGGATTATAAGAATTCGGAAAAAGTTAAAGCAGCCATCGATGAATGTGCTACGCTCACAATTGCCAAAAAGGAAGAAATTGAAATTGCTTACCCCGTGTTGGAAATTTACGAAGAGGAATCAGCTGAGATGACAAATATTGCCGCTCAGTCCTCTGCTAATACATTATCAAGACATTCAGACATTCAAACACTTGATGAGATGGAAATTGAACAGCAACTAGCACTGTCAAGTACAATGGAGTCGCAACTAAAGTGCAAGACTGAACAAGTATCAGCCGTCATTAGATCAGAAAACACAGAAAGCAAAAAAGTAAAATCAATTAAAACCCGTTCACGTGTTGACACACTAGAGAGTTTTAGATTAGCGGAATCAGCTGCAACAATTTCTCAGAAACTCATATCAGAAGAACTTAGTGGTCAGTCAAGTGAAATCGTTTTAAAAACGGTCAATACACATGGGCACATGGGAGAAAAAGACAGTAGAAACGTTGAAAGTAGCATCGAAATACAGTCACCTACCACGCCTCCTACACCCTTAACGGATGAATACGTCTTTAGGCTTGTAGCACCGTTACCTAAGAGTAGGGGTTCCACACCTAATCCAATAGAACCAGAACCGGAATCTTCAGAATCCTATCGTGATGATGAGCATATGGCTAAGAAAAATCTAACACCAGCTGTAGAGTCCGAAACATGTGAAAGAGTCCTCTACAATCCATCATTACCCACCCCATCTACAAGTCCCGTGCACTCGCCGGTATACACTAAGCCAGGGTTAAACGGTGGCATGAAGCGATTGCCACGTTATATCAAGCCCGGCTTGAGAGGAGGTTCCGACAGAACTTTGATCACTGAGGTAAGACACACTTTATGGTGGTAGGGCCACGCAGCAGTTTCGGCTGTTGCACGAATGGGCAGGCCCGTCCGGGTAAGTACCACAACCTCACAGCAGACCAGCGTAAGTGGAAGTATGACAAATACTTTCGCGTTTCGTCTGGTGAGTGAGGTAGCCGGAGCCCAATTTTGAAATGGTTGTCAATGCATCTGTAACCCTCGCGTGTGGCAGATGTCCATGGGCGGCGGTATTCACTTAACATCAGGTGAACGTGCTCGTTTGACAACTTATCGAATAAAAAAAAAAAAAAAAGAAAATGATAATACTCGTATTTCCATTGTACGATTTTTATTTCTTTAACGTCTCGTTTATATCATAATGAGTTACAACATTATTTGATATAATTTTTTGTTGATTTTTTTTTGTTTACTTATATTAGTTCTTTGTGATATAATATATGTATGTATAACAGTGCTATTGTGATTATCTACTCGTTTTGAATATTTAAGTAATTTCTTAATTTTAAGTTGCCTTAGTCCCTGCTTCATCACACATATTTATTTCTTTTTATTACTAATTATGTGCTATGTAACTTAAGCATTCATAAAAAGAAATGTTACTATACAGAAAGAACGTGCTTAGAGAGAAAAAATCGCGAGGAAACCTTCATATTAAAGAGTTAACGAAAAATACCAAATAAATTCTAAGCCGGACTACGCAACCTTTTTTTTCGTGAATAGCATACTGAAATAATGTTCTCAATATTGAATTGAAACTAATCGAATGATGCTTATATGTTGAATTCCATCAAATATTAATTAATTATATAAATCAGAACTATGTTTATTTATTTCATTTTATAACATATTGGAATAGGCTAAAACAACGAAAGCACTTCGCTTTGCAGGAGGAAATTTTAGAGGTGCAAAGGAGATCGTCGATTCTCACGTCAGCCATTACTGAGACTTTAAGAAACATCGAGAGGTATAAAAAAGAAGTTGGAATTTTAAAGGAAACAGTTGCCGCAGAAAACCAACCGGACGCTGGTATGGAGTCGGATGAAACACTTAGAAATGATGAAAAGGACATTAAGGAGTCAGAAAGGATACAATCTAATAACGAAGTAAAAGAAAACATCACTCTTGAACTACAAAAACCAGATCAACAGATCTTAACAACAGAAGTAACAGGCGATGGGAAACCTAACCCCGATGGATCGGTTGCTATCGATATAAACGTACGAAATGCAGACGAACCATACGACACGTATTCAGATGCTTTCGAAGAGGTCACTTTATTTGAAGACATTGTAACAGACAAAAGGCGCGATCACTCGGAAACCATCGAGGAGTGTTTCGACGTAACGGAAAGCGAGGCTCAAATAACAGAAGGTGTTGTTGAGTTCCCTAAAGAAATAGCTGACGGTCAACAAACTGAAAGTGATCTGGCTGAGGTATATTCAGCTAATACTCAGCAAAACAAACACATGAAAAATGAAGAAGGGCTCTTAGTTAAGGTACACATAACTTATAACTATATCTTTTACTAGCCTATAACCGCGAATTTATTTGCTTTTAACAGCTTTGGTTCTAATTTATCTAGGAAAATATTCCGTTTCTCTTACACTACATTCTTTGTAAAGAAAACAACATCATTGAGGCGATTCTAATTGATTAAGGAGATTCTTTTTGTAGTGTGATCGGCCCACGTGGCAGCTCCCGTTGCACGAATGGGCAGGCTCGTCTGGGGGAGTAGCACGCTCTCACAGGTAATCGGCGTGTGGTATTAAACTGTGGCGTTTCGTCTGGTGAGCGGGATAACCGGGTCCAACTTTTAATGGTTGTCAACGCATTTTCAATCCGTCATGTGCGGTAGACCTCTAACACTTAACATCAGGTGAATCGCCCGCTCGTTTGCCATCTTTACACATAAAAAAAAATAATAAATTGCGCGTGCAACATTCAGAGGATTTTCGATCATACAAGACAGCGGCTGAAACATAAATGCTATTGAAATTTAAAAGCTTGAGCTCGGCGAGCTTGGTCGTGTCGGTAGATGGGTTCTTTCCTTTTACCAAAACTGCTAAACCATTTGCAAACTATTCCAGGATGTATCAAGAGCTGAGGAAGAAGTCTACGGGACGCCCGACGAGGAGCCAGCAGCAATTAGCGAGACAGGAAACGGGAATTTGGATGAAGCAGCCGATCTAGAAGTAGCTAGTAAGGTTCAACATCCATAAGAGTCTTATATCTATACAAATATGAAATACATCTAAAAAAAAGTTTTGGCGTTGATACACATCACCGTTCTTGCATACATCGTTGACGACTTCGATAATCTTTCAACAATTTATTGATTTATATTTGCTTTATTGAAAACAAATTTTACATTCGCAAGGTTGAACTTCAAGATGTATCATATCTGATGAAACTTCATGGCTTCAAGCCATCGAATACGCGGAGACACATCAAGAAAAATGTATCATATCTACACGTACGTAATTAAGTTACTGAGAGACTGAAACTAAAAGTCATCGGCTTCATGGGGTTTAAATTGCCATTTTCGAAAAGTAAACGCGACGGGCCACCTGACACAATAGACCATTCTATTTAACCCGAGGGTTAACGTTGACAAAAAATACCTCACTCACCAGACGAAACGCGACAGTATTTGTCATACCTCCACTTTACGCTGGTCTTCTGTAAGGTCGTGGTACCTACCCGGACGGGCCTGCCCATTTGAGCAACAGCCGAGGCTGCTACGTGGCCTAGAAGCAGAAAGTATTTATTGGTGTTATTAGTGTAAAATTTTAACGTGTTGGACCACACGACCGTAGTTCACATGGCGTTTAAAATTTTAACAATGTTGAACCACACAACCGCAGTTCAACATACACGCTTTTACTTATACGGAATACGAGAAAACCTTTCCAATTTCGATGCCAGCAATAAAAAGAATTTAAATGCAACTGCTCACAACTGGAGGGAACCTTATTTATAACTATAAAAATAGCTCAAAATTCCATGAATAATCTAATATAATATCCATTTTTTTCGTGGACACCATATTGAATGTGACATTTCTCCAATAAAAAGAATCAACTGACGTTTATATGCTCAATTCCATGAAAAGGTTCAAAAGAACTCTGCCAAAGAATTATACAAACATACATACAATGGAAAACCAATATGCTCATTCGGAAGTCGGGTAACAAAATGTCCTGAAATATTTATTAGTTACTAGCTGTGCCCGCGACTTCGTCAGCGTGGAAAAAAAAATCTAAAACAAAAGTAGCCTGAGTTACTCCTTATTACATCAGCTATCTACCAGTGAAAGTCCCGTCCAAAACGGGCCAGCCGTTTCAGAGAGTAACCGAAACAAACAGACAGACAGTATATGTACCGTGTATCCATCCATATGCATTTGGTAAAGAATGGTTATTTTAATATTACAAACGGACACTCCAATTTTATTAATCTGTATAGATTTAAATAATTGCATTTATTGCGGTTCTTTTCAATTGCAGAAGTTACAGCGTTGGGTGCGAGCACAGATGGCAATGCATCCAAAGGGAGCCCAGCGTTAACGCCGAAAGATACTGACCTTCTTAAGGAGGCTCACGTGATTAGGTGAATGTCTCTTTCTTACTTTGGTACTGGAACTTCATCATCATCAGCATTTCACCCAATTCTAGTGCACAGATGAAAATAGGCCTCCCCATAGACTGCCACGATGGGTGTTCTGGAGCCACCTGCATCCATTGACTTCTCGCACATTAGCACAGGCCGTACCAGGCACTCGATTTTACAGTTCCGTACCCAAAGGGTAAAACGGGACCCTATTACTAAGACTCCGCTGTTCGTCCGTCTGTCACCAGGCTTATCTCATGAACCGCGATAGTTATCATTCAACTGTCTAACTATGACGGTCCATGAGATACAGAGTGATACGGACAGTCAGCGGAGTCTTAGTAATAGGGTCACGTTTTAACCTTTGGGTACGGAACCCTAAAAAGAATTTGAGAATGGGTCCACAAATGGGGTAGAAATCCGTGAACATACATAAAAAATATATATACAGTCGAACATAGAACCTCCTTCTTTTTCGAAGTTGGTTAATAAATAAATTAAACTTTTTTAGTTAAAAGTATTAAACTGTGGCCACGCAACAGCCTCAACTGTTGGCACGAATGAGCAGGCTCGTCCGGGTAAGTACCACGACCTCACAGAAAACCGTCGAGAAGTGGAAATATAATACTTTTAAATTTCCAAAAAGGTTGTCAACGCATCTGCAAACCCTGGGGTGTAGCAGATGTCCATGGGCGGCGGTATTCACTTAACATCAGGTGAACTACCTGCTGGCTTAAAAACTTTTCACATAAAAAAAAATTATTTCCTTTCCAACAGCCTCACCAGGGTACTATCGGCGCATATGCTGCGCGAAGAGCTCAGCCCAGATCGGCAGAAGATCGACAGTGAGAAGAACCAGGAAGAGCGAGGGAAGAAGGAGGGAAGCGGGGAGGAGAAGGTGAGGTCTTGGACGACCTTCTTGCAGAAGTCGACGCACCCCGTTCCTGGGCAGAAGCTGGACCACTTCGCGGATCTGCAGAACAAGTTCGAAGCGAAGGTAGGTCTATCGCTTCGTATATACAACCTTCAGGCCTACTGCAAACAAATTTGACTCGAATTCTTGGCAGTTCGTGCCACTGAATCTGACGCCAGCGCCTGCCTAGTGGTTGCTCTAATTGGAACTAACTGAGATCGGATAATTTTTCGAAAATTAAGCAATTAAAATTTTATCTCAGAAAGGTTATAACAGTAAACGTGGAATATTATATTGTCAGTGAAGTAATAGTTCGTAAGTTTCTCAAATCGGGTTCGAATCAAGAGTGAGTTCGGATAGTTGTTTAACTTTTCCCTTGCCGCTGAATACGTGACAAGTCAGCACTCAAAATTGCAACCAATGAACAACATACAAACAAAACGGTTTTAGCGGTGGTACGGCCACGCAACAGTGGTCGCTGTTGCACGAATGGGCGGGTCCGTCCGGGTTAGCACCACGACCTCACAGAAGACGGGCGTAAAGTAGAAGTGTTGCACTTCTGCGTTTCGTCTGGCGAGTGAGGTGGCCGGGGCCCACATTATTAAGAGGTGGCAGCGCATCTGCTACCCTACGGGTGTTGCAAATGTCCATGGGCAGGCGGTTATCACTTAACATCAGGTGAACGGACAGCTCGTTTGCCACTTTCTCACATTAAAAAGAAAAATGTTAGATATGGCACTAGCCTAGCGCACCGAAACTGAGGCGCTCAAATAACGCCAATTGGTGTAATTAGATTGTATATCTATGGACTGCTATCTCTATATCACCTGTCAGTAACATTTTTACATATTTAATTCTACTGTGCGTGTGTATGTCACTGAACCCCGCATATACGGCCGGACCGATTTTAATGAATTTTTTTGTGTGACTTCAAGTCGATTCGAGAATGGTTTGGATTCTCAATTCGTTTTTGTTTTTTGTTTTTTTTTTTTTATTTTTATAAGTTGTTGTCGGACTTAAGTCACGTGTACCGTCTTTTGGGTCAGCTAGTATAAAATATTGTTTATGTTTATTAGATATAGTGTTTATGTATAAACTTTTCTACACCGATGAGCACGTGATACATCATCACCCAAAATTGCTACTAACAATTTTACACGAATGTTGTTGGATCGTCAAAATACAAAAAAAAATAGCTTCTGTATTTGAAGATTGATGGGAGTTTGTTCCTATCAAAATTATTACAGTGAAGTAAATCATGATACAGTATAAGAAATTTATATTATCTTCAATTCAGTTCACTACCTTCTTGGTCTTTGTCACTGGTTCATGTTATAGTCTGATTATATTTTATGCTTTCTCATTATTCAGCAGCGTCAATTCTTCTTTGCTACAGGAACTTTTCGCCGGGAAGACCGATGTGAGAATAGCCTCAGAGATGAAATCCAAGGTAACAGTGGTAGGGCCTTGCAGCAGTGTTCGCTGTTGCACAAATGGGCAGGCTCATCCGGGGAATCACCGTGGCCTTAAAGAAGACCACTTTATTAGTTGGCAACGCATCTGCAACCCGTATGTTGTATATGTCGATAGGCAATCAGTCCGCCTCCTCGCTTTCCAACTTTTTACATTACAAATATATATACTTCTTAGTGTGGCAATCGCTTTATATTTTTTGGGTGGCCCCTCTAATGTTATGTTATTACCACCGCCCGCGGGCATTCGGTGCAACTAAGAGACACTACGTGACTCACTCGAGAAATGAAAAGTATTAAGAGATCTAATTCACGTTAAAAAAAATCCGAAGACTTTTTACTTAGTATCCGAATAATAATTTTGATGTTTTAATGGAAAAAGTTTATTATGTAATTTAATATCAATTTGGCATAAACATGCTGAATTCAGCTGAATATGTTGCATCAATTAATGATAATTTAGTTCACAATATATTACCATATTCTGGCAATAAAGACATTCATTTCATTCATTCATTCATTCATACTTCTCCAGAAGAGGATAGACCACTTTAATGCAAGCCCAGAGGTTCATACCTCATGTATTTTATTCATCAAAAACTGACATTGGTTATTTTTTTATTATTATCCCTTTTAATTAAAAATCTTCCGTCCAGGATTCGAGTCCGGTTCCTTGGCAAGAGAGGGCGCTAGCGGACACTCTGGGTGCACCAAGCGCTTGTAGGGTCGAAGAGCCGGTGCTGATCCCAGCCGATCCACCCGAGTTCCTGGTGGCGATTCCTTCGGGTTCCACTCCTAGTGCTGACTTGGAAGGTGCGTGTAATTATCTGCCTCTTAAACATATCCAACCTTTCGATTTAGTGATCGGAAAATCTAAAATTATGAGTCTACCTCAGTTCCAAAGATCATAGCTATTCGATTCTCCACCCTGGCCTATATGCACACAAATTTTCACGAAAATCGGTCAAGCCGTTTCGGAGGAGTTCAATTACAAACACCGTGACACGAGAATTTTATATATTAGATAATACGGAACCTCTCGTGCGCGAGTCCGACTCGCATTTGGCCGGTTTTTTTAAATGGTGACTATTTTTAAAATACTGTGATTGTGCCACGCAGTTGCTTGCACCAATGTACTGCTGTGGAAGTATTATACTTTCCCGTTCTGAGTCAAGTAACTGGGGCCCATACTTTTAAAAGTTGCTATTACATTTTGATCTAGACGTAAACAACTATGTTAATAAATTTCGTTAGGGAAGAGACAAGCAAGAATCATTCTTTAAACCGCTTCATAAGGAAAAAAACAATCACTAATGAAGGAGAGAGTAATTTGAAAAGGAAAGTAACTTCTTTTCAGTTTCGACACCAACCACAATCCAACACGGCGTGCCAAGGATAGAGATTGAACAGACAGAGATAGAAGATAGGGGTGCTATTGAAGTCGGCGTGGACAAAATAGTCGAGGAGGCGCTGAGAGTTGCGGAGAGTTTAGAAACGGGGGAGAAGGACAGACTGGTCCAGCTTTTATCAACAAACATCAAAAGCAGATCTGGTAAGAGCTTTTTCTGATTGCGGGGATGAGATTCTGATGCTTGGTACTGAGGTCGCGATAGCTCCAACTCCTGCACAAATAGACGACCTTGAGAGGGTCGACTCTTTTCTCGCGGAAGATTTTAACGAAGTAGAAATATTTAGGCTTTTGCATTTCGCCCGGTTAGTGAAATGCACAGTAACAATCAAAACATACCTGATTCGATGGCTTCCTCCATTGATAAGATTATACATGATGATAACTACGATTTGAATTTGTGTACTAAATAATAGTTGATATTTCATTGACGCAGCTTAAGTTTTACTATCGGTGCACCGCTAAAAAGGGCCCTCAGTTGAAGTTTCTAAGTCCTTGTCTTCGGCGTCGTGGGTGTGGGTTCGATTGCCACGCGGAACAACTTTTTGTGTGACACGGATAATTATTCCGGATCTGGGTGTTTTTCCCCGAGGACGGTTGACGTCAATAGCACACACCACATGATCCAGAAGTGCCGAAGCGACCTAGGTGGTGTAATGACAGTGCGATGATGATGATTTGCATGCTGTTAAAAACAGCTAAATAGTTAAGTTAGCTTGACATTTGTGACGACAACAAGATAACAAGACCAAAAAATTTATGCACCTATTTACTAAGGCCGGCAACGCATTTGTTCGAGTGGAGCAGGTGTTCATGGGCCGCGGTGATCACTTACCATCAGGTGAGCCTCCTGCTCGTTTGCCCATTTTCTCCATAAAATAAAACTAGCAAAGAAAGAAACTTGAAACTTGATGACACCAGCTCCACCAAGATATTGCAGATGTTGTAGATGCTATATTTACCTAAGCACGTAGGTACCTATAAGACGAAACGAAGGATTATGACACCTTGTTGTAGTTGTAGTGCAGATGTTGTAGTTGCGTTGGTTACTGTGGTAGGACCATGCAACAGTGTTCACTATTGCACGAACGGGCAGCTCCGTCCGGGTAAGTACCACGACCTCACAGAAGCCCGGCGTGAAGTGGAAGTTTTACACTTAGTTACGTCTGGTGAGTGAGGTACTTGGGGCCCACTTAATTTAAAGGTGGCAACGCATTTACAATCCTACGGGTGTTGCAAATTTCTATGAGCGGTGGTATCACTTAACATCAGGTGAATCGCCGGCTCGTCTGCCACTTTCTCCCTTTATAGAAAAACCTAAGTGTCTACAGGACGAAACGCGAGAAAACACTCCTGCTCCACTGGTTATCAATGGAATCTGTCCGTCACCAGATTCCAATCTCCCGGTGGAGGAGCAACTGAGCGAGATGAGGAGTCAGCTGGATACGCTTGCGCAGGTCCCGGAGATTATCAGGCGAGCCCTGGAGAACCTTTCCGTGCAGTTGAGCGTGATTAGTCATCGGGTGAGTGATCAGATTTTACGTAGATAGTTGGACCTAGAAAACTCAAGCTGCATTTTTTTTTATGTGACAACTAGCGACCCGCCCCGGCTTCGCACATGCGCTGAATGTTTGTTTTCGACATCGCATTACAGACCTCTAAAATTATCAGTGTCTCTCTACTATTTTATGCATGAATTATACATGTAAACCTTCCTTTTGAATCACTCTATTATCTATTAAAGAAAACCGCATCAAAATCCGTTGGGTAGTTTTAGTTTGAAGCATATACAGGGGCAAACAGAGAGCGGGCCGACTTTGTTTTATACTATGTAGTGTTGCACAAGCAACCTGCGTCAGATGAAGCTTTAATAGTCTCGGGACTGAAAGCAAAAACATCAGTTAATACAAGATACAAGCAACCTGAGTTCAATTCCCGGTGACGTCAATGAAGTTGTTAATTTTACGTACCGACGTATCATGTGCTCAGCGATAAAGGATTTTTTATTCGACTTATTTTTCTATATCGTTAGTTCATCGTATGTTCATGAACAATTTACAAATATCAATATGATTTCGTTATTAAATTATAGAAACTTTCGTGAGGCGTTATAAGCTATGTAATTGAAACGGCTAAACACACGTCCATCGTTATTTTTTTGTTCTCTTATTATTTTGTCATTTGTTTTTGTAAATGCTGTTTGTATACGATTAATAAAGATTTTTCTATTCTATTCTATTCTATTCTAATCGATGCAGGAAGGTATCAAGAGATCCTTCAAGGTAGTCTTGTGCGAGATAGTACCTGTTACGTCTGTACCTGCTACGCCTGTACCTGTTACTTAACCGTAACAGTGACAAATACCTGTTACCAAATAACAACCTGTTATTTCATTATATTTTATGTTGTGACAATTTGTGTAACTGTTACCATTGTGTAACATAAACAGCTGTTTTTGTTAGTTGTTTATGTGTGTACTTCGTTTGTCCGAAACCGAAACAAAGATAGATTTGGTTTTCAATTCAGATATAATTATGAAGATATTTTTGGAGTGTGAAATGTCAAGAAAATTGTATGGAATTAAGTAAAAAGTAAGAAGTGTAAATTTTGTCTAGCTCCAAAACTTTATATAACAGAAAGTAGGTGCACTTTCAGAATCTCTGTATAAAGGAGGCTTTTTCTCAGCAGTGGAACATAATGTACACTTATAAGATATTCATCGCCTGTATAAAAATATATAAGTACAGACTGTTTATTCTCTAAGCAGTAGTTACTTACTAAGTGTTGAATCGAATCTATCTAATAATGATTGAATTTTTGACTTCAAAAAGCTGCAATGGAATTCAAATATCATTATTTAACATTCTTCCATTTTAATTTGTTACTTTAAAATTGATTTGCTAATCTGTGAGACGATTCAAAGCTAGGCCGATATAATATAGCCTAAAATATTGCCCAAACTGTACGACGAAAGAAATATTAAATAGATTTTATTTATACCATTCAAAGCTGCAACAATCTCATTACACCAAAGTGTGGTAGGAATCTTTATAAATTCTGTTGCAGTTTCACACAGCGGCCTGTGGCAGTTAAAAACACAACTTATTGGAAATTATGCGCATAAAACAACTACCTAGTGATGCCGCCTGCGTTACACTCACTTGTTTTTTAGGGTTCCGTATCCAAAGGGTAAAACGGTAAAACTGTCTGTCTGTCCATCTGTCACCAAAGCTGTATCTCATGAACTGTGATAAACAGCTGAAATTTTCACACGTGATGCGTTTCCGATGCCGCTATGACACAAATACTAAAACAACGGAATAAAAACTATCTAAGTGGGGCTCCCGTACAACGTATTTCTTTGTCGTTTTTAACCGACTACAAAGAAGGAGGAGGTTTCTCAATTCGACCGTATATATCTTTATTTATTTTATGTGTGTTCGTGGATAACTTCGTCGTTTATGAACCGATTTTGATGATTCTTTTTGGCGGAAAGGAGATACCCAAGGGTGGTACCATGATAAGGAAACCCGGATCTGATGATGGCATCGAGGATGAGGATGAGAAATCGAGGGCCATCATTGAATGTTATAGGTATTAAAAGTGTTTTTAATTTTGTGATTGAAGGTTTTTGTTTGTTAAAAATTATTATAGACAATGGTACGGAACCCCTCGTGCGCGAGACCGACTCGCGCTTGGCTGGTTTTTTCCACTCCGCATTCGCTATTACGAATTCGATCGCTGGCATGCTGGCAATGTTGCAACTGACCTTGGCAGCAGATCAACGCGGAGAGTAACGTCCCAGACATTTGGCATTATCGTGAAGCTATCAGTCGATTCGTGAATTCGCCGCGGGGAGCGTTTAACTGACGCGTAAGTAATCTCTAGAAGTTACTGGAACGTTGGTGGAAAGCACGCCGTTGATCCTTAAAGGCTTTTATTTCTTTTTATAAATTTTTGGTTTGGTTTCGCTGTCACCACGCACTGCCGTAAATCGTATATGGAAACGTTTTAAAGTGGTTTCTCACGATAAAAACATCTTGCATCTGCATTCCAAATGTACTGTTAATTTGATAATTGGAAATAATTATATATTCAAGTGTATATTTATACCTTGCACTTTAATAAACTTTATTATTATTACTAGCAGACCGGACAGACGTCCTGTACGCGTGACTTAAATCCGACAACTTAAAAAAAAATAAAAAATTGTGAACCCAGACCATTCTCGAATCGACCTGAAGACGCACATAAAATTACATTAAAATCGGTCCAGCCGTTTAGGAGTACAGTGACATACACACGTACAGAAGAATTATATGTATACCGATATAAAGAGTATTATTTTAAGGTAACGAAGTTGATTTTTACGCGATAAAGTGCCAAACGAGTACACTTGATGCGCGTTTCACGCGGAACTAAGGGGTCGTACATTAATAACGTGAAGTAATATCACAATGGGGGGGGGGGGGTCAGTAAGATATTATATATATATATATATATATATATATATATATATATATATATATACTATAGGAACTAAGGGGTCGTACATTAATAACGTGAAGTAATATCACAATGGGGGAGGGTTCAGTAAGATATGTATATATATTTTCGTGGAACGAGCAATCTCTAAGCTGAAAAGCGGCGTGACCTTGACTCACCGTTACATTTTCATCATGGTCCTTAAATTAAGAATAAAAAATATTATGGTATTAATAGGTATTTAAAGATAATGTTCTAAAAATTTTTAGATTCTTTGTAGGTATTTAAAATACACGTGCTTTTGGGTGGGGGTGGGGGCGGGTGGATTAACCCGCACTACGTATCAACAAGGGGGAGGAGGGGGCTTAAAATGCTAAAACATCACGGCCCCTGAGACATCTGCGTCGCCAGTGGGATTGTGTAGCCAACTTTCGAAAGGCGACCCCCGGCTACCTCAGTCCAGACGAAACGCATGAACAGGGCTGGATTTAGATGTCTGGAGGCCTCGGGGCAACAAAGAAGTGGAGGCCCTCTTGGCCACAAATTATTTTCCTTTGATTTCTGTAAATATTTAATATAATCATGTTTATAATGTGGGTAAAGATAAAAGGTATAAAAGTTGTTTACTAGTGTTTACTAGTCTGATTTCTATTTGTGTTTTCCAAAGTCTCTATTGTGGAGGCCCCCTCTTGTGGAGGACCCGGAGCAGTAGCCCCGGTTGCCCTCCCCTAAATTCCCTGCCCTGCGCAAGAGTAAAGATATTACATTACATTGTTATATCTTTTCCAGCATACAAACGATTTCGAATATCGTTTTACAACGAAAATTCGGACGAGAGATGCCATTGCTTTTTACAAGTTTTATTTTTTCCATAATGCTAATCTCTGCACTTAAGATTAAACATTAAATTCTCGAACCCATGTTGTGGCTGGAGCGTCATGGCAATCCCGAAGACGTGGGTTCGATTCCCACAGCGGCGACAAAGTTTTCGTTGCTTTTTCTACACAAAAAATTTAATAAGAGTATTACATTTCCATTTCACGTCGGCCTTTTGTCAGGCAGCGGTCCATCGCATATTCGCATAATAGCAGTAATTTTTTTCTTACCGCAGTGATATTGATAAGAGAATTTACTTTAGAAATATTAGAACACTAAATTTAGACAATTTACACGTAATATGTTAATAACAGGCTAAATGAGCGCCATCTCAATTATAGGTGCAAACCACAATGTTCTAAACTTAAGAACACCAAACCTAAAACTTTTGTGAGAAACAAAAAACACTAAATAAAAAGATAAAAACTCGGCGAAGTTTGCAGCATCAATATTAACAAAAAAAAAGTAAATCCAAAAAAGTTATCAAAAAGTTTAAAAAAATCTGAGGAAGAAAAAATAAACGTAAATATAACGACATACAATAGTAATTCCACATTTTACAAATTTATATCTTTCACACCATTAAAATGGCAAGAAGAAATTCTATACCATAGTATAAAAAATCAATTCCTACGACGCCTAATTAATAAAATACCCAATCGTATATAACATCATAAACAGTAATGCATTCAATGATTCACTCCACGCATTTTTACCTCTCCCGTTTTCTGTTTTGTCGCATAATGTTGTTTTACCTTGAGGTATAGAATTGGTAAAACGCCTGGCGGCGAAACGCCGAAAGTTTTGTACATTCATCTACGAAAATTTACAATTTACAACTATTACCCTTACTGTTGTATGACATTAGCCTGTGTTGTAAGGGCGTGTCACATACATACATGTCATGTGGACAACAATTATCTGTGGGTCTGGTACCGAAGCCAATACCTCGGAAACTGAGCCACGGGGTCATCGAACAATGGTTTATTAGAATCCAAAACTTGGCGTAATGCATGTATTGTTTCAGAGGAAGGAAGAAAGCGTTGTCCATACTGAGGGTGTTACCCAAACAAAACCAACTCAAGGTGAGGCTTTTCCCATCGAGGTTAATGTCACCGAATCTTGCCATTTTACTGTGGTTTATTAGATCATAGACAGCTTTCATTTGTCAAGAATCAATACTCGAAAGAATTTATGCGGATAAGCCCAGATTGAGATCGTAAAAAGTGGTAACTAAGAACATATTACGTCCTTAGCTATGAAGATACGAGCTTTTATTAAATATATCAGATATTTTAATCATCTCAAAGTCTGTGTCCCTTTTTCTACCTTTGAAATTGAACTTCTTCTTTTTATTTAATCGAAATCTTTGATGTTATACTTCTTTCGGCACGATAAAATTAATTTTTATTATTTTCTTCCTTGTAATTAACTATAATCTCTTACGTACATACACGCGTTTTTTTTCTATCCTTCTTTTTCATAATCAGCTCAAAATTTGGCTTGTTCTCTCGCCATCCCAGTTTATTGTACCTTTTATTAATACTATTAATTTTCTTGTAATAATATATTTAGAAAATGTGTTTGCAAATGGTAACTTTGACGAATAACAATATAATATCAATCTATATCATTCAGCGCCGATCCAAGATAGAAATAAAGGAACGGAAGGAGTTCCGAGAGAAGAAATACCACAGCCACAGATTAAAAACGAAGTTGACCAGCAAGCGGATAGAGTTGCAGATAAAATGCCAGCGGAGACAAGAGGCGCTTTGACAGTGACAGACA
This sequence comes from Iphiclides podalirius, assembly GCA_933534255.1. NCBI lineage: Eukaryota > Metazoa > Arthropoda > Insecta > Lepidoptera > Papilionidae > Iphiclides > Iphiclides podalirius. Next base: position 2,072,371 of record OW152842.1, on the reverse strand, counting down.
GTAAGGACCAAAATGTAAGTAAGCATTTTGTATTACGCTAGCGGACCCGATAGCCGTTGTCCTGTACACACGACTTAAATCCGACAACTTAAAAAAATAATTGTGAACCAAACCATTCTCGAAGCGACCCGAAGACACACAAAAAATTGGTTCATTAAAATTGGTCCAGCCGTTTAGGAGGATTTCAGTGACATACACACGTAAGTGCAGAAGGATTATATATATAAAGATAGTATATATATAGCACCTAGCGGCGTCTGTGGCTCCACCGATCACCACGTTTCGGCCGCGGAGAGTAGGGACGGCGTACTGCAATACCGACACTACTGCCCACCACTACTACATCAGCGGTGATGGCCCGCCAAGTCGCGGAGGATAGGGTTGACAAACACAATACCGACACTCCTCTTTCACCGCGACTCCACTTCGGTTGCAGAAGACAAGGGGAGCGGCTCGCCGTCTACCATCCTCAACCGGGGTAGGATGGGCACGGGTAGGCACCCTCACAGCACTCGGAGCAGCCGAGAGGGCTCATTGAGTCCACTCGGGCCGGCCTTACATAATTGGCCGCTCAGTATGGTTTCCTCTTGGCTTCACCCTGACCAAGCCACGGTTACTAAGCCCCTACGCCACGACAAAGCGGGAACCTGGTCGGTGGTTAGGATGTGAAACAACTCAGACTGTCCCATTATCATAAAAGTAACTGTTTACATAAAACGCCATAATATTCTTTTATAATTACTATGTGTGTAGAGAGGCTAAAAAGGTAGTGTGATTAGTCAGTGTAAAAGAAGGAAGAATGAGAAAAATGAACACATTATGCCAGCCTTATCTGCTAGCGGTGCCTGTCCGTAACTGGTTTCACAAGTGGGCGTTTCGGAAGCCCGTCGAATTCGTTGTGTCCAATGCAGCAAGCCAGGACCGCGCCCCATCAGCCCCGCGCGAAGCCCGAGCCGAAATTCGGGAGGCTCCACCCCGACACGGGGGAGCTCATCCTGCCGGGTGGCAGGCGCTGGAGGAGGTTCCGCAACGAGTATGACGAGGAGTCGATCGCGGAGACAATCCTCGCCCAATCCGAGATCATTCAGGGGAGAGCCCTCGGGTACATTGTGATGATTAACAGCATCTACTTAATATTTTCTACCTTTTAGTGTCGAATAATTTACGTGGAGTCATCACATTTCTTGTTAGATTTGGTGAGAGCATGGGCATCTTGATTATCTGTTGACTTCAGTGTTGTATGTGGTAGTAACTAGATGGCGCTCATATCGGTAATGAAATAGACTATATAATTAGCGGTCGTCTCAACCGGCGTTCTAAAGATGCCGGTTATAATGCAAACAGCGTATAGCTCTTCGGTCTGGACATTATAAATTGTTTACGAAACTTATAAAATTATTCCTTAGTCTTTGCTTTTGAACGATCTGTTTACGGTTTTAACCGGTTTACTTGTGGGAAAAGTTTTCGGTTAGCCGAATGCCATGATCCGCTTCACAGCACTTGGCAAGTAAGTTCCTATAGTTATTAATAACAAAATTATCCCAGAACAACACTACACAGTGTTGCAGAGGTAAAAAAGGGAACAAATATCAAGATTCCAAATAATGATTTGTTCATCCCGCATCAGAATCGAATCCACGATCCGAAGTGCTGGACTCTTAACAACTGTGCAATCCGATACTTCGTATTTATATTACTTTTTTGACTTCACTAACATGCTATGTTTTCTTGTCTGTTTGCATGCTTGTGCGCGGTGCAGGCCCAAAAAGGGGTCAAGGCTTGGCCTTGGAGCCCTTCAGTTTGTCGAATGTATAGGTGGGTATAGAAAAGATTTTCTCCTAGTCTATGGCTCAGCGACGTCCTCCTAGTGTTGCTACGTACGGTCGGACAATGCTAGCTTAAAAAAACTTCAGTGAAACTTAGAAGTATTCTATAAATAATTGGATTTTATTATTTTTTATTGAATTTTATTAATAAAATTTTCATGAGTTTTTTTGTATGATAAGATGGTACACGAGCAGGAAATTCCCCTGATGATAAATAATTACTGACGCCAAAACTCCAAGGCTAAACTGCCATTTAACGAATTACTCGGGTGAATTCTGGTACTTTCACGGATTAACCTACCCATTCGTGCAACATACCAATGGACATAGCAACAAAGTATATAAATAAATGAGATAATTTAAATTACAACATTATTACAAGTAAGCGTTTTAGAAGTAACTATATTCCGTGAGGAATATCTGAACATTTAAGAAAATAATTACCAACTGAATATAACAATGTTACCATCATTCTCCAATCAATTACATAATTAGTAATTTTTCAAAATGCATCAAAAAATATTAAATTAAATTAATAGGACTTAAACAGAAAAGTTCAAGATAAAATTCAAGATGAAATCTTATTAATAAATAACTAAATACTACCCTCGAGAAGCGTAGGAGTGAGATGGAGTAAGCGAAGTATAAATAAAAATTGAAAATGAAATATGGAGTAGTAGCCCTAGATTTCAGAAGGAAACATCTAGGGGATGTCGCTGTAGTCGATATTGGACATGACAGCTTTGCATGACGTACGTTTATTTGCCCATTTTTAAAGCACGGAATATTTTTCAGGGAGTCAAACTGCCACCTCGTCGATTTTCATAACGTTCAAGAGAAGGCCGTGCCTTCTTATAACAAACTAATAGAAGTGAGTTTATTGGTTGTGTTTGCTTTGAGCTTTTGATGAGCGCATTGAGTTTCTGTAACTAATAAATGTACTATTTAAACTTTGTATATATGTATTTGTTTTATTATTATATATACATTTATATGTAGATATACATACAGCGTGTCGTTACCATCGCGACAATAAATGAACACACGTCTAACGCTACTTGCCAATAATCATAAAAAAATATTAACGTTAAACTAAATCCATAATTAAAAAAAATATTTTTCAAACAAACTAATTAAGTAAAAAAGAAACAAAATTTGTAACATCCTATACAACTCGCGCCACAGCGTCGCATTACAAGCCTCTCCTTCTAACAGTATGTTTTGTCTCTTTTAAATTCATTCAACCCATTCATGTGCTTTGTGACCTTTACAAATGAACTTTACGTTACAATTTTATACGTAAGGGTGTTCTAAAATTCTTTGTTTTGGAAAATTTTATAACTCTGTAAATACTGATGTTTAAAGAATGTAAATGTTTAATACAATTTTAAAAAGTTATTCCCTATATGTGTGTTCATTTATTGTCGCGATTGTAAAGACACGCTGTATATGCATATAGATATTAAGTGTTTAGTTCTTGTATATTTTTATAATTACTCTGGTAAAATCTTTAATAATGTACACACCTTCACCTAATTATATAGTATTATGGCTTCGTGTTCTCAAGGGTCTGCTGGAAGAGAACTCTTTTTAGGGTTAAGCTCGCCTTTGTACATGTTTTTTGTCATTTGTTCCGATTGTCTGTATTATAATTGTGTACAATAAAGTAAAATAAAAAAAAATGTAAAGTTAAACTAACATACTATAAACATAATATATGTGTAAAACGAATACGTTGATCATAAAGGAATCTGTTTGAATAAAATAAAAATAATAAAAAAAAAACATGTGATATAGAGGACGCAACAGTCTTCGCTCTTGCACGAATAGACAGATAACGACCTCACACATGACCGGCGTGAAGTAGAAGTACTACGCTTCTGCGTTTCGTTTGGTGAGTGAGGTAGCCGGGGCCCAGTTCATTGTAAGATGTCAACGCTTTTTGCAACCCTACGGGCGTTGTAAATGTCCATGGGCGGCGGTTATAAGAGGAGTTGTTGTACTGCGTTTCGTCTGGTGAGTGAGGTACCCGAGTCCACATTACTAAAAGGCGCCGGATTCTCCACTTATCGTACGAATTGCGAAATTATAATACTTACACTTTACGCTGGTCATCTACGAGCCCGTGGTACTTTCCCAGACGAGTCTGTCCATTCATGGAAAAGCAGAAACTGCGGTCTGGTCCTTCCACAGATAAAGTCAGGAAATCTCTACGGTTATACTGGCCACTGCTCAATTATTTTGGGGTCAAATCGCCCAAGTGCTTTTGCACATATCCACCAGTCAATATGACCGAGTTTGTATACAATGACATTATATAAAAACACGAGGTAGATAACACACTAGCGCACCAAATCTGACGCACTCAAATTACTCCAGCTGGCGTTATAAGATTTCAATACTATAGACTGCTTTTTTTTCTATATCTCTTTTTCTATCATACGTTCTATATCATCTGTCACATTCACTCAAATATGTCGTATAATGTAAAGCGGAACAATTTTTAAACGCCGCGCAGTATACACATGCGTAATCTTTGTTGAAATACCGTTATGTGTATATATTTTAAATTATTACTGACACTACGCTCTCAGGATAAACTTCATGAAGTACGAGAAACCGGCCGCCCCACTCGACCATCTTCAGCGGTCGGAGGTGTACAAGTTGGTGCACAGCGTGGACCAGACGCCGCCAAAGCGTGTTGAGATGCTGCGGGCAGCTATCTCCGAAGCTGATTACCGGGAGGTGGGTTTTTTTATGTGAGAAGTTGGCAAGCGAGCAGGCGGTTCACCTGATGTTAAGTGTATACCGCCCATGGACATCTGCTACACCCGAGGGTTGCAGATACGTCGACAACCTTTTGAAAATTGGCCACCTCACTCACGAGACTAAACGCGAAAGTATTATGCTCCCACTTCACGCCGGTCTTCTGTGAGGTCGTAGTACTCACCCGGACGAACCTGCCCATTCGTGCAACAGCCGAAGCTGCTGCGTGGCTACCACAGTTAAAACACACAAACAGTTAAAACACTTGGGTAAAAGTAAAGTAATAGCCTATACATGTACCACTGCTGGGCAAAGGCCTCCTCTGTACAGAGGGTATCAGGGCATAGTCCACCACGCGGCCCCACTGCGGATTGGCGGACTTCGCACATCTTCGAAATATTTTTGATAAATCTAGTAGAGCTTATTCTGTCTGTTCTGGGAGCGTAGCTGCCCTAAAATCGAAATTTACCGCGAAAAAAACGTTAAATGGCTTTACTCCTTAAGTTAAGTTTCATAAGTAGCTTAGTTTTTAATTGTTGTACTTGTAACTTTTTAAATGAGGTCTAGGTATTGTTTTTTTCTTTACAGAGATGTCGCTCAATGTCGCCTTGTCCACCAGACTCCGCCAAAGAGCAACAGCCCTCCGATCAGCTTCAACCGTGACTTGTAGTTTGTTATTGGTGTAATTATATTCTTTGTATATTTAAAAGTTAAAGTGTATTTAGAGATAATAAATTATATTTGTATACTTTTTTTTTCTTTTAATGTCACTTAATAAAATGACGTGCGAAATGTTGTGCCGACCCCACCTAGAATGGTGTGCAGATTCTAACGATTTCGATTATACAGTTAGGCAAATGGCGCGATTTTCGATTATACATTAGGCGCCATGTTTATAAATCCATGACAAAAATATTTATTATTTGCATGTAAGAGCTTACTACCGTTGGGGAAAAAAGGTTCTCGAGTGGCAGCCTCGTACTGGCCATCGCAGTGTAGGACGACACCCACTAGATGGAGTGATAAGTGTGCCAGTGTGTATGGAAGTCGATGGATGCAGGTGGCTTACTAGTTGACTCGTAGGAAATTTTCTCACTTGAATCATTAAATTAAATAAATAATTATGGAAGTAATGGCTCTCCGACAGAAAACAAGTTTGAGAAATAATATATATAAAGATAAGAAGAATGATATTTCCGAGTAGGATTTGACTTATGTTAGCCATCTGACAGTTTTAAAAAAAAATTGTAAGATATATAATTATAATAAAAACATGAGTGTTGTAAATATTATAAATTAAGAAAAATTGATAGTTTCACAGACAAACAAAGCATCAGTATCTCGCTCAAGTCTTTTTAATAGACTTAGAATATTATTATTACATTTATATACGTTATATAAGCGTTAAATAAACATTTTAAATATTTTAATATGGTAAGCTGGCCTGCGCAACCAGTAAACGTAGTGATTACATTCTCTCTGCTGTGCGGAACTTCGTCTGCGCCAAATGTACTGGTCTAAGAGCCCAGGGCAGCCAGACGTTACTTATTTTCTTAGTAACAAAATATATCGTATAGAGTAGTGTTAGAGTATACTCTGAAGGTATACATACCTGCTAGCTTGGGTCGGCGGCCAATTCACAGGTACCAAGTGCTAAAGGTACATAAATACATCGCTCACTTTTCTTAAATTCGGAGTGCTGATATTCATATATATTTTACAAAATTTTATTAGAAATTTAAAATTAATATTATATTAAATAATATCATATTATATATATTAAAATATAGTTTGTTTGAAGAACGTATTTTTTTAATTATGGATTTTTAAAAAAATAAAATAAAAGGATTTTTTAACTTCTTACATTTTTTTATGATTATTGGCACTTTTAATCATGCCATCTATTAGATACTTAATCCAACAGGTAAATTTACCTTACACTGCCATCTATTAGAGTCTTACGAAACTCACAGATGACTACTTGTCCTAATATATTCAACAAATAATTTGCATTAAAACAATATTGTGACTAGTAATTGAGATATAAACTATCCTATCTCTCAAGTTGGATCAAACTGCAGAAGTAGACAGTTGAAATTTTCACAGATGATTTATTTCTGTTGCCGCTATAACAAAAAATACTAAAAAACAGAATAAAAAATATTCACGTGAGACTCCCATCAAAGACTACTATTGTGTGCTGGAAAAAAGACTACTATTGTGTGTGACTCCCATACAACAGGCATGATTTTTTTGCCGTTTTTATAGAAAATTGAAAAGTGAAAATTGAAACTGTCGAACTATCACGGTTCATGAGATACAGCCTGGTGGCAGACGGACAAACAGATAGCGGTCTTAATAATAGGGCCCCGTTTTATCCTTTGGGTACGGATCCCTTATAATGGTACGGAACCCTTCGTGCGTGAATCCGACTCGCACTTGGCCGGTTTTTTTTTGTTCGTTTGTTACTTTAATCGTTTCGATGGACTCGCTAATATTTTTTATTCCATTATTGAAAACTTGAATACCTACCTAAAAGCAAATCGTAATTTATTTTGATAATTTATTTTAATGCATGTGACAAAAATCTAGATAATGAATACGTTTTTCAATGTCAGTGTCAAAGTCAACGTAAAACGTAGTGATTATTATTGGATGGTCAACAATCAATCAACAATCTGTCAATCAATGTAAAAGTCAAAAAGTCAGTGTCATGCCGTGTTTTCAAAAACTTGTGATTGTGATTATATATTACTGATAAATTAATATTTGTTCTAGAATGTTTCGGAAGATTTTCATTGATTTATATTTCGACTAAGTTGTTCAGCGCTATGTTAACTTCGAAGGTAAACCATACTACGATTTACTAGTACTATTTCTGCGACGTAAATAAGTTAGTAATCAGGAAATTAGTTGTTTTTAATTATCGAGTGTTAGGTTTTCTAAAAATTATTTTTTTAACTCAATTTCCATAAAAATGCACTAATATGTAACATTTAAATCTTATACTTAATAAGTTACAGGCTAGTTATTTTGCAAATGCTAGTTATTTGCATGTATCACATACTATAAAGTACATAATTAAAAAGAAATCTTGTTATTGTTTTGCAAGTGTTGTCTAATATAAAGTTTGCAAGTGTTATTCTAAGTCTAATATCTATACAATCATATTGTAAATTGACAGAAAGACATACATAAACTTTAATATGAACAAATCTTTACTTGCAGTTGGAGGTCTTGGTTGAATTTGGTCCAAAAATAGATCAGCAACTTTTAGATAAAACTCTAAATGAGCTCAAATCATATGATGGTGTAACAGAGGTAAGTTAAATAGTTCTAAAATGATTAAATCATAGAAATTCTTCTGATGATCTGATATTTTCATTTCATAATGTTATCTATATATGTATAATTCTTCTATGTGTGTGTAAGTCGGCTTTATAAAACGTCGATCCACAACTACCAATCTTATGGTATTCACAAATCACTTATTTGAAAACATGGATTGGCAACAGCAAACTGATACAGTATACACTGACTTTCAAAAAGCTTTCGACAAGGTGGATCATAAATTACTTCTGGACAAGATAGCATATAATGGCATTCGTGGAAATTTACTGCGGTGGTTTTCGTCATACATATTTCGAAGGACTGAAATCGTTATCAATGGCTTTGAATCAGATTATATATTTGTTCCTTCTGGGGTTCCTCAAGGATCTATCTTAGGGCCTCTTCTCTTTATTCTATTCGTCAATGATCTTAAATTTTGTTTTCTTCTTTCAAAGTTTTTAATGTACGCCGACGATATCAAAATTTACAAGACGTGTCTAACTCTGGAGGATTGCATATTTCTTCAGGAAGATCTGAACAGATTTTCTAGATACTGTCTAGACAATAAATTGAACCTAAATCTACCCAAATGTAAAATGATATCTTTTACAAAAAAGAAAAATTTACTTAGTTTCAATTACTTTATTAATGATGTGATGTATACTTTGTTAACCCTTAGAAAGGGTTAACTTCATTAGAGATCTTGGTGTGACTCTAGATTCAAAGCTGCATTTTAATATACACATTGATAATATTATTAATAATGCTTTTAGGTTGTTTGGATTTGTTATGCGTTCGACTGACGACTTTAAGCGTCCTTCGACTTTCCTACTCTTATACAAAACCTTGGTTCATTCTCAATTAGAATTTGCTGTTCCAATATGGAATCCCTTCTATCAAAAATACATTTCAAGAATAGAGATTGTCCAAAAGAAATTCTTACGCACTATGCACTTTAAATGTTTTCACGCTAGGCTTTCTTATGTACAATTATTAGAAAAATATGAGTTATTGAGTTTGGAGTCCAGGCGCACTCTTGCTATGGCTATGCTGTTATATGGATTATGTAATAATAAATTCGACTGTATGGAGCTTACTAACAGGATTGCTTACATTGTACCAAGAAGAGTTACCATACGCGATGCATGCGTGCCTCGATTGTTCTACACTGAAAAGTGTAGAACAAATGCTGGGCAGCGGGCACCGCTTCGTAGAGCGCTAGATGTATATAACTCTAAATTTATGAATTGTGATTTGTTTTCACTTTCCCAAAATCAATTTAAAAGAATGGTTACACTAATACTTAAAAAGTAATATGTAAATTAGGCTAGGAACCGACTTACTCTTTTAATTTTATTTAACTTAATATTATTTTGTGGACATTGGTGTGGGTTAAACGTTTAGTTTAATAATTAGAAATTCCATTTTATGTATAATTGTTAATGTATAACTGTTTTATGTCCCAATAAATAAAAAAAAAAAACTCACAACCTCCTAAACGGCTGGACCAATTTAAATATTTTTTTTTGTTTCTTGAGGTCGATTCTGGAATGGTTTAGAATCACAATTTGTGTACTACAGTTTTATTTTTATTTTTTTATTTATAAGTATAAGGACTTAAGTTTTGTGTACAGGACAATATCTGTCGGTATATTCCTATCCTAGTCCGCCAATCCGCAGTGGGGCCGCGTGGTGGACTATGCCCTAATACCCTCTGTATATAGGAGGCCTTTGCCCAGCAGTGGAACATGTATAGGCTGTTTCTTTACTTTTTTTATATTCCTATATTCGATTCCATATTCCATATATTCCATTAATTTGTTACTATTTTTTCTCTATTGGTTAAATTTCTTTTTGTTTGTTATTTTGATGTAATTACCTGCTACAATTTTAGCCCAAAGATAATTGTTTCATGTCTGGGTGTTAGTCCTTGAAATTTATGTATGTAATCCTTACAACACAGAATAATACTATCCTACAGTAATATGCTTTTCAAAGAGAAGACTTATAATGGACCTTTCTAGGTCATAGTTGTCATTGGGACTAACCATAGCCTTACGTACAAAATACATACTATCATATGATCTCATCTTGAAGATTCTTTGTTGCCTAATATATTCATCCATTTCCCTACTGTAATTTATCAGAAATCACCATTGGTTATTTTAAATGGATACATTGTGGATATAAATACAATTTATGTCGGCAGGCAATTTTTAAAGATGGAGCGATAATGGTGGAAACAACCCTACCTAGTACGGTTGTAGTGGACTTAGTGACTCGGACATCTGGCAAAAGAGCGGTATTGCAAGGGTTTGGAGGTAAGCACAGGGGATTTTAAGAAGTGAGATGGCCAATTTTTACTTGAATTTTTAGAGAATTTATTATAATATACTTTTTTGCGTAATTTTTTTTAATTGCAAATTTTGTTTAATTTTTATATTATTATAAAGTGTTTTATTTCAACTTTAACCATAAAGCTTTTATACTCTTTTTTAGTTGTGTCTACTGTCTGCTAAACAGTAGTGTTTATCTATAATTAAGGTACGATTTATCACTTTTTAAAAAGCTTTTTGCATACAAAAATTCTGTTTCGGTGTGTAAATGTTTATCACCAACAAAGGTAATAAATAAATAGGTGCTAGAATCACGCAATAGTGTTTGCTGTTGCACGAATGGGCAGGTCCGTCCGGGTAAGTACCACGACCTCATAGAAGACCGGTGTGAAGTAGAAGTGTAGCACCTCTGCGTTTCATCTAGTGAGTGAGGTAGCCAGCGCCCACTTAATTAAGAGGTGGCAACGCATCTGCCACCCTACGGGTGTTGCAAATGTCCATGGGCGGCGGTCATCACTTAACATCAGGTGAACCGCCAGCTTGTTTCACATTGAAGCAAAAGGGTGGCAATGTTTTGGAAGGGAAGATTACCATAGATTTTTTAAGTCTCAATGATTGTTGGACTTACTACCCAACCCCTTCCATAGAAAATTCAAAATGCCTTACAGATATGCAGTCAGCAGTATCAATGGTGTCAAGCCAGTCCTGCTGCAAGGGAGGGGTTATGGGGGTGATAAGATTTCAGCAGAGTCCGGAGGGTCCTCTAGTAGCAGATGGCTGTATCGACGGGCTGACCCCAGGTCTCCATGGGTTGCATGTCCATGAAGCGGGGGACCTAAGTCAGGTGTGCCCAACAAGAGGTGTTTGTACTATAATTAAGGTTGTTAAGTAAGCACATTCGGCGTGGGAAATCTGAGAAAGAAGAAGGAATATGAGAGATAGACAGAGAATTATGTTCTTTTATTGTTATTTTAAAGTGTTGGCACACAAGCAAAGTGGGGGATCTGAGTCAGGTGTGTATAAGAAAGCGGTACATTAAATAAGGAGACATTTGGGGTGAGAAATATTAGAAAGAAGAAGGAATGTCAGAGCATTATGATTTATTATTATTTTAAAATTGTGGCACGCGGAATTTCATCAGAATTTTCAGCCTGCATTGGGATTATTTTTTTGTGTTGTATCTGTGACACTAGGCCACAGGTGCTGCCAATCTAAACACTATATATAAGTACCTGCACCTAACACCAGTCTTCTGTTGGGCAGCGGCCCATTCTGTTAAAAGTTACCCAAATATTAATATTCACATTTTTATTTTGTTTGACAACTGTTCATAAATAGATATATGTACAGCTGTCTGTCATTGTATGTGTTTAATTTTAGGTAACTTTTTAATATTCTCTCACCGTTGATATTCTTGGCTAACCCAAATCATTTAGAGACTTTAACGCCTTTGCCCAGCAGTGGGACATGCTGCTGTTACTTTACCTTACGCAGGGCTGCAAGTCCATCGGCGGCCATTATAACCCCTCTGGATCACGGCCCTTCCCAGAGGAGAGGCGGCACGCTGGGGACCTGGGCAACGTGGTGGCAGACGAGAGTGGCAGAGCCACCTTCAGGATCGTGGACGAGGTCCTAAAGGTAGCTGGCGAGGACCTTTCAGAGATCAATTGCGTCCCACGGGCTGGTAAAAACCGGCCAATCATCTCTCTTGTGTAGGAGCCCCACTGAAATATTTTTTTATTCTGTTATACGGGACCCTATTACAGAGACTCCGTTGTCAGTTTATTTATTTTCATTTAAAAAAAAATTGCCCTCACTTTAGGGTAACACTATCCTGTGTTGCAAGGACGTTTAACGAACATAAGTTTCATAAAGAAATAAATAAATATTTATTCATAAATATTTCACGCGGACAAACACCCAGATGCGAAACAACTATCCGTGGATCGCAAAAATACTTTTCCCGTGTGGGAATCGAACCCACGACCCCGACGCCGAAGCCAATACCTTGGCAACTGCGTCGCGGAGCCACCAAATGACCGGTTAATAAGGTTCGTTCGGACCTTACCAACAGGTGGTCGGCCATTTTCCAGGTGTGGGACATAATAGGCAGGTCTGTCGCCGTAACGGGGGGCTGTGACGACCTTGGCAAGGGGTCTGTGGCCGCTTCCAAGGTCAATTGCGACAGCGGACCACCGTGAGTAAACATTGACACCATTATAGTGTATACAATATAGTCAGGGCCGGATTTAGTGGTGTGGAGGGGTGAATTTATTGTGAAACCTAGTATTTTATTATTTAACGAACATATCAATATAATCTCTATATTGGGGGCCCCTCTTTTGTGGAGGCTTAGGGGCTATGGGGTAGCCCCCCGGTTGTCCACCCCTAAATCCGGCCCTGAATATAGTATTGTTCAGTCGCTACACGCTTCGTCGTAAAACGTGGGAGTGGTACAAAGAGTATGTCGCTCTTTCTCCCACTCGTGGGTCTACTGGTTGCATATGCGCGTTGCCACCTTTTAATGAAATTGGCTAGGGATGTCGAAAAATATCGATACATCGATATGTTCAGCCGATATACTTGGATACGATATATCAATATAAAATATGCAAGATTCGATATAGAATATTTTAGATCGATATGTATCTATCGATAATCGTATCAAAAACGATAATTTTTCAAATTCGAATCCGGCACAGAGTCCCTACGTGTCAAATATTTAATACTTAACATACCTTTTTTTGGATAACGTGGTTTCTATGACTGAAAGAGAAAATATCGATATTTTCTCTTCGATATATCGCGGCCGATATTGATGTTTGTATAAATATCGATATATTTCTTCACTTTCGACATCCCCTAAATCGTCTCCGGCCACCTCACTCACGAGACGAAACGTCTACTATAACACTACTTCACGCCGGCCTTCTGTGAGGTCGTGCTCACCCGGACGGACCTGCCCATTTGTGCAAAAGCCAAGACTGCTTGTTACATTTTGAACCGACTTCAAAAAAGAAGGAGTTTCTCAATTCGACTGTATTTTTTTTTTAATGTTTGTCACCTAAAACCATTGTCATTTATTCATTTTACATTGGGTTCGATACAGCTCCCATCGTGTGATCCCTAATAAATTTTATCAGACCATATAGCCGGATTAATCTCCTTAACAACAGACTTCATTTATATATCGACTTTATTTTTTTTTTTCTTTTATGTTTGTCACCTCAGAACTTTAGACTGGCTGAACATGATTTTGATGATTCTTTTTTTTTTTTTTTTTTTTTTTTTTTGAAAGCTGTTGCTTGCCATTTGGTCTGGATATTAATTTCATCGGTATTGGATCTTGGGCTCCGGAGATTGAACCAATTATAAAATTAACGCAGAGCGAGATATTTGCAGTCGGTTTTGTTTTTCGTAAAAAATGACTTATAATCCACTTATCTCGTCGGTTTCGTTTTTCGTTAATAAAAAAAATGGACTTGTGATCAACTTATCTCGCGTTTTTTCCTACAGTGTGGCGTGTGGCATTATAGCGCGCTCCGCTGGGGTCTTCCAGAATCCGAAGCGCATATGCGCTTGCGATGGGGTGGTTGTATGGGACGAGAGGGACCGCCCCTTAGCGGGTAGGGGGCGGAGGGAGAAGGAATGCTGTCAGAAAGAGAAGGAAAACGGGATTAAACGCTGCTGTAAAGTGTAGTCGGGGGTTGGACGAAATGTAAATATTGCTCGGTGTTGCTATGTGTGTATAAATTAGGGATTTTTCTTTGTAAATAAATTTATTCGGTTGGAATTGGTCTGTATTAAAGATTTAAGGATTTGTTTGTCTTTTTCTTGTACCTGTAAGTGATTCCTTAAAGAAAGTCTTACTAGATATTACTCAGCTAGTGTGTCTAACACCTTAGACTGCATTTGCGCCAACCGTTAAGTGGAATGTTCGGCCTATTCGAGTATAGAAGAAATTATGAGTAATCTACCACCAAACCTTACTAATATTATAAAGGCGAAAGTTTGTATGTATGGATGGATGTTTGTTACTCTTTCACGCAAATTCTACTGAATGGATTTTAATGAAACTTACAATAATATAGATTATACATCGGAATAAGACTACAATTTTTATATATATATATATTTTATGTATGTCCGTATTTCTGTCTGAATGTTACGCTTTCAGCCTATTCTACGCAGACGTAATCGCGGATAGTTGTAACATATATTGACCTCGGTATACAGCTCCTTAAAATTTGAAGAAACATCGAATCCAAGTCTTCGGCATTCGCGGCCTGACGCTTTAGCCACTAAGCTAAACGGTTGATTGCGACACCGACGAAAACCTTAACAAATTTTAATGCTTACTCTTAAGTGCAGAGATTAGCACTATAAAAATTTTAAAATTTCTAGACAGCTCCTGTCCTTTGCGTCATTTGTGGGTTGGATCTCCATTACGAGACCAATAGTGTTTTTAGTATCATAGTGTTTGTCGACCTAAAATATGCATTTTTTTTAAAAAAGCTGTGTTTCAGTACGTCTAATGTTCCTGAAAATGTATCTTTTTTATGTAAGGAAATGGCACCGGATGGCGCCTTCCATGTACATTGGCAACATCCGTAGTAAACCCCTGGTTGCAGATGTGTTGCCCCTAAGTAAAGTGGGCTCCAGCTATCTCACGCACCAGACGAAACGCTGAGTGTAACCCCCACTTCATGCCGTTCTTCTGTGAGGTCTTGGCACTTACCCGGACGGACCTGCCCATTGGTGCAACAGCGAATGCTGACACGGCCCTACCACTATACCTATTTGAGGTGCTTCGGAACAAAACAGATAAATAACAACAGTTTTTATGTTAAGTATGGCAATCTGCCGCCGGAGGTCTTTCCGAACGGTTACGACCTGGGAACCTTCAAAAAGAGAGCATACTCTTTCTTGAAAGGCCGGCAACGCATTTGTGAGCCCTCGGGTGTTGCAGGTGATCATGGGCGGCGGTGATCACTTACCATCAGGTGAGCCTTCGGCCCATTTGCCCCTTTTCTCCATTAAAAAAAAATCGGCGGTTTACGTACATTTATCTAAGATTAAATCGTCTTCAAAAACTTTCTCGAAACACACTAATCTGAACACAAACCGATAAATCAATTGAATTGTTTCATGATTGGGAACACGCCGACAAACCCTTAGAAATTTTCATGTGCCATGCATTTGGTTGGTTGAAAACCGACAAATCCATATCCAAAGATTTATAAGACACGGGGGAAGATTTATTACTGGGTCAAGATTGGAGTTTAAGGATTGTCCAAAATCCTAGAAACATTCTATAAAAAACTAGGAATGCCAAACATTGTTCATCACTAAATTGAAAATCTATAGACATATGTATTAATTTTAAATTTCCCGAAAAAATTTAATGTGATATATCGGTTTTTGTTCCGACGCTCCTCTTTTATTATCCAGATATATCGGGTTTTATAGTCACCATATTGTGGTGACTATAAGACCTGATAATAAATGACACAATCCGATGTAAAGTTCGGTGAAATAAAAGCCTGTTGGAATAACAATCATAATATTTATTACAGGTTGCGTGTTCACAAAGCTTAACATCTAGAAACATCGCAGAACAAAGCCCCCAAAAACATTCTGGAAAGAATTTTAAAACGACATATGATATAATGACAGGTGTCACGTTTTTATTCAAAATTGTTTTATTGAAAAGGTGATAGTACAGCACATCGTTTTAAATACAAGGGGATTCCTTGCTTGGCCATAAAGAATTATAATTTCTAATATTATTACAAATTATATACGAAAAAAAGAATCGCGGTAAAGTTATCTGAATTCTTGCAGGTTCATTTTGAATACAAGTTAACAATATTGTACGCAATTTAATTGTATAATAGACGCTCCTAATATATGTTTATCTCTCTCTTATTTTTGTACGTCACGTTGAGGCTTCTCAAAAACACCCGTGTATTGCCAGCTAACAATTTTTAGTAATCTGTTTCAAAAAGTTCCTGTGTGTAAGTTCAATAAATTCAAATCTTGGAATTAGCGAATTTGATACTATTAAATACATTATTCTGTATATAATTTGGGCCATTGATACACGGTTGCGTTGATGAGGGCAACACTGAATGGCTTTGTAAAGCGTTAAAGTCATTACTAGAATAAGTAACAAGTCAAAATAAAAACATTAAAGCTCGCGAATTTGTAAAAACAGCGGCTTTGCACCGCAGTAGACTTATCGCCAAATATTTAACATCACTGGTTAGAATCGAAAAATCTCCGTAAATCTCCATCTAAATGCACTAGATACACTGCTAAAAATATGCTTATACACTCTTAGGCTTAATCTAAATACAATTGTCGTGTGAAAGTTGTTCAAACGTAATTTAATTGGGAGGAATTGGGAATATTTGAATTAGTCGCGTTTGAAATATCGCACGATAAGTGCTCGTCCCTTGTAAATCATAATAATAGTTATGATATATGGTAAAAACACTTAACGGAATTAATAAAGTTACACAGCTTTCGTATAAAAATATCATTTTCAATTATATGGACGTATTTTTGTTCCACAACCGATTCAATTACTTTTTGGGCATAGATACAACTATTGTGTAGATAATAAAAGGTTTTTGGGCATAGATACAACTATTGTGTAGATAATAAGAGGTTCGATTGCTCCCTCAGCCAAGATTACTTATTAGCCGACAAACAACAATTTGTCGCACAATTTCTTTTAGTTTTACACCTATAGCTCGCTCTTGCATAAACCGGAATAATTCCGTCAGACATTTTATTTAACAAATTTTTTTATTACATCAATGCAACATTCAATTACAGTAATACACTTTTAAAATATTAATATTAAAACACCATACGGTATTAATGTTTGAGGAGATATATAAGGCCACACTATCACAAGTATATTTTGCTTTCATTATTGCTGAAACTTTAAGTACACTTCTTTTGTATATATATTTTTTAATTTCTAGATAAGATGTGAGAGTACTACACAAACAAATCACAACATAAAAATTCAACACAAACTTTATAGTTCTTTATCTTCATAACAAAGGTTTGAAAACAATATAATTTCTTCACAGGTTATTTTATTACTTTGAATTTAATGACGTAACCACTATAATATATTTAATATAACGATTAAACCGATTGCAATACATAGTTAAGAGCAAATAATTTTTATATAGGACTTAAGCTTAAGGCTTTTTATACTAGGTAACATACATTATCTGTGATTAGAATTGCTGCATATATAGTCTGTGGGGTGAATATAATATTTTGTATCGATAGATCGGAACCAAATATATCGGGTGAAAATATCTATATATATATAAAATCAAAAATATCGATATTTTTTCGACATTCCTATATGAGTTAGCTGTGGTATTAATAGGAAAACTTAATTTAACTAAAAAAAAGAGTGCGTGTTCTAGTTGTGAAAATAATGTAATTTTTTTTAAATATTTTTACCTATGAAGTTTTACTTCGCAAATTAGCCGCGCTGTTAAGAGGTATTCTATTTGTTCTTACTAACGCTATGGCACCTATGTGGTGGATAAGATACTTTTGCATCGAATAAAACTATAAACATATGTACAAAAGCACTCTTTGAACTGTATAGATAGATATGGACTAAATGTATAATTTGAGATATAAAAAAATATTAGTGGGAACGAACAATATTTTTTAAACGAACAAGGTCGTAAAATATGTGAATATTTTTTGTGCTAGAATATTTAAACGGATTAAAGTCCAAACTTCTTGCAACTAGAAGCTTTTTGTAAGTAACTAGTTCCTTAAAAATTTTCGTAAGTTTTTTAAAAGGTTTTGCATGCCGCTACACTAAGGCTATTTTGTCAACAATGCTTAGTGATTACATATACCAATATATAAGTGCAAAATTGCTAACAATATTATTTCATATACATAACATTTATAACATAATAGACACCATTTACTTAAGTCATTTAAGTAAAACCATTCTGCCTATTTTTAGGTGAAAAATATTTCTTTTGCATACATAACGTTTCATATATTATCTATGGCACGGAAGTAAGTCGCTGGCATAATCTACATGCATATATATAAGTAATAGTTCTATTTTAATTGACTCGAAGCAACTGTAATATAACGATTTTTTTCAATGACTACGGCTAAAATTTTTTGGGTTGTCACCTGAAAAAAAAAAACAAATCTACATGTGACCTTTTTTAGAGCATATTGTTTCTCTTAAGTTAGAGAACTTGAACAAAGTCACCTTGGAATAATTCTCAAAATGATATTTCTTTTGTATGTTGTAATCATTTTCTCTTACAAATTTAATTTAGCGTTAATTTCACGTCGGATTTTTCTTGATGATGTAGGATATTATATTATCTATGATTTATATATTATGATCTAAGCCGTCTCAATTATTTCCTCTGCACAGAAATTATAAAAGCTTGGTCTCAGATTTTATATTAATTTCATTTTTAGTGCTAGTCTCTTAAAGTGTAGATAAATTGCCAAAAACTTATTTCGCTGTAACGTTGACGTTACTTTTTGAAAAGGTGGCAAACGAGCCGGCAGTTCACCTGGAGTGATAACTGCAGCCCATTGACATTTGCCCGTAGGGTTGCGTTGCCACCATTTAAACTAATATATATATAAGCCCAATTTTCAAAAGGATGTCAACGCATCTGCAACCCTCGGGTGTGGCAGATGTCCATGGGCGGCGGTATTCACTTAACATCAGGTGAACCGTCTGCTCGTTTGACAACGTGTCACATAAAAAAAAAAAAAAAACTGGGCTCAGGCTACCTCGCTCACCAACAAAGTATAACAGTTCCGATTCACGCCGGTGTTCTGTGAGGGCGTCGTACTTACCCGGACGGACTTGCCCGTTCGTGCGTTTAAACCCCCAAGTGTCGATTTACCAGGATAAAGTAAAGTAACTATACGTGCCCCACTGCTGGGCAAGGGCCTCAACTACCAGTGCAGTCCACCACGCGACTCCACTGCGTATTGGCGGACTCGACATATCTTCGAAATATTTTTTTTTTGTATTATTTCGAAAGTGTGGTGGTTCGGGCTTCCTCGCCGCTGAGCACGCGATAAGTCAGTGCTTAAAATTAACAATTTCATTAATGCCCGCACCAGGGATAGAACCCTAGTGTATTGAATTTACCGTGACTCACCTCACTTCATGCTCATGTTCGCACTGTAGAAGTCGAAATCGTCCAGGCCGTCTGGCTCGAAGGCCCTTATCTGCTCGAAGAGATCGCTGTCCATGAAACTGTTCTCCGTCTGGGCGGGCGTCGAGGCGCTGAAGTAGCTGTTGTGCGCCCGTTTGTTGTTGTTGTTAAGTGCCAGATCGGGCAGTTGTGTTGAGTCAAGATTGTTGTCGAGCGGTTTTCGGGCCGCATTGCGGATTTGATAAGTTGTTGTCGTCCATTTGTTGTTCGGTGTGCATTTTTCGTTTACGTGTTGGTGTGTGTCAGTGTGAGTCAGTGTCAGGAAACAGTTTGAGATGTTAGAGTATTAATTTTTGTTATACCATATTGTTGGTTACGGTTCTCGTGTTGTAGCGCGAGTCATTTCGTTGCAATTGTTTTTTGTTTTTTCGCAGTGAACGGTTACAAAAATTCAGGATACTCAGTGTAGTGGTTTTTTGTGCATGTGTGTGCGTGTTGTTGAGGGTTCCGCGGTGCCGTAACGCAGGTCAGGCGCCGCCGTAAGTTGGGATCGGGAAAGAAAAGAGAAAATGCAACACATTAATAGACGGTCGTTGTGAACGTTGGAGCTCTTAGGGTAGCGGAGAACGTAACGAAACGAAAGAGAAGTTAGGTGGAGAGAGAGAGAGGTAATACAACGTTCCCATTCGACCCAGTTCCCCGCCAAAAATGGCAGCACAGACATTGTGAGGCGGTTACTTGTGCCCGGCGTATCAGAGCGATGAAGAGAAACAAAAATAAAAAATAAATAAATTTAAAATAAAAATAAAAAGCAATCAACGTAATAATTGCGATAATACGAATTACGAAAAATTAAAAAAGGGGGAAAAAAACGACCGTCTGTGTTGCATTTTCGCGTAGGGCGTTGAAAAAACATTGTCTCTGGTCGCCTGCCAATAAATTGAACGCGCTTCCACGTCCATAGACAAGATTTTCTCACGAGTCGAAATAAGAACAACGATTTAGTGGGTTCTCACATATAATTCAATCATAAATACATCGAAATTTCATTACCTAAATTACACAATTTGTCATGTAGAACTGATGTTGGGGGAATACTCACATTGGGCTTGCTTTTGGTATCTATATGGCAAAAATAATATGTTATATAATAATATGTAAATATTTTCAAGTTATACCAGATTTCTTCCCGATACAAAATTTTCGGATATGAAAGGAAGTTTTTTTGATAGATATCAATATTTCATAAGACAATTGAAACTGCACGGCGTAATAATGTATGCCGGTTCATTTAATTGCAATTTGCAGCGACAATTAACTGGTATAAAATTGTTGGTCCCGTGTGATTGAAACAATATGTTGGAGAGAAACTTTCACATTTCCTCAAACTGGAGTAGTTTATTACTGCCGCAAATGCTTGCGTTGATTGTGGTATATTTTTAAGGTGATTAATTATCCACCTTTCACCAAATCCGCAATAAAAAAGAAAAATCTTGAGATTGCAATACAAAACTTCAGCTTGCTTCAATTTAAATCGATAGTAAATTGCTTTAGTCTTCGATAAGAGGGAATTTTGAAAAATTAATACAGATAATATATTCGCTTCTTCCCAATACACGCAACAGCCCAATGTGAATATTTAAAACTGTTGTTGCGTTTTACAATATATACGGTCGTATCTATTGTTGGCAAAATTTGCAGCCGCTTTTGACATCTGTCATTGCGACAACATTTTCCCGCGCTTTCGCTGTCTCGGCTCAAACGGTTGCCAATTTGAACGCCTCGAGCTCTTTTTATGCTTAGACTATGATCTTAACCTAAAATAGCCACATCCTTCTATCTCTGACGCGTGCACTGAAAGTGGAATAAGGCAACCCTTTCGCACCTTCGGTGTACGCGCCAGAGTGTACAATAACAGATTATCCAACGTCACAACAACAGTCAAGGTCAACAGAGTTAAAAATATTTCGAAAAACGTCATTTTCTTGTTCCTTTTTTAATAAAAATTTTACGTCCACAGCATTCAGACGATTTTATTACATACATAGTAGTGTATAGAGATCCTATTATAATTTATAATTCGAATATGATTCGTAATTAACGCGAGTTAATCAGGAATCAGTATAGTTGTCGAAACGAAAATTGAGATTCAGTCAGTTTCTAAAGCCCTATAGACTTCAAAGTCATTGGAGGGTTGCTGGTTTAGTTTGTGTTATACACATGTTCTAAATGGATCGAGATTATGAACAATTTTCAATTTTGAAAATCAAAACGGCTATAATATAATATACCACTAGACATATTGGAAATACGTTTTAATTGTTCCTAAATTGCTCGGTAATTGCGAAACATTTCTAATGTCTAACTAAATGCCTTGAAATGGTCAGAAATTCTTGAGCGATTCCACTTTCACCCATAAAACCATACGATAGAACTTAAAAAACCAATTCTTTGCTCAGTCAATTTAAAAGAAATGTCTTATATTTTCTCCTATTATGCCAAAATTGAAAAATCATTAATTCTTTTAAGATTTGCCATAACAATATTTTGACGAGACAAAATACGAATGCAAAAAACGGTAATAATAATACGGTTGCGAAATTATTTAACGCTGAAAAATTATGTTATAAAAATTGGAATTGTTTTTAATTTTCCTATTTTAGTCATAAGCAGAGAGAAAACGGCACTGTTTAAATAGGGCGAGCAAAAATAAATAGCTAAATATAACCTAACACAAAATGTTTAACTTCGTTAGAAGTACGAGAATTTCTAACTGGAATATTCTAGAGGCGAAGTTCTATTTCAACAATTTTTATAATACAGTTAGAGGACGGTCGTATTCATTTCTATCTAACAAAGAAAATAACCTTTTTTTTTTGTAAAAAAAAAAACTCGTAGAATGATCATGTGATAAGTAAATTTAATAAAAATCGATATTTTTTCCCTTAAAACGATGAAAAATATATTTAAAAATCATGCCTGAAAAATGTTCCTTTACAAAAAAAATATTTGCCAATAACAACACAACACAAATGTCATTAATGGCGGGAATCTACTTAGTTTTGTAAATATACAGAATAATTGTCTACATGTACTATATTTTATAAAAGCTAAAATGCATTTCAAACGCGTGGACAATTTAATAAAAATTCCCTAAGTCCAAACTGAACAATATAATTTCAAAACATCAATACTTTTAAGCACAGCAGCGTGCAATTATAAACATAATTATTTAAATAAATTCTATATAAACTATATAACAGCCGTTGTAGAAT
Source organism: Iphiclides podalirius (assembly GCA_933534255.1). Taxonomy (NCBI): domain Eukaryota; kingdom Metazoa; phylum Arthropoda; class Insecta; order Lepidoptera; family Papilionidae; genus Iphiclides; species Iphiclides podalirius. The sequence continues at coordinate 2,049,641 of OW152842.1, read as the reverse complement.
ACTATAATATATGTATAAGTGTAAATATATGAATATAGTCAATTAATAATTCAGTTAAAATTGGGTATGCGTAAAACGAATATTTAACATATGTTGTTTTGACACACAAAGAAATGCCGAAAACTGGAATATTGTGTCTCAAAATTCACTAAGGTTTCCATATTCTGTCATCTGTAGATTTTATTACGAGCGATAGTAGGTATTTGACGTTAACTTCATTATTCTTACGTCAAAATTCTATCATCATTAAACAAATCTACAGATAGAATATTGAAACCGGCCTTTGACATTTAATATTTATGAAGTGCTTATCTTTTTTTGTATATAACTCTTACGCAACAGATATAGTAACGATATGTGTATAAACTATTTATATTGCAATGCGTAATTTAACAAGATTTAATTGTGTTTTCTTATCCTTTGATATGTGTAACGTAAAAAAATACTAATAATCATAATTTAAATACAAATGTTAAAATTGTTGTTTTTCAAATAGTTGTGTTCAAAAAGGTTTTTGTGCTATCATAGAAAAATGTATTAATGAAAAGTAAAGGGCACAAATGTACTCCTGGAGAAAGAGGTCTTATTACTAAGAATAATAAATTTTATAAAAAAATACTCATTTTAATTTGTTATGAATCATTCTGAACCAAAATGTATGAAGAAGTGTATAGAACAATAATTATAAATGACGTTCAATGATATTTAGTCGAAATGACTAAACAAAGGCATGTCAGTTTTCAGTCTATTATGGTAGCAACATGTGGATTGGAATGTTACCTAGCGGATGTTCTTTTCAATGTAAATGACTTATAGTCAAAATGACGAATAAAAGGCTTGACAGCTTTCATGCAGTAAATAAAGATCTTCAAATTGCCGTTTTATTAAATTATCAAACTGTAGCTTATTTCATTATTTATTATATTTATACGCAATAATTATTGAGATTATTCAGATGGTCACTCAAGGCAAGACGGTAGTTTAAAACACTACGTGAATAATGTAATTCGTTGCTACACAACGAACATAGTCGGTATCAAAATGTTATTAAAACATAGTTACACTCAAATGATAAATTGCCAATACAAAAGACATATTTTCGCAGCCGTTCGGAAAACGTAAGGAATTGCAGCTATTTTTTCTAACATTCATAAAATAAAACATCAGATAGGAAAATTAATTCCCTAAAAACGGAAACAAACCCAGAAACAGTTTCGTCCTTCACTACAACCATAGCCAATTTAACGAGCGTCGAGTCTGATACATCAATGGGACACTAAACAACAATACTGATACAAATCCTACACCTAATACAGTGACCTTAAACGATTAAAAACATCAAATCGAGACAGACATCCAGAAAATACTGATTAAACGTATCGAGTTCGACGCAAGACATTTCCGAAAGCGTATATTGACAACACGAGAAACATAAAACCGCTAAATGTGAGTCCCTTTAAATCAAAGCCAGGGAGATACCTCACCTTAGCGGATAACTAGCTACTAGTCTTGCGACAAACATTAGGCCATAATTCTCGACGGAAGTCTAACATTAAGGAAAGAAGGAGAAAAAAAGTTATTGCCAGATCAGAGATAATTCCTATGAAAGCATCATGGAGAATTAACTAGTCCGAAATCCGTTCTCAAATTTTGGCAACGCATTAACATTTTCATTTTAAAACTGAGGCTTTATTCGTTTTGTGTTATCAAATAAAATTTAAAACGCCTCTATGATGCTGAATATAAATGGAATTAAAAAAGCTATGACGAAAACCATTTGAAAACTACAAAACTAGGAGTCCGCCGAGACTTAGGGCTGATTATAACGAACCACAATCGACCGTTCATAAGAGACGTTCAATTTAACGACAACAATTATTTTCGAGGAAAATTGACACCATTTCATTTTTGTATTCCCTTCCCTTCTTTAACACCCCCCATCCCACCCAGGTCCTCTTACAGCTGCAAGATAGTCGTGCCGCAGCTAAAAAGAAATGCACATTTTTTTTTCTCCAACACATTTACGTGTTTACGTTAAAACCGTCAATACGACGGAGCAGTCTTGAAAATTTTGGAAAGTCTAATATGGTCCTTCTTTAACTAAACTCCTGTCCACGGGAATTGAACGAGAGAATGAGAGAAAACCGAACGGATCAGAGTTAAACTATACGTGTACTTTAAAACGTCTCTATATAGTCCAGTTTCCCCATTCTGTCTTTTCAATTCTCGCGGAATACCCTACGACGGTAAGGGAAGCACTTTTTCGCTTTACGCAAAATAATAAAAAAATAGTAAAAAAAATATCATAATCATAATAATCGTAAAATAAAAAAAAAAGCGAAAAGAAGGATGTGACCGTTGGCGCTTAAGTTAAATAAATCTAAACTAAAAATAATATATACTCCTAACAGTCCCTCCTCTTCGTTTCAAAACTCAAGCATGTACCTACGGACGGGGGGAAAAAAAGAAAAAAAAACGTAAAACAAAAACGAAAGAAAAGGACAAAACAACAGAATAAAAGTAATACAAGAACATAGAAGGAAATATAAGCGTCGAGAATTTAAAATTCATTACCTTAAATCTAAAATGATTAAATATTCCTGATATAAATATTAAACATACAAAATTCCCTCTACGCTCTTTGTACCAAACGTTTAAAATAAAGAATACGGAACCAATTTAACGTGCGAATAATATTTTTCTTCTAAAAAATATAGGTGAACGAAGAAGTAAGAGATTTAAAAAGAGGGGGCTTATTAAAGGAGTGAGAGGGGGAGAGAGAGCGAGAGAGACGGCAAGAGTATTTCGGGGGCTATTGCTTTGCGTACAGATATCAAGACAAAAGGGACTGAAGATACGTAATAATACGATAGTGACACGTAAAAGAGGAGGCGGGAGATGAAATGACGCAAAGCGGCGGGAATAGGGGCAGGTGATTAGGGTGGAGACGTATGCGATGGGAGGGGGATTAATTTTGGATTGATAGTTTTTAGAGTGGAAAGTTATGCCCTAGAGGGGAAACTTAGGATTTAAGAGAACAGAGAGTGAAAGAGATAAATAGCAACGCAAACATTTCTTTATTAGTGGCAGGCGTTAAGGGTGGAAAGTTATGCACTGGTGAGATTTCGGATCTAAGAGAACAGAGTGTAAGACAGATATAAGGCAAGGCAAATATTTCTGTAATAGTGGCGGGTGATTGAGGTGGGTAGTTACGCACGGGGGGGTGGAGGGCAATTTAGGATCCAAATGAGAGAGTGAAAGAGATAGATGGCAACGCAAAGTTATCTGTTAGTGGCAAAGGTTCAGAGTGGAAAGTTATACACTGGAGGGGACATGTAGGATTCAAAGGAAAAGACAGTGAAAGAGAGAGAAGGCAACGCAACGCCGTCTGTTAGTGGCAGATGATTAGAGTGGAGTGTTATGCACTGGAGGGGAAATTTAAAATCCATTAGAAGTACAGAGTGAAAGACATAGCAACGCAAAGCTTACTGTAATAGACGCAGGTGATTAAGGCGGTAAGTAATGCACTGGAGGGATTTAGGATTCCAGAAAGAGAGACAGAAAGTGGGAGAGGGAGACAGAGATAGAGACCCACCTGCTCTGCACGCTGGGCGTGTTGCGGTGCGAGTCCGGCGAGTGGGAGTGGGCGTAGGCGGGCGACGGCGACATGTACGGCGGCAGGGTGGTCACCAGCACGGGCTTCACGTAGCCGTTCTTCAGCATTTCGTTCTCTGGCGTGCCGAAAACGGGAGGCTTTTGTTTTCTTTTATGTGACAAAGTGGCAAACGAGCTGGCGGTTCACCTGATGTTAAGCGATAACTGGACCCATGGACATTGGCAACACCCGTGGGGCTGCGGAAGCGTTGTCACCTTTAAATAAAGTGGGCCCCGGCCACCTCACTCGCCAGACGAAACTCAGAAGCGTAACACTTCCGGCCTTAACACATTAAGCCGGTCTTCTGCGAGGTCGTGGTACTTACCCGGACGGACCTGCCCATTCGTGCAACAGTGAACAACAGTGCGTGGCGGCCCTGCCACAGTTAAAAGCTGTTTCAATATACTCGTGCGACCCGAGTTGAAATCCACACTTTAGTAACACGGCGACTTGAGTAACCAGTGAAATCGTTGGTTCCAATTTGTCACGTGTTCTTTGGTCGAGGAAAGTTTCGAGTTTCGAGTTGATAATAAGAGAAAATATTTTGAAGATCCTCGCAGTGGCTGTACCTTAACTCTTTGTATAAAGGAGGCCTTTGCCCAGCCGTGGGACATATATAGAGTGTTACTTTAGCGGTCCTTATTGTCCCTAGCTGATGGAATATTATTAAGCTGCAGTAGAGAAAAGACGTGCCTTTGATTTTTTTTTCATCATTCATAAAGCTAAAATAAATAACATATTTTTTGTTCGATTTTCAAATGGGCCCCGTTCCGATTGGGCCAGTTTTTTTTACTGAGCCAGTTTTTTTTAATTGGGAAAGTGGCACGCAAACTGGCGGCCCAACCGATGTCAGGCGATAACCGCCGCCCATGGATATTTGCATCTACCGTGGGTTGCAGATGCGTTGCCACCTTTCAACAAAGTGGGCCCCGGCTACCTCACTCACCGGACGAAGCTCGGAAGCTATATACTTCCACTTTACGCCGGTCTTCTGTGAGGTCGTGGCACTCACCCGGACGGGCCTGCCCATTCGTGCAACAGCCGAGGCCACTGCGTGTCCCGTCCCCGCCACCGTTACCATCGGCCCATCGCCAGTTCCACCGTTCAGGGGATCAGGCCTAAGGAGCTCACCGGGCTTCGTGTAGTACTTGGAGAAGACCTCGTCCTTGGGCACGTTGGGGTAGAGGAACTGCAGCTGGGCCAGGTCCAGAACGCGGTCGGCTAGCGAGCGCAGCATCAGGTCGCGGGAGGTGAACGGCTGCAGGCTGAACACCTCGTTGCCCTCTGCGGGTTGAGCAACGTTTCGATGGCGTCGCGGGTTCGATCCCGGACAAGTATTTGCGTGGCCCACGCATCCGTGTGTTTGTCCGCGCGGAATGTATGTTTGTGAACGTAAGGGAAATGTTTTCGCGAAAAACAAAAAAAAGCAAGGGGTGACGTCATCGGACACACACACACACACACACACACACACACACACACACACACACACACACACACACACACACACACACACACACACACACACACACACACATCACACATCGGACGCGACGGCGTGTGACGTCATCGGACGCGAGGCATAAGCGAGCGGTGACGTCATCAAATCAAATTATTTATTCATAAACATAAGGAACATACATTAAATTTCATCTATCGATAGTGATTGATTTTTTTTAAACTACGACCGCTTCGTAACGAGGTTCCTCTGACGGAGAAGAAACAGCCAAAGGAATCTCGGTAGGCGTCCTCCCTTTTGTCATTTTCCCCCGAAAAAAACATAAAAATATCATTAATTTTTCTTCTTTTAGAAATAGCTTGACAGCGATCAAGTCGATCATTCCCAGGGTTTATTGTCATCACGTACGCGACGGCTTTAGCAAGGGGTGACGTCATCGTGCACGACGGCTAAGCCTTTGCGATGATGCATGCGTTTCAATTCGTTTGGATCGTCTCAGAAAGCAGCATCTAATAAAATTAGTGAAATGGGTAGCTTTCACTAATTTTATGACCTCCCCTGAAAAAGTATTTACATAAAAGTTGACTGGAAGAAGTGACTTGAAGTGGTAGATTTTTTGTTGACGTTCAATAAGAGCTTAAGTTAGGCCTATATTGAATAAATATACTTTGACTTTGAGTTTGAAGTAATAAGGCCGCTCGTGTACTTTAACTAAGTGTTTGAAGCGTCTGTTCGCGAATCCTGCAGAAGTGGGTTCGATTCCCGGGGCGGCGAAAAACTTTTTCCTACAAAATCCATTATACGCACAAATTATCTCCTTCTATGGCGGGCTCATCTTTTTTTTTTTTTTTTTTTATGTGAAAAGTTGCCAAACGAGGAGACGGTTCACCTGATGTTAAGTGAATACCGCCGCCCATGGACATCTGCTACACCCGAGGGTTACAGATGTGTTGACCTTTTGAAAATTGGGCTCCGGCCACCTCACTCACCAGACGAAACGCGAAAGTATTATACTTCCACTTTACGCCGGTCTTCTGTGAGGTCGTGGTACTTACCCGGACGGGCCTGCCCATTCGTGCAACAGCCGAGGCTGCTGCGTGGCCCTGCCACCGTAAAATCATCTTCTGGAACTCACCCCCCGTCCAGGCGATGGTGATACCGCCGAGCTCGGAGTCAGAGAAGCGCAGAAGGAAGGTGCCGGGCGGGCACTTGGCCAGCATCTCCTCGGCCTGCTTCTTCTGGATGAAGCCCATGATCAATCTAGAAGATGGAGGAGCGAACGTTAAGCGAAAGGAAGGGGCCGAATGGAGATTTATTTTAAAAGTAGGTGCTTCTCAATTAGACTGTATTTTCTTTTGTGTTTGTTACCTCGGAACTTTTAATTGAGTAAACCGATTTTGATGAATAATTTTTTTTTGTTTCAAAGCTGTTGCTTCCCATGTGGTCCCATGATACTTTCATTAGTATTGGATCTCGGGCTCCGGAGATACTAAGGGAGCTTATGAAAATCAATTGTTTAACGAATACAGAGATACTTGCAAATCGGTTTTGTTTTTCGATATTAAAAAAAAATGGTTATTGTACATGTATTTTGTGTGGAAGGGGTCGGGTAGTAAGCTCCCTTCGCGAAGATTGCCCCTTACTATGGGATAATATTGTCCTGTGTTGTAAAGACGTTTCACATACGTAAATTTCACACGGACAAAAGCCCATATAAGTAAAGTAAAGTAACAGCCTATACATGTCCCACTGCTGGGCAAAGGCCTCCTCTGTACAGAGGAAATCAGGGCATAGTCCACCACGCGGCCCCACTGCGGATTGGCGGACTTCACATATCTTCGAAATATTTATTTTTTTGTTATTATTTCTAAAATATGCAGGTTTCCTCACGATGTTTTCCTTCACCGCGGAGCACGTGATAAGTCAGCACTTAAAGTTAAAAACCTCATTGGTGCCGGCACCGGGGATCGAACGCGGGTTGCTCGAGTATATTGAATTAAAGGCGAGCGCCCGGATACTGAGCTATCACGGCCCATATACGAAGCAATTATCAAACGTATTTTTTTTAATCCGTCCCGTTCGTGTGGGAATCGAACCCACGAGCCCCGGAGCCGAAGCCGATTACTTGGCGACGTCCAATTAGAACGTGGGAGTATGGACATTGCACTCGCATCCATTTTCCTCATCTTCTGTCACTTCTGACGCCTCTCTTGAAACCAACCAGCCGACCTTTGGCCTTCCTCCGCGTCAAGGTAATGTAATCTCGGGCGGTGTGTATGACCAAATAGACAGGTCTGTCCCGGAAAGTACCACAACCTCACAGAAGACCAGCGTGAAGTGACAGTGTTAGTAGTGTAACATACACACAAACATATGCACACACATATATAGGCACTGGATAGATAGATTGTCTGTTCACTGGGTTGGGTCGTTCGTGGCACACATGGAGTAAATTTATGCCCGGTTCCTATATTCAACGAACGGCCGCTCTTTTTTTTTTTTTTTTTTTTTTTTTTTTTTTCAAAACACTGCCCTTACTTTAGGATAATATTATCCTGTTGTAAAGGACGTTTTACAAACATAAATTTCACGCGGACAAACACCCAGATGCGAAAAAACTATCTGTGGGTCACACAAATAGTTGTCCCGTGTGGGAATCGAACCCACGACCCCCGACGCCGAAGCCAATATTAGGCAACTGCGACACGGAGTCACCTAAAAGCCGTTAGTTACATAGCTTTGGAACTTACACAGCGACTTGTAGATAAAAGGCGTGTACGGTTCCTATATTAGCAAAACGAGGCGTTTAACTTACGAGCCGTTGCATTAACTACGAAAACCGAGTAACCAGCGTTCCTTTAATCTACAAGTCGTCATGAAAGTTGCGAAGCTATTTAACTAGCGGCCGTTCGTTGAATATAGGAACCGGACATAAATCGACATGCCAGTCGCCTTGGATGGTGGGGCGAGGCAACTGTCTTTGATGTCGCATGGTTATGCGGGCTTGTCTGGGACAGTACAGTGATTGACGCACGAGTTTCAGACTTAACTTTTGTTTTTCTGGAGGAATCCAGTGAGTTAGGCAGCCGGGCCCCACTTTATTAAAAGCTGGCAGCCGCACGGGCGTTGCAAATGCCTTACGTTTTTGTCTCGATTAGTCGCTTGCCATCGCTTTATTGAAAGCCGAGCCAGTGTAAGTAAGGACCCTCACCGGTCGCACCACAAGGTCCTCAGGTAGTCCCTGGTGACCTTGACCACCATGTAGAACCACTCCCAGAACGTGAAGTTCCTCTCCGGCAGCGCGTCCTTGCAGAACTGGGTCCAGCTGACTGTCATGGCGTTCAGCTCCATCGTTGACATTGGAAGGCTGGTCCTAGGGCAGGGTACACATTCAAATGTTTACATACATTACACTCGCTTCGGTGGCAGGGCCACGCAGCAGCTTCGGCTGTTGCACGAATGGGCAGGCCCGTCCGGGTAAGTACCACGACCTCACAGAAGACCGGCGTAAAGGGGAAGTATAATACTTTCGCGTTTCGTCTGGTGAGTGAGGTGGCCGGGGCCCAATTTCCAAAAGGTTGCCGACGCATCTATAACCCTCGGGTGTAGCAGATGTCCATGGGCGGCGGCATTCACTTAACATCAGGCGAACCGTCTGCTCACTTGGCAACTTGTGACATAAAAAAAAGAACTCATAGCCGGGAGCAAGATGTTTGAAGAGCCAATGGAGATGAGAAATTTAATTTTTATTTTTAGTCCACGTTTCTGCACTCAAGATGTAACTTTAAAGTGTAAATTTGACCACAAGTGTTTATATGTGTGCAGAGATTGGCACTAGTGCAGATATTAGCATTTAAAATAAGAAATTAATCCTAAAAAGGATGGTCACCTGAAAATCTTCTCCGCGAGGAACCTCAGGTTGTCCTCGGACAGGTCCCCACCGGTGGCGGAGCCGAACTTGATGCGGAGTGTCTCAGCCAACTGGCCCCACGTAACCTGCACAATGAAATAGCAACTATAACCGGATGAAACTTAAGCGATAATAATTTTATAGTGATACTGGCTGATCCGGCAAACGTTGTTCAGCCATATAAATTATTTGTAGGATAGAAAAAAATGTTAGGGGTATTAAAAATAGATTACAACCAATTCTCAGGCATACCAAATATGCATATAATCCGTTTTGGAAGAGAATGACACAAGTCACAATGTTAGTAATTTTGCTATACCTGTATGGATTCTATGCACATCAATATAAAATTAAAAATTTTAAAACCTATCTACCAACTCGGTTCTCTGCTTATTTTTTCCCAATTGTGTTTTATGTCGGAGAGCCATAAATGCAATGATGTTATATACAAATACGTGGTGGTTATGACACTAGGGCACCAAAGTCAAAAGTTGGAGGACCCACGCCTGCGGGCGTGTGTACTAACAACCGAATGGTATACCTCTTTTCCGATGTCGATTGAAAACCGAGACGCCTCCGCCCAACCGTGGGGAAGTAGGTTTTCTCTTTTTATTGAACGGTTTTATTTAGCTCGACACGTACGGAATTTATTTTACTTGGGTCAAAATTAGAAATTGAAATTTAAGCACCTTCCTGTTGTCAGATTGATCTGAAATTTGGTACACACATTTAATTTAGATGACAATATAATATTGTAGTTTTCAGTGCACAAAAAAAAAAAAAAAAAAAAAAAAAAACAGAAAATAAAACCGTTTAACTTAAAAGTTTTTAAACGGTCTTATTTCCTCTTTTGTTTTGAAAAATACATATTGCCCTGACTTTAGGATAACATTATCCTGTGCTGTGAGGAAGTTTTACAAACATAAATTCCACGCGGACAAACACCCAGATGCGAAACAACTATCTGTGGGTCACACAACTAGTCGTCCCGAGTGGGGATCGAACCCACGACCCCGACGCAGAAGCCAACACCGTGGCGACTGCGCCACAAAGCCATCAAGTTCCTCTCTTTATCATATCTGTCTCTTATTATTTGAAATGAAATAATTTCTTACCCGTCTCCTATTGTCTTGTTTACGTGTGGCTCTCTTAGCCTACTAACTAGTCGTGGTGGGTGTGGGTGTGGGCGTGGGCGTGGGCTCACCTTGTCGGGCACGGCGAAGGGCACGCGGCCGGGCGGGCTGAAGGCGTTGTCCCACGTGACGGTCGCCCAGCCGTGGGGCTCCTGGTTGCCGTGCACGATCACCACCACCGGCAGCGACAGCGTCCACACCTGCAACGCCGCCACGTCGGTATTCATAAAAATATCCATATCGGCCTCGACATACCGAAGAGAACTGTTTAACCTTAAACTTGCACAAACAATTGCCAAAACTTTTCCCCGCTGCCAGGATTCGAATCCGAGGATTTCGTATTCCTCCCTTCTGGACGCGTACCAGGCGCTCCAGCCACTAAGCTAAGTGGTGGACATCCTCACTGCACGTAAATCTGGACGCATTGTCTGCTTTGTTTTTAATGCATTTTCAGCAACGCTAGGGTCATCAGAGCTGCCAAGTGTAAAGGCAGCACTGACGACCCTTCAGTTTCCTAAGGTAAAGCATCATTTCCTTATATAACCATGATTCTGCTACGGATGCAATATTGTCGAGTAACCAGAGTAAAATCCCTGTGCCGACCAATGAAATTGTTGACCATGCAATTTTGAATACCAATTGGAGCACATAATTTTTCTTATGGGAAATTTCTCACACTTATAGTTTATATACAGGAGTGCAGAATAATATTTTTATAATTATGCATAAAAATGAAAAAAATGTATTAAATCAATAGATACTATGAAAAACATTACACACACTACAATGTATAATTAATTATGCTCGAATCACCACCACTGGCCGAGCACTAGTAACATGAAATAAAGAAACATCAGTTGGAATCGTGCTAGACAAAAGGTTTTCTCTATACACAGGGTATAGGGGCATTGTCCCACTGTGGATTGGCACGTAATTCAAACAATTATTTTCATGTTTTATTTAGAAAATATGCAGGATTCCTCACGATGTTTTCCTTCACTGCAGAGCATGTGAAAAATTCGGCACTTAAAATTCAAATAAACAATTTCTTTTGTGCCCGCATGGGATTTGGAACTTGAGTTAATCTTTGATTGATTGACTTGAGTTACTTCTCGATGCGATTCTTCGACTGGCAAAAATTTTGGCTTTGCCTACACAGGCTTTGCCTACAATGCATTGGCACTTTCGGTAATTCTGTTTGTCAATAAACGTATATTTATATTTTTTCTGCCACGCAGCAGCCTCGGCTGTTGGCACGAATGGGCAAGCTCATCCTGGCAAATACCACGACCTCATAGAAGACCGGCGTGAAGTGAAAGTGTAATACATTCACATTTGTCTGGTGAGTGAGGTGGCCGGTGTCCAATTTTAAAAAGGCTGTCAACGCATCTGCAACCCTCGGGTGTAGCACATGTCCATGGGCGGAGGTATTCACTTAACATCAGGTGAACCGCCTGCTTGCTTGGCAACTTTTCACATAAAAAAAGTATATGAGTTAAAACCGCCCGGACACTGTGCTATCACGGCTCGGTACGGTTCCACCAGCTCCTGGTTCCAGTGGCCACCAGCCACCTTCCACCTTCCACCGTCACCTGGAAGACCAGCTCGCCGCCGCCCACGTTGAACTCCGACTGGAACAGCAGGGTCAGCTTCTCGTCCATCACGCTCTCCGTGCCCTTCTTCTCCGCCCTCTTGATCTTGCGCAGCTGCATGTTCCTGCGGTGAAGAAGGTAATTCAGTTACGAGGAAGAATAAGATTCCGATGAGACAGAGACTTTCTTATCACGAAAGCAAAGCATGTTCCTGTAATGTGGATGGTAATTCAGTTAATGGTATAATGCAGTCATTTATATGCTTTTGGTAATTCAGTAATGAGGAAGTATATATTATTCTGATCAGACCGAGACTTTCTTATCATGAATACAGAACCCTGAAGTTGCTGTAATGTAGACATGTAAGTAATTCAGTAGATGGGTAAGGTAATCATTAACTCTACACCATGTTAAAAGCATATATGCTTTTTACATGGTGTAGACTTGTTACAAATCTATACAGATAAATAAAATTGGAGTCTCTGTTTGTAATATTAAAATAACCGCTTTTTATTAAATGCATATGGATGTATACACGGTACATATACCAAAATAACATTTTTTACAATTTTTGTCCGTCTGTCTGTCTGTCTGTTCCGGCTAATCTCTGAAACGGCTGAACCGATTTGGATGGGACTTTCACGGGCAGATAGCTGATGTAATAACGAGGAACTTAGGCTACTTTTATGTTACATTTTTTTTTAAATTCCACGCGGACGAAGTCGAGGGCACAGCTAGTCATTAATAATGTCGAGGGCACAGCTAGTCATTAACTAGATGTTAGGCAAATTTTTAAATTGATTGCAAAATATTAATGCAAAATAATTATGGACTCAAGTCACTTTACTACTTAGAAGCCCAAGTGATGGCTCAGTGTTCGGGCGCTCGCCTTAAATTCAATATACTAGATATACGATCCCTGGTTAGGGCATTAATGAAATTGTTAATTTTAAGCACTGACTTATCACGTGCTCAGCGGTGAGGAAGCCTGAACCACCACACTTTCGACATAATACAAAAAAAAAATGTCTCGAAAATGTTTGAAGTCCGCCAATCCTCACAATACCCTCTGTATTGATGAGGCCCTTGCCCAGCAGTGAGACATTTGTAGGCCGTTACTTTACTTTCACTTAACTTTTATTACTATTCTATTTGTACCACATGAGCCGTGATAGCTCAATGTCCGGGCGCTCGCCTTTGATTACATTTACTCGAGCAACCCGAGTTCGATCCCCGGTGCCGGCACCAATGAAATTGTTAATTTCAAGTGCTGAATTATCACGAGCTCGGCGGTGAAGGATAACATCGTGAGGAAACCTGCAAATTCTCGAAATAATAATAAAAAAAAAATATTTCGTACTCCCCGACCCTCTCTACGAAGGCCTTTGCCCAGCAGTGGGACATGTACAGCCCGCTAGTTAACTAGCACTTAACTGTTATAACTACTATTAATATCACCTGAAGCTGACGCTGAGCTGCCTACTCGTAGGCTGGTACTCCATGCAGCCGCTGTTGTTCAGGATGTCTCCGCACTCCACCGGCTGCTTGCCACGGCCGGTCTGCGTGTCGCTCTTCAGCAGCAGCTGCGCCTGCTGCTCCGATATTATCACCACCTGGAATGTGACGAGGTCGGTTTTTTTTTTAATTTTTACACATACATTCATTCCTTTATGATTTTTTGAATATAGCAAATTATTCAACGCAGTCTAGATTTGCGCAAAATCAATCTATGATTTATTTGACGACAGTCTATCTATAAACAGTTACTCGCATTTAAAATAATAATAATAATAAAATATCTTTATTCACATAGACGCTTGCGCGTTCTTATGAAACGTCAAAATTTTACAAGAAATTAACACGTTCGTAAGTTACCACCGGTTCGGCAAGCAGTTTCTGTTGAGAAGAAACCGGCAAGAAACTCAACAGTTGCTCTTTTTTAAATTAAATTTCATTTCAATTAAAATTTAATTAAAAATTTCAAATTAAATCAATTAAAAAATTTCATCTTGAGTGCAGATAAACACAAACAAGTAATTTTTTTTATTAACGAGAAACAAAACCGATTTCAAATATCTCGCTCTGTATTCATTTTATAATTGATTTTCAGGATTTCCCCGAGTATCTCCGGAGCCCAAGATCCAATACCAATGAAATTAATATGGGACCACATGGGAAGCACCAGCATAAAAACTATTCCTAGACTAAGAATTGGTAAACTGGAATTCAAACCACTCACCGTCACCCTGGGCGGTGTCATGTGAACATTCAGCTGACCGCCAACCAGCAAGCGTACTGTAGCTGTGAATCTGTAAAAACATAAAGGATTAATATAGCGGAGCTTAACATACTTTTAGGGGTACGGACTGTGGTCTTCTTCTTCTACCTGGCACTAACTCCGGCTACTGCCAGGGTCTGTCTTCCCACTTGAACTCCTCTACTGCCCGATCTTCGACATCCGCAGGGGTCAGCCACAGGCTCCATTGCTTACACGGTAGTGACCGTGGTATACTGTTCTTAAGTGTTGGAATAATGGCAGACAACACCCAAGCCTAATTTAAAAAAAAATAGTTCTTTTCTTCGCCGACCGTGGCGCTTTTTATTATGAGTTATCCGTTTTTTTCGTCGTCATCTTATTGAAAACGTTGTTGTAACTTTTTGGTGACTAATACATGTTTTAATCAATTCTATTTTTGCTGTATTCATTTAATTTCCTTCATTAAGTTACCACAGTTTGACAATTAGCTACCACGTCCCGACAATGAGCTATCACGGCTCATCACCTCGTCAACTTGGAGGTTTTTTTTTTATGTGAAAAGATGCCAAGCGAGCAGGAGGTTCACCTGATGTTAAGTGAATACGGACTGTGGTAGGGCCACGCAACAATCTTCACTGTTGCACGAATAGGCAAGTCGATACGGGCAAGTACCACGACCTCACAGAAGACAGGTTAAGTGAAAGTGACTTAAGCTGGTGGTTCACCTGATATTAAGTGATAACCGCCGCCCATGGACATTTTCAACACCCGTAGGATTGCAAATGCGTTGCCACCTTCAAATAAAGTGGGCCCCGGCTACCTCGCTCACCGGACGAAAGGCAGAAGAGCAACACTTCACACCAGTCTTCTTTGAGGTTGTGGTGCTTACCCGGACGAGCCTGCCCATTCGTGCAACAGCCAAGACTGCTGCTCGGCCGTTGCCACCGTAATTCTCTCAATATCACATCTCCACAAAGGAACACAAAAACCAATCACACAAACTTTAGCCGTACATAATACTAGTGTGATATTACCATGAGCTCATTGCCTCTAAAATTTTAGTTAATCCGGAGTGAAGAGTTACAAAAAGGCACTCACCGAGTGTTAGTCTTCATCACCTGGGGCGGTTGCTTCTCTATCACGAAGGTGGACGTCACCAGGGTGGAGAGGAGGCTGGTCACCTGGAAATGGACAATAAAGCATGAGTACTATTATAAATATGTATCTATGTAAGCAGCGTGTCGTTACAACCGCGACAATGAATGAACACACGTCTAACGCCGCTAAAAAAATCCATAATAAAAAAAAATTTTTAAACAAACTAATTAAATAAAAAAGAAACAATTTGTAGCATCCTATAAAATATCAACTGACTGATTCATACATTCAGAGACTGTTTCATTCGTTGCCACAGCGTCGCATTACAAGCGTCTCCTTCTAACAGTATGTTTTATCTCTTTTAAATTCATTCAACCCATTCATATGCTTTGTGACCTTTACAAATGAACTTTACGTTACAGTTTTATACGTAAGGGTGTTCTAAAATTGTTTGTTTTGGAAAATTTAATAACTCGGTAAATATTGATGTTTAAAGAATGTAAATGTTTAATACAATTTTAATAAGTTATCCTCTATATGTGTATTGATTTATGGTCGCGTAAGTAGCGCGTAAGTAGGTCATCTTAGTGTTTCTTAATTTCAAAATAACAAATGAAAAAACCATCCAAGTATAGGTCGGACTCGCAAATAAAGGGTTTCGTATCATCCTTGCTAATATTATAAAGTCGGAAAGTTTGTACGTATGGATGGAGGTTTGTTACTCTTTCACGCAAATACTACTGAATGGATTTTAACGAAACTTTACAATAATATAGTTTATATATCAGAATAAGACATAGGCTATAATTTATATACATATTTTTATGTATATCTGTCTTTCTGTCTGAATGTTACCCCTAGCCTATTCTACGCAGACGTAGTCGCGGGCAGCAGCTAGTTATATACAATAATGCCAAAAAAATAAGGGAAAATAAAATTACATATAGTGATATCGACGTATATATGACCCATTGCTGGGAAAAGGCCTTCTTTGACAGAGGGATATTTTTTTTAGTCATTTCGAGATTATTCATTAGATATAACTGGAGTATAATGAATTAATAGCGAGCGCCTGGTCAAAGCGTCAAATTCAAATTGAAAATAACTTTACATAGACACATATGAAACTTTAATTTTAACTTCGAATTTTACATAGAAATTGATACATTCTTAAGTGTGTGAACCGTGGTAGGTTTGACAATTAACTATCACGGCTCGACAATGAGCTATCACGTCCCGGCAATGAGCTATCACGTCCCGGCAATGAGCTATCACGTCCCGGCAATGAGCTATCACATCCCGGCAATGAGCTATCACGTCCCGGCAATGAGCTATCACGTCCCGCCAATGAGCTATCACGGCTCATCACCTCATGGAGGTTTTTTTCATAATGTGAAAATTTGCCAAGAGAGCAGGTGATCTGAGCACCTGATGTTAAGTGAATACCACCACCCATGAACATCTGCTAAACCTCAGGGTTACAGACAACCTTTTGAAAATTGGGCTCCGGCGACCTCACTCACCAGACGAAACGCGAAAGTATTCGTCATACTTCCACTTAACGCTGGTCTTCTGTGAGGTCGTGGTATTTACCCGGACGGGCCTGCCCACCCGTGCAACAGCCGAGGCCACCGTCAACCCACCTGCTTGCTCATGTCGTCCAGCATCTCGACCAGGTGCGGCTGCCGCAGCTCCACGATGGTCTTGCTGTTGATGCGCGCCACGTTGTTCACCTGCTGGCGGCTGGTCCAGATCAGGTCGGCGAGCATCTCGCACCACTCCTGGATCGTGTTCAGGTTCGACTGCATCGGCACGCCGTTGCCGCTCAGCTGCTGCTCGCGTTTCCACCTAAGGTGATTATTCAAAAGAATAAAAACCATCTTCGCTGTTGCAAGGATGGATAGGTCTGTCCGGGTAAGTACCGTGACCTAAATATCAGGTGAACTGGCACCTCGCTTACCATCTTCACTACATAATATAAAACAAAGTGGTCCCACTGTCTGTCTGTCCCTATATATGCTTAGATCTTTAAAACTACGCAACGTATCTTGATGTTTTTTTTTTACTAGATAGAGTGATTCAAGAGGAAGGTTTATAGGTATAATACATTGCACCCGTGCGAAGCCGGGGCGGGTCGTTAGTCTAATATAAAGAAAATAATTTTCGATGCCTCCGTGGCGCAGTTGCCAAGGTATCGGCTTTATCTGTTGCAACTTGTACTACTGCGATTTGTCTGTTGAGTGAGGTAGAAGGGCGGCGGTATTCAAATATTTTAAAATATTTTAGGGCACATTAAATAAATATTTTAAGACACATTCTTTTTACACAACACTCTCTAGTCCCAAACTAAGCAATGCTTGTACTATGGGTACTAGAAAACTGATAGACATACTTAAACATACTTTTCTTTTGTAAATAAATACACATTATACATACATAAACACCCAGACATTGGAAAAACACTATGCTCAGCACACAACATTTTTCCAGTAGTGGGGATCGAACCCACACCCTCTGGCGCAGGAGGCAGGTACACTACCGACTACGCCATTCGGGTCGTCGACTTCACTTAACATTAGATGCCGGACGGACCTACCGATTCGTGCAACAGCGAACACTGCTGCGTGGCCGCACCGTTGCCACAACACAATATACAAATGCGTTGCCACAGTTAGGACTGCTCTATCTTCTTCAAGACATCAGTTCCTTTCTGGTCATTAGCATGATTTTCAACTAGGGTTTCGTTGTGCCGTATTAAGGATCCAAATGCGTGCCCAGCAGTGGGACGCCCTTACTTTATCAGCTCCTCGTCCAGCACCTGGCTCTGCAGCTGGCGGAGGTTCGCGATGTTGTCCTTCATGCGGTCCACCAGCTCCATCTGGGACTGGTTGATTTGGGCGACCTAAAGCGGGGAAACAAGGGGAAAATAAACATTTCCCTTACTGCAGGATAGCATTATCCTTGTCTTGTAAAGACGTTTTACAAAAATTGATTTCACGTGGATTTAAACCCAGATGCGAAACAATTATCTGTTGGTCACACAAATAGTTGTCCCGTGTGGGAATCGAACCCACGACCCCCTAGGCCGAATCGATGCCTTGGCAACTGCGCGCCACAAACCGCTTTGGGGCCACGTGGTTGAATATACCCCGATACCCTCTGTACAGAGGAGGACATGTATATAGGCTGTTAATTTACTTTTTTTAGGGTTCCGTACCTTAAAAGGTAAAAAGGCACCCTTATACCTCTTGTCTGTCTGTCTGTCCGTGTGTTACCACCGACTTTCTCAGGAACGGGTGGAAATTCATACCAGACACCTAGGTCTACAGTCCCTATTAGGTGTAGAAAATTCAAGCTCCTAAGTATCTGATATACATTTCAACTTGCCAGGTCCACCCGTTCCCGAGAAAAACGCTGTTGATTATTTACCAATTTTTTTATGGCGGTACAATGGGTCGGTACCGAACCTTGTCCGGTTTTTTTTTAAGGTGAAGAATGGTTACCAGAGCATTCAGCTTCCTCTCCATATCCTCGATCTGCACCCGGAGACAGGCCTCCAGCTCGCGGCGCTCCGCGGTGATCGGCCCCGACTGCTGCAGGTAATTCATGTGGCCTGATAGAGAGAACAAAGGTCACAACACAACCATCTCTTTGTGACCCTACAGCGAAGGAAGGGACCGTAGCTACCTGTGGTGTAAGCACGTTCTAGATTCAGATATTTCACACGGCCACATATTGATTATCTATATATATATAATTCCTCCGTACGTGTGTAAGTCACTGAACTCCTCTTAAATGGCTGGGCTGATTTTAATGAAATTTTTTGTGCGTCTTCAGGCCGATTCGATAATATTTAGATTCGCATTTCATTCTTTTTTGTTCTCTTTTTTACTTACAAGCTGTTGTCGGATTTAAGTAGCGTGTACAGGACAACGTCTGTTGGTTCCTCTAGTATCGAATAAAGACATTTGAATTTGAACTAACTATGGGGAGAATATTAGTAGAACGGTTTCGGATGTAATGAAATAAGTAACATGTGACATTCACCTTTATTCTTCAGGCACTCGTGATACTGGAGGGAGAAGGACTCTATGTTGGCTTGGAGGCTCCTGATCTCCTCGCTGGCCATGCTCACCTTCTGGCGGACGTTTTGCAGACCGGTGATCAGCTGGAATAGGAGTTGTGTTCTAACGTTAGCGATACCCTCAACATAATTATGTAATCATAAAAGGGAAGAAGAACAATTTAAATGAACTCCCCAATGGCCTAACGAGTTACCTTGCTCCTTTCGTCAGAGGATGTGGGTTTCGATCCCCCCAATACTGTGATGATCATAGTGTTTTTCTAGTCTAGGCGTTTATATATTTGTAACGTGTATTTATTTACAAAAAAAAATATGTTTATCTGTTATCTAGTACCTATAGTACAAGCGATGCTTGGTTTGGGGCTGTGTTAAAATGTGTCCGGACCTGTACGGACCTATCCGGACCGGTCCGGATAGGTCCGGACAGGTCCTATATCAATAAATTTTAGTGCGCTCATATACACAATTCTTCTTCGTATGTCAAAAAGTGGCAACGATGTTAAGTGATAACCGCCGCCCATGGACATTTGCAACCCCCGTAGGCTTCCAAATGCGTTCCCACCTTTCAATACAGTGGGCCCCGGCTACCTCACTCGCTAGACGAAAAGCAGTGATGTAACACTTCTACATCAGTGGACACTGTTGCGTGGTCACCACAGTAGAAAGGGACGGTGGCTCACCTCGCTGTACTTCCGTTCGGTGTGCGGCTGCGCCACGTACGGCGTGCCCATCGCGTTCTGGATCACCTCCATCTCCAGGGCGAGGCAGCGCCGCAGGTAGGCGTACAGCTTATGGGGCTCGTGGCTGTAGGGACAGGTGGATACGCGGTGAGGACAATGGTATGAACCGGCCAAGTTTTTTTTTTATGTCAATAGTTGCCAAACGAGCAGGTGTTCATCTGATGTTAAGTGAATACTGCCGCCCATGGACATCTGCTACACCCGAGGGTTGCAGATGCGTTGGCAGCCTTTTGAAAATTGGGCTCCGGCCACCTCACTCACCAGACGAAACGCGAAAGTATTATACTTCCCCTTGACGGCGGTCTTCTGTGAGGTTGTGGTACTTACCCGGACGGGCCTGCCCATTCGTGCAACAGCCGAGGCTGCTGCGTGGCCCTGCCACCGCCTAAGTGCGAGTCGGACTCGCGCTCGAAGGGTTATTATTGTTAAATAGATTCCATTATCTATAAAAACCGGCAAGTGCTAGTTGGATTCGCGCACGGAGGGTTCCGCACCATTATCTACGAAAACGGCAAAGAAATCATGTCTGTTGTATGGGAGCCCCGCTTAAATATTTTATTTTATTTTGTTTTTTAGTATACAGGGTGGCTTTTCTAAAGTGCCCAAATTCACACAGGAGGTTCAGACTCGGTAGTATAATCATTTATTGAAATAAGTTAAGTAACACCCTATACATGTCCCACTGCTGGGCAAAGGCCTCCTCTATACAGGGTATCAGGGCAGAGTCCACCACGCGGCCCCACTGCGGATTGGTGGACTTCACATATTTTCGAAATATATATTATTTGTTATTATTTCTAAAATATGCAGGTTTCCTCACGATGTTTTCCTATACCGCGGAGCACGTGATAAGTCAGGATTAAAGTTAAAAACTTCATTGGTGCCGGCACCGGGGATCGAACTCAGGTTGCTCGAGTATATTGAATTAAAGGCGAGCGCCCGGACACTGAGATATCACGGCTTTATTGAAATAAAAACAAACACTTTTTTTTAAACCCTGAAAAACCGAATTCATTGACAATGCGGTAGTCATTCATAAATGCGTCGTAAACTTTTGAAACGAACTTGTGGGCGTTAGTTACGAATGATTGCGCGTAAAATAAATGAGTTACCCATAAATCACGCACTTGATTTATGGGTTTGAGATAAGTTCAAATGAATGTATTTTATTAATTACGAGTGATTTTAAATATTTATAATTTTTTATGTCTATAATTTAATAAAAAAAATGGATACACTTAGAAAAACCTCCCTGTATGTTGTTATAGCGGCAACAGAAATACATCATCTGCGAAAATTTCACCTGTCTAACTATCACGGTTCATGAGATACAACCTGGAGACAGACGGACAGACAGACAGCGGACGCTTAGTTATAAGGCCCCGTTTTACCCTTTGAGTACGGAACCCTTAAAATCATATCTGTTGTGTGCGGGCCCCATTTAAATGTTTTTTATTCTGTTTTTTAGTACTTGCTGCCATAGCGGCAACAGAAATACATCATGTATGAAAATTTCAACTGTCTATATCACAGTTCATGAGATACAGCCTGGTGACAGACAGCGGAGTCTTAGTAATAGGGTCCCATTTTACCCTTTGGGTACGGAACCCCAATCGGTCCAGTTGGGGCGGTCTATCCTGAACATGAATGGATGAGTAAGTAGTTCAGGGAAGTGCATAATCCCAGAGGACCGGCGTGAAGTGGAAATAATTTGACGTTGTGGAAGTGATGATTTTGATGACCCCGTGACGCAGTTGCCAGGATATCGGTTTCGGCGTTCGGGGTCGTGGGTTTTATTCCCACACGGGACAACTATTTTGTGTCACCCACAGATGGTTGTTATGTATCTGGGTGTTTGTCCAAGTGAAATTTGTACGTGTAAAACGTCCTTACAACACTGGATAATGTAATGTTTTTGAAAAGAAGGCTACAAACTACAATAGATCCACGTCACGGTGGTCGTTACCACCCAACCCTCTCCACGCAAAATCAAATACAAAAACAATACGAGGTAACACAGACGCGGGCATACACACACACAAGTCAATCACTTAATCTTTCTTTTTGACTTCACCGCAGTTATATCAAAAAGCGTGTCTGTTTGTGCTTCTAAGCGCATTTTTGCGTTCCATTTCGCTGATTTCGCACGATGTGTTTTCTCTTTCTTTCTCTCTATCTCACTCTCTCCTTTTCACCCTATCTCACTCTCTCCTTTTCACTCTCTCTCTCTCTCTCTCACTCTATCTCTTTCACTCTATATCTCTCTCTCTTTCACTCTATCTCCCTCTCTTTTACTCTATCTCTATCTCATTCTCACTCTATATCTATCACACTCTATATCTCTCTCTCTCACTATATATCTCTCTCTCTCTCACTCTATATCTCTCTCTCTCTCTCACTCTATATCTCTCTCTCTCTTACTCTATATCTCTCTCTCTCACTCTATCTCTCTCTGTTTTCAGCGCCCTTTACGACACATACCTGTACTGAACGCGGAAGTTGTTGGCTGCCTCCTTCAATTTCATCTGCGTGACGAACATCTCCGGCGAGAGCATCAGGTCGGCGTTCGTCTGGATCTCCTGCACCAGCTCCTCGACGAAGTAGCGCTGCTGCTCCTCCGGCTCCGAGGTCCTGAGCGGAGTGGAGAGGGGGGGAGTGGGGTCAGCTCTGGGTTACAGACATATACATAGACACGCGGAGACGAGGCGATCGGGGGTAGGGTGTCCACGGGGCGGACATGCTCGGGGATATTTTTAAGAATTTGATTCTAAATCTGAATCTGATACGTGCTTGTGACCTCATTTTTTTTAAACATTATTAGACACTTTTTCAAATTCCTGCCTCACCGTCACGATGCAATAAACTGTTCACGAGCACTGAACGCATAATTACAAAACCGCTTATCAATAGGGTGACCACTCTTAACGGGATAAACAAACAATGTTTGAATTGATATTTTTCTGGTTATTTCTTGTCAAAATAAAATATTAACATTTTGAACTATGGAATGCTCAATTAACATTATGTCAACGTACGTACTACGGATAATATGTGAAGCAGAAACTTTGTACCCCGTTTTACTGACATTACGCGCACGGAATTGCAAAGTCAAATCTATATGGAGGAATGTAGAAAGCTAATATTTTGTCGGGTAATCTATGTCGGGTCCGCAATACTATAAAAAATATAAATGTATTGATAAACATACTAACATATAAATATACATTAAAAATTTGTATCATGTGGTATTAGTGAACAATTTTCTGACCTTCACCAAACGTGCCTGAAAAAAATGCGTTCTCTTACCAGATCCGGCTCTCAATCCATGACGCGAGACAGTGTCTCACTTCTATTGGGAAATGGTCACCGTAGATGGCCCGCACCTGTTGATAGGGGGCCAGTGTTACCAGCTGTTAATTTTTTTTTTATGTGAAAAGTTGCCAAGCTAGCAGACGGTTCACCTGATCACCTGATGTTAAGTGAATACCGTCGCCCATGGACATCTGCTACACCCGAGGGTTCCAGATGCGTTGACAACCAAAAAAAATTGGGCTCCGGCCACCTCACTCACCAGTTTTACCATACCTTTTTCCATTTTAATTATTCACACACGTTGCTGAGCCGTGATAGCTCAGTGTCCGGGCGCTCGCCTGTAATTCAATATAATCGAGCAACCTGAGTTCGATCCCCGGTGCCGGCAATAATGAAATTTTTAACTTTAAGTGCTGACTTATCACGTGCTCCGCGGTGAAGGAAAACATCGTGAGGAAACCTGCATATTTTCGAAATAATAAAAAAAATATTTCGAAGATATGTGAAGTCCGCCAATCCGCAGTGGGGCCGCGTGGTGGACTATGCCCTGATACCTTCTGTATAGAGGAGGCCTTTGCCCAGCAGTGGTGCACCATGATTCGGTGAGCCAGCACCATGATTCGGTGAGCGCGATCGTGTTGATTATAAGTGAAGAATGTACGAGAAGGCAGTAGAAGAAAAATAAATCGTGGGTCAAGTGGCTACCAGACATGTGTCGGCGAGGGGGTCAGAGCTGGACTGATGATATTACCTGCTGGAGGCTCTCCTGCGGCAGCTGCTGAGCTCTAGCCCAGAGCGACATGGCGTTTCTGAAAGGAGAATCGTCACGTCAAACTTGTCGCATACTTTGCTGCGCTTAAGCATAAATAATAATAACAAATATTTTAGGACACATTCGTATACAACGTTCTCTAGTCCCAAACTACTTTATATTAATCTATATTATAATTACTATCTTACAGGTGTTAGCTATCTGTCATTCAACGTCATAAGACCTAAGGTTTAAAGGTCCAGAAAACATTTTTCACTTTTGCACAGTGATTATTGTATACAAAACTATTTCACGTGCCTTCTCGTGTTTAATTCAGTTTTAAATCCAGACCAAAACTGCGAGCTGGTTTTCGAAAGTTGCACGTGGGAATAGGAAATCGTGTTAACGCGGACTACATTCAGAACTTTTCGACTGAACCAATTCACCAATTTATTGTTTTCGCGAAGGTTTAGCTAGCTGTTGACAGCTGCACCTTGAAATCTCCCAAGAGAATATCAATAATCTTTATTTTATTGTATATAATTCTTTTGTACATGTGTATGTCACTGAACTCCTAAACGGCTGTACCGATTTTAATGAAATTTTCTGTGTGTCTTCAGGTCGATTTGAGAATGGTTTAGATTCACAATTCGGTCCACTAGAATATACGGCTACCTCACTCACCAGACGAAACGCAGAACTGCAACACTTCTACTTCACGCCGGTCTTCTGTGAGGTCGTGGTACTTACCCGGACGGACTGAATGGGCAGATTCGTGCAACAGTGAAGGCTGTTGCGTGGGGGAACCACATGGGTTTGGTAGTATCCTAATGATCTAGAAAGATCTATTATAGTCTTCCCTTCGAAAACATTGCTCCCTTACTGTAGGATAACGTTATCCTATGTTGTAAGGACGTTTTTCGTAAATAACTTCCCCGTGAACTATGTAACGAGGCTGCCACTCGAGGGCTTTTCTAACCCATCGGTTATACTACGAGCTATAGGGCAAGATTATTTAAGAACTACCCAAGGATAATTTATTGTTAAATGAAACTATTTTACGTGTTTTGTCGCGTTTAATTGGATTTTTTAAATCTTATCCTTTAAACGAGTAATTCTTGTATGTATTACAAAATAATGTTACCGCCTTATAATGTCTATACCGATCCATACTAATATTATAAATGCGAAAGTAACTCTGTCTGTCTCGCTTTTTTACGCAAAAAATAATGAACCGATTTAAACGAAATTTGGTACACAGATAGTCTAGAGCCTGAGAAAGGACATAGGCTATTTTTAATTGGAATTTTTTAAAAGAAAGATATTTATTTAAGTGTTTCAACGCGAGCGAAGCCGAGGGCGAAAAGCTAGTGACTGTATAATTACTTAATGACATTCAAAACCTGAGTCGTGAGCCGTGATAGCTCAGTGTCCGGGCGCTTGCCTTTAGTCAATACAGATAAATAAAATAGGAGTCTGTTTATAATATTAAAATAGCCGCTTTTTCCTAAATGCACATGGTACGTATACCAAAATACCATTTTTTACAATTTTTGTCTGTCTGTCTGTTTGTTTCGGCTAACCTCTAAACCGGCTGGATCGATTTTGACGGGACGGGATAGCTGATGTAATAAGGAGTAAGTTAGCCTACTTTTATTTTAGAAACTTTATTTATTTTAAATTCCACACGGACAAAGTCGCGGGCACAGCTAGTTCAATAAACGAGTACACGAGCAACCTGAGTTCGATCCCGGTGCCGGCACCAATGAAATTGTTGATTTTAATTGCTGAAACCTGCATACTTTCAGAATAATAACAAAAAAAATATTTCGAATATATGCGAAGTTCGCCAGTGAGGCCACGTGGTGCACTATGCCCCGATACCCTCTGATACAGAGGGTATAGAGGAGGCCTTTGCCCAGCAGTGGGACACGTATAGGCTGCTACTTTACTTTTGTTTTTATTCAAATCCTTGTAAACACTTAAATATATTAAAAAGACAGTCACTTTCAATGCGTAGTGACGCATAAATTTTCCAGTAACTATTCCTCATTATACCACACATGAGTTCTAAGGCACCGCTAAAATCACGGTAATGATGGCGGCAATGGCTCAGTGGCTAGAAGACGCGCCTTACTATCGCAAGGTCGTCGGTTCAAATCTCGACGAGTTCACTACTTCGGACGCATACGCACGCGAGTACCATACTGCCCACCCCCGTTAGTGCTAAGGATTTAAGAAAAGTTTAATACAAGAGTACGATATCGATATGTCCCGACAAATTAATAAAATCCTTACTAACATTATAAAGGCGAAAGTTTGTATGTATGGATGGATGTTTGTTACTCTTTCACGCACATACTGCTTAATGGATTTTAATGAAACTTTATCAATAATATAGCTTATACATCGGAATAAGACATAGGCTATAATTTATATACATATTTTATGTATATCTGTTTTTCTGTCTAAATGTTACGCCTTCAGCCTATATTACGCAGACGTAGTCGCAGGCAGCAACTAGTAAATATACT
Source organism: Iphiclides podalirius (assembly GCA_933534255.1). NCBI lineage: Eukaryota > Metazoa > Arthropoda > Insecta > Lepidoptera > Papilionidae > Iphiclides > Iphiclides podalirius. Next base: position 2,023,116 of record OW152842.1, on the reverse strand, counting down.
ATATATACAGCGTGCCTTTACCATCGCGTCAATAATTGAACATATAAAGGATAACTTTTTAAAATTGTATTAAAGATTTACATTCTTTAAACATCGATGTTTACCGAGTTATCAAATTTTCCAAAACAAAGAATTTTAGAACACCCTTACATATAAAACTTTAATGTAAAGTTCATTTGAAAGGTCACAAAGCATATGAATGGGTTGAATGTATTTAAAAGAGACAAAACATACCGTTAGAAGGAGAGGCTTGTAATGCGGCGCTGTGGCAACGAATGAAAAAGTCAGTTGTAGGATGATGATAGGATGTAACAAATTTTGTTTCTTTTTTACTTAATTAGTTTGTTTGAAAATTATATTTTTTTAATTATGGATTTTTTTAACGTTAATATTTTTTTTATGATTATTGGCAAGTTACGTTTAGATGTGTGTTCATTTATTGTCGCGGTGGTAAAGACACGCTGTATAATGTATAAATACGATTTAGTAACACCGTGACCCAAATGAATGTACCGAAACGGACTTCCTAAAATAATGATAAAAGGCACATATATTTATTTCAGAAATACATAGTTCCATAAGATAAACTAATTAATCGTCCAACTACATGCAGTAATACGACCGCACACAGAAACGGCGATTAGTGATTAATCAGAATTAAATTAACCCTTTATAAAAGTACAGACTTTGACTATTTTAAACTCCACTCGTTTTATCAAAGAATTTAATAGTTTATAATAGGAGCTTAAGAGTGGTAGCATCTGACATTAAAATGGGATAAACAACCCCACTCCCTGGAGCAGGTGACATCTTTGATCTGAAACATGGAGACTAATAGATTATTTAGTCAAATTTTTTTAGAGTCTAGGCATAATTTGACTCTCGTTACTATGTGTCAAGGTGAGGTGTCTAACCTAAACTAGCACGGTTGCTGGATGTCTAAAAGCAGTGATAAGTAGATGGTCGGATGTGGTGATAACTAACCCTCAAATGCAGGCTGTGGAATGAAATAATATATTTTATGTGAAAAGTTGCCAAGCGAGAAGACGGTTCACTTGATGTTAAGTGAATACCGCCGCCCATGGACATCCGCTACAAACGAAGGTTGCAGATGCGTTGACGACCCTTTGAAAATTGGGCTCTGGCCACCTCACTCACCAGACGAAACGCGAAAGTATTATACTTTCTAAAAATATAAACATATTATATGCAACAGCCGAGGCTGCTGCGCGGCCCTACCACCATAGTATATCTACAGTATGTCAATGACAAGCGAACTATTATTGCTATTGACTCTTGTCTAATTATTATCATTGGACCAGATTGGCTTAGTGGATAGTGAAGTAGTCTCTTGGGCCAGTGGGTGTAGGTTCAATACCCAATACTATAAAAATAGACAGTATTTTTCTAGTTATTAACTAAAGAAAAGTATGTTTAAATATGTTTATCTGTTACACAGTTACCATAGTACAAAATTTGCTTAGTTTTGAGCTAGATTATATCAAATAAAAAATATGACCTGAAACATTTATTAATTTGTATTAAAATGGACTATATCATAAAAAATGGACTAGGTATATATAATCCACAGCTGTCTATTTAAATAAACAATTATCTTATAGAGTGAAAGTAAGTTTGAGGAAAACACGTACATCTTTCCGACAATTACTCAAAGTGTAATCCATCAGTATAAAACCTTTCCACTCTTTATAAGCACAATACGGGCTGTACCATTAATATAATTAAAAAGATAAAAGGTAACAGATAAGGGCTGTAAACTTACCCCTAACGTCTCAATTTTACAGCCTACACTCTGCTAGATGATCTGAAAAAAAAAAAATATTTATGGTTTGTACCGTAATTATTAAAATTACAGAATTATTACAGTTTTCAACATAAATTAGCTAAAACACATGTCTCTACTTTTGTACACTACATCACTGGTTGGTTTATATGTTTTGTTATTACATAGTGATTATCAATATATAAAGAGACAAACAGGCAGACATTAAGAAACACATGTCTAAAATACAAAGACGCTTGCTATGAAATTGTTTCAGTTGTATAGACTACTAGGGCAGGTGCAATTTATTATACATATAAACATTACTCTTAAATCACTCTATCTAGTAAAAAAAACCACATCAAGATCCATTGGGTTGTTTTAAACTATGTAGTTATTGGAGAAACTGAAATGAATTACGTATAAGTAGCAAAGTTACAAAGTGTCAACTAAGCTTTTTCGATCGTATGATGCGATCACATATACTAGAATTGGAGAAGCAGTTGATCATGGAAGAGATGCATGGGAAGCGCTCAAGGGGCCCAAATCGAAAACGATAGTACAAAAGTATTGTACAATAGGAGAAAATGAAATGCGGCAAAGGGAGGAACCACAACAATCTATTGAACTGGCCGCAGAACAGAAGTAAATGGAGACTAATCATATATGGTCATGATCCTCATTAGTGAGGGAACAACAAAGAAAAAGAAGCACAGTTTCTTTCAGGTTCTTTTCTCAACTGATTTCATATAGTGATGGTCAACTGGTCAGAGCCACCATTCATTTAAAACCAACTACAAAGAATAATATACATTTAATTTGACTGCAATGGTGCAGATAATGGAAGATAAATTGTATCAAAATAAAAGAAAACTTAATCAGATAAATCATTGGCAATTACTTGTTTTAACAAAACTTTATTAATTGAATCACATATGGTTATTAACAGAGGAATTAAGAAAAATTATTTTTCTTATGCAAGAAGACTACCTGATAACTTCATTTCTGTAAAATAAATACTAGATTAAGTTAATGACTTCATTGCAGTCTTATCTTTGTCATTTGCAATTACAATCAAGTGGATAAACACGTAACTGTTATATATATTCATTTATTACATAATGTGGGGGAAACATGATGAAATAATTGATAATTTTATGAGGCATACTTTGAGAAAGACAATTTTTTTAAATAAAATGTAACATACAAAATATTCTATAATTCTTCTTTATATTATTATACATTTATTATTTATACGTTATACAGATTACATTGACATGACATTTATTCGTTATACAGATATTACCAGTAAATAGAATGTTTAAAGATAATTACAAAAAAAAGGAATAATTATACTTGTGAACAATAAACTTATTCTATATATTTTCGGAACTCAACATAGTTTATATTATATATTTATTTTCAAATTCAATGAACCTCTCACATAAACTAAGATTGAATAACTGACAAATACGCTTTTGTTTATACTTTAATAAAAAATTTGAGAAGTTATTACAAAAACAAGATCTTTGAACAGCTTAGAACAATATTAAATAAATAAAGAAATTTATAGCTTCTAATGGAAACTAAATTATCCAAAATTATTTTAACTTGACGTACAACTATTTATACAGTTTTTAGCTTTTAAACATATACCAGAAAACCTTCAGCTCTAAAAACATATTACGTGGGTGCATGGTCTCATGTCTAGTAAGCCTTGTTTATATTAGAGCATAACTATAAACTGTACTGGGTCATTTTCTATGTGAGGTTTATGGAATTAATTGATATTTTCATTATATAGTTAATTACTGTAACTATTCGTTCCTTGAATTCATACCTGTTGCTTCACATAACAGCTACCTCAAGGTACCAGTCTATGAAGCATAAAGCAACATTGTTGCTATAAGATAAAAAATTAAAATCACACTCAGTTTCAGTATATAAAAGTCCGAGATAAATATTCCCTATTTTGTTGCAGAAGAACAATGATATCGCATGTTCATTCACCCAACTAGCGTTAAGACGGAATCCATCCTGACAAACAGTCCAACGACCTCTAGTTTCGGGAAAACTCATTTAAAAATAGATTTGAAAACATTCACATCATCAAATACAACCGCAGGTCACGTCCTGTAATGGCTAATAATTTTATGTTAAAAAACCTGAGTCTCGCGAACAATAATACGAAAGAACAATAATGCATTACCTTATTCAATATGCGTAGTTACAGTTCCGAGAACAGCGAATAAAAATGCGATGATAACGAGGAAAAAATCGCGTGATAACTTATCGTGGCACTGTTACACTGTTGCATTGAGCGACGCAAGGGTAATGGGTCCCTGTTGTTGGGCGGCGTATAATTCCTTTCTGGGCACGAATTTAATATACACCTGTATCGAGCGGTATCCAAGTCCGGGCTCGCGGCAGCGAATTCTCGGAAATCTGACGTTTACGCACACAAACAGGCCTGGATACGGAGCACCGATGTAAAGAAAAAATAAACTAGTGACGTACGCCCCGAAACGAATAAATCGAATGTGTTGAATATTCAAGAATGAATCGATAAAATAAATTGTAATTAATGAAGTAAAAAATTGTGATATTTTTTTTTATGGGAATCGGAGCCAAACGAGCATGCGGGTCACCTGGTGATAAGCGATCACCGCAGCCCATGGACATTTGCAACATCGGTTGAGTCGCAATTGCGTTGCCGGCCTTTAAGGTAGGAATAGTCTCTCTTCTTGAAGGTGGGCTTCTAAGTCGTATCGGTCTGGAAATACCGCTGGCGACAACTCGTTCCACAAAGTAGTTGTGCGGGGTAGAAAGTTTCGTGAAAAACGCACTGTGGTGGCGCGCCAACCATCAAGGTGGTGTCGATGGTACTTGGCGGTTTGACGAGTTGTACAATGGTGAAATTCACCAGCAGGTATCAACCCAAACAATTCCTCAGAGCACTCCCCATGATATATCCGATAGAAAATGCATAGGGATGCAACATCCCTACGCAAGGCCAAAGAATCGAGGCGATCGGACAGGATTTGGTCGTCGACGATTCAAGCAGCTCTTCGTTGAATGCGATCAAATAGAAGGAGCTGGTATTTCGGTGCCCCAGCCCAGAGGTGAGAACAGTATTCCATGTGAGGCTGAATCTGTGCTTTATAAAGCTGCAACCGATGTATCGGCAGGAAATACTGTCTCGCTCGGTTTAGTACACCGAGTTTTTTAGAAGCCAGATTGGCTTTTCCTTCCAAATGACCGCGAAATTGAACGCTGCTCGATATATCGACCCCAAGAATTCCGATCGAATCGGTGGATTAATAATATTAATAGTTTTATTAATTAATTAAATTATTAATAATTAATTAACTTAGCTATATAAGCTTTTGTTAATGAGGGATGACATAGTATTTCAAAACCTCAATGACTCGGTGGCGCCGTTGTTAAGTGATTGGCTTTGGCATTGGAGGAAGTATTTGTGTGACCCACGATACAGGTTCCACAGATAATTATTTCAGATCTGGGTATTTGTTTCGTCAGGCAGTCGTAAAAAACATAGCCAAAACCGCTTACAACATGTTAAGCCGACCGCAGATGGGATAAGGACAGGAAGAGATAATGATAATATTTTAAAACCACATAGACGTATCACCGAAACACAAATATAAAGGATGTGTATTGTGATAGTATTATTAATTGTATTATGAAAATACTAAGCTAAATTTCAGAATTATTAAAAACGATATTTTGATTTAACAAATCGTTAATACTGATAACAGTAACAAAGACCACATCCACACTAAAAAACGCAATGACCAATGACGATAAAGTGAACATTGCTAATTTTCGCTTATGTCAACAATAATAACTGTGATGTGTATTCTATTCAGCTTAAGTTTTCTAAAATTATTTGTTTTAAATTGTTTTATTATAAAACTGTTTTACGCAAATATCTTTAAATAAATAAATAAATAAATCTTTTAACGTTCTTTGTTCTTTCTAGCAAAGTCATTGTCACTGTTTTGTTAAGATATGAGAATGTTTAAACTTTGTGGGGTTACATTGCTGCAAAATAAGTTTCGTTATGTCTAACCCTAAAGTGAACTACCCCCAAATAACTTAATTTCAAACCTGTTATCCCGGTCGGTACGGCTGCACCTCATACAATTTCTTGGTAAACGTACGTTATTTTATATGTCAGACACGTCGTTTTCCCGCAGTAATGTATATTAATAACAAATGTGAGCTGCAACGCTTGTTTCCGTATTTCGTTACCGAACGACGTTTTATTTTTAATACTGATTTTTAAGCTCATAACGTCATAACTATAAAACCTTTTGGTGACTTCAGCGTCTTGTGACTAGATAGGGCATTAAAATATTTTAATTGAAAAATAACTAATATTAATCATGCTTATTTTTCAAGTCAATTCCGTTTTATAAGTCTAACGTCCGGTTTTTGAAACACTGATCATCGTAGAACTTTACTAATCAGCTTTCAAATGTCATTCTGATTATTCAGATCATTCTGATCAATTCGAGAGAATTTTACCATCCTTTTGGTAACTCAAATGGCATTTGAAAAGCCATTTGACAGCTGATTAGTTAATTCCTACGATGATCAGTGTTTCAGAAACCGGGCGTAAGACTGACCTTCGTAAACTTAACATAATATACAGCGTGTCGTTACCATCGCGACAATAAATGAACACACATATAGGGGATAACTTTTTAAAGTTGTATTAAACATTTAAATTCTCTAAACATCAATATTTACAGAGTTATTAAATTTTCCAAAACAAAGAATTTTAGAACACCCTTACCTATAAAAGCGTAACGTAAAGTTCATTTGTAAAGGTCACAAAGCATTATGAATGGGTTGAATGAATTTAAAAGAGACAAAACATACTGTTAGAAGGAGAGACTTTTAATACGACGCTGTGGCGCGAGTTGTATAGGATGTTACAAATTTTGTTTCTTTTTTACTTAATTAGTTTGTTTGAAAAATATTTTTTTTAATTATGGACTTTGTTTAACGTTTATATTTTTTTATGATTATTGGTAAGTAGCGTTAGACGTGTTTTCATTTATTGTCGCGATGATAACGACACGCTGTATTTTAGCGCCACCGACTAGTAAAAAGGATGTGTAAATCATTAAGATTTCGAAGTACCACAGATTTGAATAAATTTATAGATACTTTATGCCTTTACGATTACACGTATCATAAGATATGACTTATGACTTGAGGTTACTTTCAATTCTGTTATGACCTTGGTGATTCAAGTATTATCTTTTTAAAATTTGTAGAAAAGGTATGAAAAGATGGTCGCTGCTGTGGGAATCGAACCCACGTCTTCGGCATCCGCGGCCTGACGCTCTAGCCACTGAGCTAAACGGCTGATTGCCACACCGAAGAAAATCTTAACGTCTTTTATCTACATTGTTTTTTAGCATTTGAAGCAATGCAAGCAATTTGAATTTTCTACAAATATTAATGTTCAATCTTTAGTGCAAAGATAAGCACTATAAAAAATTTAAATTACTATCTTTTTATATTATTTCGCAATGTGTTTTTTCGGTAGATACCTACGTTATAATAACTTCCATAATTCTTCATCAAATTTAATGATTCAAACACCATTTTATTATATAGCTTATTTATGCCGAATAATAGGCATGAAAATATAAGATGATTCAATGTAAGACCAATAAAAAAGGGATGGACAGATCACGGAACATTGCGCTCATATAAGTGACGCAAGTAATATGAAGACGGCAGTCTGCTGATATCAATGATGTTGAATAATCATTGGCTGCTAGCGAGTGAGAGTGCAAGACGTAGTTTTATTAAAATTATAATTGCGAGAGTATGCCCTTTTTTTGAAACTTAAAATCCAAATCATATGAATCATAGAAGATAACAGTTAGCGCGACATTCACATTATGATTTCTTCCAAAGATTTTTCAGACAAATTAATAATTGAACACTAACTATAAACTTCACGGATCGCAACAAAGTCCGAGCTATCTTCGCACAACTGAGACCTATTTGGCAGTCACAGAAACTGACCCGAAGGATCAGTTTCTGTGACTGAACACAAAATCTTCGGGTCGAATGTCTTTTCTAAAGAGCTGATTTAAAACTAAATGGAAGAAGTAGTAGTACCAACACTGGTAACTCCTAGTTTAAAAAATCCAAATGAAAAACGAACCAACTATCTTTCTTTTCTACAATCTATATTCATACCAAATAACCCTGTGGAGACTTAAAATGTTAATGTAAAATGTATATCATATACGTAATTTTAAATTAAAAGCAAGTAGAATATAATTAAAAAAAAACTAAAAGACCCCACTGCGTTTCTGTGTAATTTTTTATTTTGATATACCCAGTGTCACTCACTCCCCCAAGCTAAAATCCATCAAGCCTTTCATGCTGCAGAGCGTACCAAACAATTATACATACATACATACTCTCGAAAAACAACCCTCCTTCTAGCGCAGTCGGGTTTTTTCCACTTAGAGTTCAATCAAAATCAAAATTTCTCGCATTTCTGTTTTGATTCATGCCTCATATGCGTTATTTATTCGCATTTATTTTTTACTTTTATGTAAGAGTAGCCCAAAAAGGATATTTAAAATAACACATGCTACAAAAGTTTTTGTTACACAAAAGAAAAATCATGACTGAGGAAATTGACAGATGACATTGTTAGCCGTAATTCAAAATTCTACCGAGTGTTATCTTTTAATATAATTACAAAAAAAAGTAAAACATTCATTCAGTACCAAATAAATTGTTATGGACAAATCTAAAGTTATAAAATTGAACAATAGGTATGTAATTTTTTTATAACAATCTATCAATGCCTCTTCTTTTAAATAAGTCTCTTCTGTACTTGATTTCGGCATTAGTGTCAGATACGGTTTTACTAACCCTATGTTTTTGCAACACTAGCTTTACAACTTGCGCGTTCGGTCTGATAAGTAAGAAAAAACACTTTTTCATTGGTTATTTTAATACGGGAGAAGCTGGAAAAATTGGGGACGGTTAACATAATGTGTATGTGAAGTTTATTACGTAAGTTGCTTAGTCGACCATTATAAATGTGGTCCGAAGAATTTTTTTTGATTTATGTGGCTAGCGAGCTGGCGGTTCACCTGATTAATGATTAATGCTGTTAAGCGATAATCACCGCCCTTTGCAACACTCGTTGGGTTGCAGTTGCGTTGCCAGCGTTAAATAAAGTGGCCCCGGCTACGTTCAACAATTCTTTTTTTTTTTTTATGTCAATGTGTTCTTCGGACTACATTTATAATGGTCGACTAAGCAACATACGTAATAAAAATAAAATTCATGGATGATATTAGAAACACACACATTATGTTAACCACCCTCGAACTTTCCAGCTTCTCCCATATTAAAATAACCAATAAAAAGTGTGTTTTTTTTAGTTCAAACAATATTTTAGCGCAAACAACAATATGATTCAAAAGAATCGAGATCTTAAGATAAAAAAGGCATAACAAAAACGGAACATAAAAAAACTCATTATCATACCAACCTTAAATTTTTTTATATTCACATTATTTTTTTAATGCCAAATGATGCCCTAACTGACAAGTTTTCTGGCGTTGCATGTCGAATTCTTGTCGGTTCTTCTCTGGACTGGTATAGTATAGTGAACAGGTGATAGTTTTTGACATTCAATAAGAGTTTAAAATAAGCCCATAAAGAAATTTTGACTTTAACTTTGGATATAACGCAGTTATTTATGCTATATCTAGGGCGTCGTTCAAAGGGCAAACCAAAATACAATCTGGCACTGTAACAATGCTACCGTCAATTCGCAGCGCTGCAAAGAACTGCGTGTCGAAGTCCTGGACCCACAACAGGACGACGGAGACTCGAGGATCTGGGCCTAAAGCTACGCCACGTTTGCAAGGGCGAAAGTGCGTACCAAAGTACCCCTCTTTCAACCTATTCCGAAAAAGGAGGCTCTCAAATCGATTGTATTGTTACTTAACAGCCGCTTGGTTAACCGGTTTGGGCCAAATTTTCATATTTACTGTATAATTATGTGTTTATGTTTTTAGAAAAGTAAGTCTGATATTAAGACTTATGTTCGATGGCAGGGGATTTCCATTTTAAGCACTAACTTCTATTAGACACAAAATATCCCACAGCTGGGCTCAGCAATCCGTGATAATATACCCTACTATAAATGTAGGGTATAATTTATTTAGTAGGTAGTCTAGCCCGCCCAGCACCGAAATTCAGACTTCGCGAGTATCTTGTATTTGTTAGGGTTCCGTATCCAAAGGGTAAGACGGGACTGTCTGTCTGTCCGTCCGTCTGTCACCAGGCTGTATCTCATGAAGCGTGATAATTAGACAGTTGAAATCACAGATGATGTATTACCGTCACCCCTGTAACAACAAATACTAAAAAGAGTCCGATTTACACTTTTTTTCTCTTTGATATGCCGATTACCTCAGACAATTCGACATAACAGAACCGTTGTGCTATCCGTCTATGACAACTTCCAGCGGAGCGAGACAGCCATGCGCTTACTGCAGCTCCTGGCTTAGCGCTTCCACCGATGCTGATTCGAGGGCCAAGGTCAAAGACTGCCCCGCGCCCCGAACTACCCCGTAAGATTATCCACAGTTAAAATTATTTAAATCTGATATTGGGTACAACTATCCAGCAAGATACATCACCATCGTCCATCTGTTTTAGTCCACTGCTGGACATAGACCTCCCCTCCTCACTGCCACCAAGCAAGATCCTGAGTCATCAGCATCCATCGACCTCCCGCACACTTGCACAGGTCGTCGCTCCATCTAGTGGGGGGTCGTCATAACCTAACAGGGTCAGTACGAGGCTGCCAATTGAAGATCTCTTTACCCCAGCGTTTATAAATAATTCTACAAGCTAAAGGGCAAGATCATTTAAGAACTACCTCATCATTCATCATTTCAACCTGTTTGAGTCCACTGCTGAACGTAGACCTTCCCTCCTCACTGCCACCAAGCACGATCCTGCGAGCATCCATCGACTTCCCTCACACTTGCACCGGTCGTCACTCCATCTAGTGGAGGGTCGTCCTACACTGCGATGGCCAGTAAGAGGCTTCCACTCGAGGGCCTTCCTAACCAATCGGTTATAGTTCTACGAGCTATAGGGCAAGATTATTTAAGAACTACCTAAGGATATTTTATTGTTAAATGAAACTATTTTACGGCTTTTATCGCGTATAATTAGATTTTTAAATTCTTTTTTAAATTTTACTAAAAGGTCATGGGCAGTGTAGTTGAAGTAAAATTAGTTGTTAATGATAATTTTATCATCTATAAATAACAATGTTCTGTCTGTGTTGTAAGGACGTTTTACAAACATAAATTTCCCGTGGACAAACACCCAGATGCGAAACAACTATCTGTGGGTCACACAAATGGTTGTCCCGTGTGGGAATCGAACCCACGAACACACGCCGAAGCTAATACCTTGGCAACTGCGCCACGGAGTCAAGATTTTTTTTTTATGGAGAAAAGGGGCAAACGAGCAACTGTAACACAATTCGTCTGTTTAGGTGTTTAGGGACATGTTTGTGTGGAATGACAATTTTTTTGTATGAAATGCACGGGCCTCTATATCCTTAATGTCATGCTCTCATAGCACCAAGAGGGATGCTCCAATTGCCAAGCGTCTCGAGCCACCGACATCCGGTCCGAATCCCTACGCGCCCCACCTGAAGTACGGCATATTCCCGCAGAACCGGTAAGCCTGTGTTATTTTTGGGTTGCGTACCTAAAGGGTAAAACGGGACCCTATTTTTAAGACTCCACTGTCTGTCTGTCTCTTTGTCTGTCAGCAGGCTGTAACTCATGAAACGCGATAGTTAGACAGTTGATTTTCACAGATGACGTATTTTCGTTGCGCTTCGCTATAACAGAATAAAAAAATATTTAAGTGGGGTTCAATACAACAGACGTGACTTTTTTGCCATTTGTACGGAACCCTTCGTCCGACTTGGCCGGTTTTTAATGCGAATCACCAGCTTCTCATACATATCAAAAATAAAACTTTTTTTTGTATTTTTCGTAATACAACGACGCTCAAAATTTGACAATGAAAATATAACGAGACAGACTTCCTGTTTGCTTTTAAGATCATTTATTTATTGCCTATTGAAGATCAGTATTTTTTCACTGTTTCATTTTTAGTGCTAACCCTTACTGAATATGAAAAATTTCAACTGTGGTGGTGCCACGCAACAGACGTTTCTGTTGCTCGAATGCGCTGGTCCGTCCGGGGAAGTACCTCGACCTCACAGAAGACCTGCGTGAAATGGAAGTGGAAGAATGGTGTGACGGAGAGAACAGATAGAACGTATATGAAAATGGGAATCGAACCCGCGACCCCCGAAGCCGAAGCCACTAGCCTAGTAACGCCGCCACTGAGTCATCCAGCAGATGCTAAAAGTCTTTGTAACTATTTCAGAAAGAAGAAGTTAAAACGGCTTTCTCTAAATAATTTTCTTTCGCTAAATCTTTATTTTTTTATTATTTAAAAAAGGGACACCTGCAACCATCAATGTGCCTTTGCAGGTGTACAGATATCTCCAATGCCAGTTGATGGTATATTACCAAAATTTAAGATAATCGGTCACCTAACGCCGAACGAAACGTAAGAGTAAAAATACTTCTTCACGACCTTCTGTGTGGCCGTGGCAACTGCTTGGCGGAGCTGACCCACATGCATGAACTAGAAAGAGTTCCGTTTGACTCTGCTAAAGTAAATATTTTCGCTCGACGCAGCCTCTTCCTAAATTCGGAAATATCTTCCAGCAATAGACCCACGTCGCCTACGAAGCGGGCATCGAGGTCGATGGGAAATGACAACTACGAGGCCATGAAAGAAGGTACGATGCACTGTACTAGCTAGCCGTGAGAGCTAGATACTCGAGAGACCTAAGTTCGATCCCATATGGCGGCACCAATGGAATCGTTAATTTCAAGTGCCCACTTATCACGTGAACAGCGTTGATGGAAAACATCGTGAGGAGACCTGGATATTTACGAAATAATAAAAAAAAATGGAATGTAATCAATAACAACGTAGAAGGCAGTCGTTAAGATTTTCGTCGCTGTGGCTATCATTCGTTTAGCTCAGTGGCTAGAGCGTCAGGCCGCGAATGCCGAAGACGTGGGTTCGATTCCCACAACGGCGACAATCTCTTCGTACTTTTTCTACATGTTTTAATGTTCAATCTTAAGTGCAGAGATTAGCACTATAAAAAAAATTATTTCGAACATATATGTGAACCCCGCAAATCCGCAGTGGGGCCGCGTGGTTTACTATGCCCTGATACCCTCTGTACAGAGGAGGCCTTTGCCCAACAGCGGGACATGTATAGGCTGTTACTTTACTTTTATTATGTACTGCCGCTCCACACGTCCTTACCTCTATGTTTGCTCGTTTAAATAGTAACTACTTCTAGAACTAACTCCCTAAGTCAAGTCAAGTAAATGAAGGAGATAAAATACATCCAGACCCAGGATTTACTTATAAAGTTAACAGTCTATTGGAACATAATATTTAAGAGTACTAGTGGACGCTGAGTGGTCGAAATTCGACCATAATTAATCAAGATTATAATTTTTAACAATATTAATCTATTCTCAAGTACAATACACTTTAAACAAAAGAGTTTTTTTGACGACACGAATGGCGCAGTCGGTATTGTACCTTCTGCTACCAGAGGGTGTGGGTTCGACCCCCACAACTGGAAAAATATTCTGTGATGAACATAGTGTTTTTCTAGTGTATTAGTGTTTATATATGTATATTACGTATTTATTTACAAAAGAAAAGTATGTTTAAGTATGTTTATCAGTTATCAAGTACCCATAGTACAAGCTTTGCTTAGTTTGGGACTAAAGAACGTTGTGTAAAAATGTGTACTAAAAATATTAAAATATTAAAAAAAAGAGTATATTATGCGTTTGTGTGTAATATATTAGCATTCTGCACTCCCTCTCTACATAAACTAAAAGTGTGGGTTTCATACTCCTCCGCATAATTTTCTTAAAAAGCAGTACAAAGTTTTATAGTCTCCATTCAAGTGTCCATACACAAGATATCGAAGCGTTGAAACACCATGCAATCAAACGTTACAGCATCAAGAACCAGCAGCCCGTTCTTCTCGGTACGGCCTCTTGAGCAACAGGACCTGGAGATTGCATCGCGGGCAGAAATGATGGTCGCTCCGGATAGATTCTCCGGTCTACCCGCTTTCAATAGTGTGGGATGATGTCTCCAACAAACTGTTTTCTTATACGATACCATTCTATAGTTTGGGATGATGTGATGTTTTCTTATACGACTCCAATTATGTTCAGATTAAATGGATTTCAGTGTCATTATTAAATCTTAATCATTTGACGATTAATGCAATAGACAATGCATGTTGATTAAACTAACAGAGTTCATAACATCGTCTCGACAATTGATTCCGGATTTTTCTAAATCATACCGGTTTGAACAGTGCCTGTTGTTTTAGTGCTTGATTTATACAGCAACATTATAGGTACATGTTTTATTTATAATGAAATGTTTGTCTGATTTATAACTCTTTTTATTTCTAGTACCTGAAGGTCCGAGCTTTGCACGGTTTTTATTGCTCTGATTTATAACCCTTTTTAACACTACTACAGCGTTAAAAACGTAAATTTAACTGAAGGATTCCATCACAAACGTCCGTAAGTGTGCAAAGTTGGGATTTAATAGGGGTAAAGGTAAAACTTATGGATTAAAAAAATGGCCAAGTGCGAGTCAGACTGGCGCACGATGGGTTCCGTACCATTATCAGCTTTTATATATTATATTACAGCTATTATATATATTAAAAACGGCAAAAAAAATCATATCTGTTGTTGTGTGAGCCCCACTTAATTATATAATATAATATTTTTTGTTCTATTTTTTAGTATTCGTTGTTATAGCGAAACAGAAATACATCAACTGTATCAAAATTTGAACTGTAACTATCACGTTTCGTGAGATACAGCCTGGTGACAGACAGACAGTACATACATACAGCGGGGTCTTAGTAATAGGATCCCGTTTTACCCCTTGGGTACGGAACCCGAAAAAGGAACAAATGGATTAGGTTTCCCTAATAAGGAACTTCGAGGGTCGAAATCAAACAATTATCTTTGCACATTGTATATTTTTACAGTTCAAGTTACATTCATTAGTCTAGAAAGTCCCTTAGGGACGAACGACCCGCTTACGTCCTTTTAAATCCCTACGGATCCCGAATCCCTGCGATACAACAAACCATAATACTGCCATTTAAAAAGCACAAACATTATAACTAACATTAAGATACGTTCGAAAATAGTTTTCATATATATATTTTTTTATTAGGATCACCAAAATTGAAACGTTAAAAATGCTAGGCATGTTATATATAGATACATTAATCGCTAAACAATATTAGAAAAGGACATCTACTTATATGTTGCAATTTAACTATAATTTTGAATTAACTATCTAGCAACAAAACAGTCGTAATATAAACTAAAATAAATCATAGTGATATTTATATTTATGTGAAAAAATGAAAATAAACTAAGCTACTATAAAATATCACCGTTTATCTTAATTTCAATAACCGTCTCGCTTACAGTAACTTGCTCAACGCGACATACATAACGTTGACACTGTATTTTGTACACAACTTATTGGAGTAGCGTCGAATGAAGCTAATATTTTAAGAGTTGCCGAATATTTCAGCCCGTTTCTACCAGTATAGTCATCGCGCGTTACCATGACAATAGCGAGCATTGACTCCTGTCTACCAAATTACGCCCGTAATTTTATTAGCGATACTAACTCATTACGTTAGGGGCCGTCCGTTAATCACGTGATGTTTTTTTTTAGCATTTTTAACCCCCTCCTACCCATTGGTGATACGTGGTGAGGCTAAGGACTACCCCCCCTCCCCGCCCCCCATCCAACGTCACGTGTATTTTTAGAACCTACAAAGAATGTTATAATTTTTAAGATATCGTTAAATACGGGCTTAGGATATAATAAAAAAAGGATAATGATAGAAATGTAACGGCGAGACAAGGTCACGCTACACTGATTTTCGGTATAGAAATTGCGCGTTTGACGAAAAAATAAATTCACGTGATATCTTACTACACCCTACCTGCCCCCTTGTGATATTTCATGATTTTTGCCCGTTTCGAGCCTCACGTAATTCATGGACGGCCCCTTAAGTTCGAAATGACTGGTAGCGGCCGAGATGTTTTTTTTTTAAATTATAGTACTCTTTTTTTTAGGGAAAATATTATGGAGTAAAGTTTTTACGATGCGCGCGCACACCGACAGCCAAAAAGCGACATGGTTGCAAAACGACCGACTTCACGGTATTATCCCATGATACACGGACACCCAAAAACTTTTTACACTTAGCTGCAATTCCGTGTTATAGGTAAACTGTTATCAAATATATTTAATGTCTTTTACACAAAGAGTTCTGGGACAGATGATAAGAATTTGCTACAGGTAATAAAAACACACATTTTTTTTTTCTTATTGCATTTTTGTATTACTTTTGCAATAACAACAAAACAATGCGGTACAAGTAGATTCAATAATCGTTATTGCCATTCTGACGCGCGAAGACTAAACAAGGAGCACAGTTGGGCACAGGCGTGGATATTTAAAAAAAACATACCAGTGTTGCAAGTTCTTACGCGCACGTGCAACTGAAGTAAGCTTGACGCCTTTTTTCGCCGTACTCATACGAACTGTCAATTTTGACAGGTCTTCTACGGAATCATCGAAGTTCCATTTTTGATACCTATGTTCATAAATACGGTGCAAGATTAATCCTTCAGTTTAAACAGCCAAGTTTTAGTGTTTGCACAATGGAGGCGACCTATTGTATTATACTGCTTTGTTATTGAAACGTCTTTAAATCTATCCTCAACCCTCTGGTTTCAGTCGATGGCTACAGATCACATGTGATCATAAAACACTCCTTTGGCATTAAATCCATTTGTTCGAAAGGCGTTATTTTAAGCTTAATATTGTGCTGTGTTTCATCGCAGTTGTACCAAATTCAGCTATAATATAACCGAATGCTTTCAAGTCGCTTACAGAGAAACGATAAAAAGAGGCAGATATTTCCCGCGCAAATACTTCGATATTTTCTCGTGATTTATTCATTTCTAGAAAAAATTCAGTTCATAGCTTTAGAATTTTTTAGTTTAGAATCATCTGGGTAGATGAGTCATTAATTAAAATTCTGGTGGATGTAAAGTACGCGTAAAAATTAATAATACCTTAATCGATATTTATTAGATTAGACCTTTACTATTTGTATATACATATAACCATTATTGTATATAATTTTCATTAAAACATCGTTCACTGCAAGAGCATCGATAGAAAATTTAAAGTACATCTTATAGATAAGAAATACTAACAATTGAACACTGCTTTTGACTTTTATACACGTACCTATATCATCCTAAACGAAAATTAATCATTTTGATATGATAGAAGGCGAAAAACAAAATTCCTGCAATATGTGCTTAACAGTACAGAAAATCATGTTATATACATGACTACTATTCTAAGAATTGCAATTTATAAATGCAAGCAATGTTTGAAAAGTACTGATATTTGTTGCCATCGATGTCGGCGCATTAAACCGTTAGAAATCGGGACATTACAGTTACTATTTTTTATTCATTAATACATTTGACAGCTAGACAATAGAACTAAGTACGATTATTTGTATGCAATGCACTAGTACACTAAAAATCGATTGTGTCTACGATACACTCATGCTTGAACGCCTAACGGTCATCTTTTAAATTTCTACGTGACAAACAGATCAAATTAAACTAACACCATTTGCAATAACTACACGTCGAAAGCAAGATCACAAATTTCAATGCTTATTACGACAAGTAAAATCAATTATATAAATGCTTATTTTATTTTCTTTACGACTACATACTCAGTCAACGTCATTGTTATGGAGAGTATTTATGTAAGGATTAAGTTGAAACTAAGTAAAGTAAGTTGATTTAAGTATTTATCTCTCATTTGGGTGAACGGAAGCTACAAAAATGATTACCCGCGGTTAGTAAATAACAGTTTTAAATCCCACCAGAACACAATAACCACATGCTACCGTAGCGCCACCCAATTTAATGATTTTCGACTGTAACTTTCACACAGATTATTGTCCTTACTTCTATGTTGTCATATTAAAAATTAAATAAAAATTATTAAAGTTACCGTTTCCAAATACCCCAGTTTAATTATGTAGCTTTTTTATGCTTATTGCATCCGTATTTATTGTTTATTAAAATAGTATTTTATTTATTATATTAATATTGTATATAAATATAATATTAATATAATAAATAAAATTTGAAATCTTTACTTTTATAGGCTATAATATGGTTTAGCGTAAATCCTATTTATGAAATGGAAATATGTAATTTAAAATAATATCCGTATACTTTGTAAAGTATAGCTTGATACGCATGTCATTTACGGCTCATTCAAATGCATGTTATTAAAGTGTAATCAGTGCCAATAGTGATGATTGCAAGCCAAAGTACTGTTATGGGTATTTGTATTTTTTTTGGCATATTCGTATTAATGACGACTAGTATCGTCTCCCCTACATATACACTACCAGGGTGGGGCCTCAATAACGACTAAGAAAAAAAATTAACTAGAATCGTATTCGATTATTTAATCGACACATTAGCTTTACGTATAAACGACTACATCACTAGAGTCAACCACGTTGACATCTGTCACGCGTATCAAGATATATTTTACAAAGGCTAAGAACTCATAAATCACAAACCCAATACTTACATAAAAAGTGTGGTATCTCAAATTTATTTTCAAATAAAGCACCGCCTGTTATATGAGCAAAACACTAAAACAGCAATTTTAATATAGGTAGTGTGATGGCAGCACTTAAACGGGAGGCAAGTCGTTAATGAACTGTCAAAAATGACAATTGTATTCGTGACGACTTATGTAGGAGGAGGAGGAATGGATTTTTGAAGTTTTTATTTGCCTATTACAATTTTAATGTGAATATTATAAAATTGAGAATTTTAAGAACAACTTGACATTGGCGTAATTGTGATAACTCACAAAGCAAGCCATTAATAAAAAGAAGAAGAAGTATGTAACGGATATGTCTTATGTAAAATCCGATTTCCTAAGATCATAATCACACACAATTTTCAATAGATTAATGAATTACGAACATTAAACAGTAAATTGATGATTGTAGATTGTGTTAACATATCAGAGTAATTCAGAACTTAGTACTATAACTTAATCCAGTGAGGGTACGTACGAATCATTTTATTTAGTCTTAATCACAATCTAAAACGTTCAGCCAACGTTCGAGAAAATTTATAAAAAATTCTAGTATTTTTAATGGTGTAAACTTTGGTAGGACTGAATCTTAAGTTACTTCGTTCAGATAATGATGTCTTGCACTCACGCGAATAATATCCACGGTTGAATGTTTATTTTACGAATTTTACCGTGTTACATGAGCTTATCTCGGTGAAATTCGTAAAACACTTCAAGCATTTAATCGTACTTTCAAACATTACTCATGTTACCCTCCTCCCTTGCATATATTTTAAAGTATATTTTATCAATAATGATCTGTATCATTAAATTTAGAATATTAGACGTTTAATGATTAATCCATTCGAATGTTTAACGAGTTTCCTTATCGTAGATTGCATGGAGTCGAGTCGCAATCGAATGGTTAGTTCGAAATGGAACCTTAATCGTATAGGTTTAGAATCTCGTTTGGAGCGTGGAGCTCTGGGCTCAATCCACCGAGGAGTCGTTGTCCTCGTTCTTGGTGGTGACGTGGAAGGCGATCACCGGGATCGAGCCCAGCACCATGCAGGAGCCCATGCCGTAGAAGCACCAGGAGTAGCCGCCGGTGACGTCACGTATCATGCCTGAAGCGGTTGAAAAATCTTCGATGACAGAAATCACAAAGGTTTTTTATGTGAGATGGTGGCAAGCGAGCTGGCGGTTCACCTGATGTCAAGATAACCACCACTCATGGACATTTGCTACACCCGTAGGGTTGCAGCTGCGTTGCCACCTTTTAATAACGTGGGCCCCGGCTACCTCAATCCCCAGACGAAACTCAGAAGTGTAACACTTCCATTCCACGCAGATCTTCTATGAGGTCGCGCTAATCCCCCGGACGGCCCTGCCCGTTCGTGCAACAGCGAAGACTACTGCGTGGCCCCACCGCAGTATTTTTTTTTTTTTAATTTTACTTTTAAACATTGCCCTCACCTTAGGATAACATTATCCTGTGTTGCAAGGACGTTTTACAAGTATACATTTCACGCGGACAAACACCCAAATGCGAAACAACTGTCTGTGGGTCACACAAATTGTCGCGTGTGGGAATCGAACCCGTGACCCCCGACGCCGAAGCCGATACCTTGTCAACTGCGGAGACATCAAGCAATAAGGTCCATACCTCGGCAACTCGCGTGGCCCCGAGGTCCAAATAAGTTAAGCGATAAGGTCCGAAAGGTGCTTACCGGCCGTGGGCGGTACGGACACCGCCGCCAGACTCTGGAACATCCTCACGAGGCCGTAGGAGGAGGCGATGCGGGCGGTCCCGAAGGCGTCGGCGAGCAGTACAGGCACCAGGAGGAACCAGCAGCCCAGACAAAGGCCGTAAGCCCCTGAACGAAGGACTTTAATGGGACTTTGATCGACACTGAGACGGTCAACCAAAATGGCGTGCATTAATGAATCAGTATAAATGGTGACTAATTAATGCCCGGTTTCTAAAACCCTCTGTTGAACTCAGATTAGTTATTAGTTACATAAAGTTTCACAATGAAAACTTCAGTTAACTATCACTTTCTGAACACTCAACGGACCATACAATAATCCGATAAGAAGTCGAGAGAAAGAAGAGGTCATCGAGTCTAAAGTTAGATTTATTGAAGTTATACTTCTTTAGGCGCGTTGTGAAAAAATGATGATAGTGAAATTTTAAGATGCGCATAACTGTAACACAAAAGTTTTAAGTATTTTTTTTTATTTTTTTTTTTTTTTAGATGGCAGCTTGTTCTCGATCAATCTGTGATCGCAACTTTAGATCCACACACCGACGTGTGTCATAGATATTTACTTGTTGATGCGGTTGTTTTTTTAAGTCTGTTAAAAGTTGGCGAACCATCATTTCCTGCCTCGCACAACCGCTCTGTGGAACCAGCTGCCGCCGGTGGTCTTTTCGAACCGTTACGACCTGGGAACCTTCAAGAAGAGAGCATACTCTTTCCTAAAAGGTCGGAAACGCATTTGTAAGCCCTCGGGTGTTGATGGTGTTCATGGGCGGTGATCACTTACCATCAGGTGAACCTCCTGCTCGTTTGCCGGTTTTTCTCCATAAAAAAAATGTCATCAAATATTGCTGTTGCAGCTATTTTTATGATGGGAAATGTACTAGCGAGCAGGCTGTTCACCTGGTTCGGAGTGATCACCGCCACCTATTGACTTCTACATTTACAAGGGGTGCAGATGCGTTGCCAACATTTAAAACAGTTTGCCCCGGTTAACTTAGAGACCAGAGGTAACGCAAATATATAACACATATACTTCAGGCCCGTCTTTTGATATTCTGTGTTTTTCATATTGATAATCTTAGTTTAATTATTAATTTGTAACGCTGTTGATGATTTGTATTGATAAGAAGATAATCGGTTTCTCGATGAGGGCGGTACAGCACTAATCCTAACCAATCGACGCACGCGCCTCCTCCCTAGTGGAAATGTAATGTCAAGGTAGGACCGTTAGCGCGAATATACACCGATCTGCCGAGAATTACAAATAAATTACTTTTTGCTTATTTAGGCATGCGTTTTCCTCCTAATAGTATGTTGTTTGTGCCTTTAATTGGACTAGCACCAATCTTGTTTTGTTTTTACTTGTGATGGTGTCTTCTCTGTTTGTGCAATTTAAAAAGTATATAAATACTCCACCGGCATAGCATTCCTATTCGTGAAACGATGAAACGCCAACTAAACATTTTGGAGTTTGTGTAAAGGGATTGCGTTTTGGGAACATATTAAACACCGAGTTTTACTATGGAGCTTGTTCACCTGAGGCAATTGCCAACGCCCACCAAGACGACAGGCTGGGTAGGGTCAGCACTGCCGCGCCGGCCACCAGTATGCTGTCGACATGAAAAATGGAAATACAAATGTGGTATTGTACATTGTACGCATACGTACTACGGTCTCGAGTGGTGACCACGAACTGGATAAAGTTAGAAGTTAATATCAGGAGAGTAATCATCATTGTCACCCTCCTACCCTCATCCCACCTAGGTAGGGTCGGCACGCGTGCGAATCGTGTTGTAAGCGGTGTGGGCCCCGGCTACCTCACTCACCAGACAAAACGCGATAGTATTATCCCCTGCCCGTGGAATAAGATCCAGCCGCCCCTTTCTCAGAGCTCATCATACATCTTCTTATTATCAGTGAATTTTTTGTCACGATTGTGCCGCCCCTTATATGTGGCCGCCCTAGGCCCGGACCTAGTGGGCCTTAGGGCAAGTCCGCCACTGGTTGACTTGCCTCACGATGTACGCCTTCCGTCTGCAGAACAGGTGCAGATCGCACAGCCACCCGAGGCCCAGCCGCCCGCAGAGGTCCAGCACGGCGCTTATCGCCACCAGGTGCCCTGGAACAGGACCAGAAAATGTTAAACATCATGAGAAACTCCATTTTGTGGGCAATCTGGTGTGGTATTGGAAGACAAGGCACGTTCATTCTTTATGTCGTACCACACGGTAGGGATGTGGAATGTGAAGAAATATATCGATTTTTTTTTATGTGAAAAGTTGCCAATCGAGCAGACGGTTCACCTGATGTTAAGTGAATACGTCCGCCCACCTTACCTTTACTTATACCTTTTGAAAATTGGGCTCCGGCCACCTCACTCAATAGACGAAACGCGAAAGTATTACACTTCCACTTGCCGGCGGTCTTCTGTGAGGTCGTGGTACTTACCCGGACGGGCCTGCCCATTCGTGCAACGGCGAACAATATTTCGTGGTCCAACCACGTAAAGGAACGGGTGTAACTCACCGGCGGCGGACTTGCTGTGACCCGCTGCCACTGTATACGCTGGAAGGTAGTAGAGGGCGTACGGCGATCCGCAGGACATGAGGGCCACGGAGGCGCACAGCAGACCGAAGCGCCAGGACTTCAGCAATGACACGTCCAAGTATCTGGAACGGAGGCTCTATGAGCTCTAACGCTCTAGTCCCAAACTAAGCGAGGCTTGCACTACGGGTACTCTGATATATCATGCTTAAACACACTTCTATTTTGTAAATAAATATATATTACACATATATAAACACCCAGACACTGGAATAACACCATGTTCATCACACAATATTTTTCCAGTAGTGGGGATCGAACCCACACCCTCTGGCGCAAGAGGCAGTTTCACTAGTTCCTGCGCCAAACGGGTCGTCAAAGTTATACAAATGTTTTTTTCCGTTGAAAGCTTCTTCTCATCATCCTTCTGCCCTTATCCCCTCTAAATTACATATCGACGAAGTATATACACAAGATAACTTACATCCGATGATTATTAACTTACAAAATGGATACCCAACTAATAACTTTCTTCCCACCCAATGTCTGCTTTTGCGAAACGAAAAAACCGAACGGACAACAGTTGCCACCCAGGTTGACGATTTTATTTACGCTGGCGAAGAGGTGAATGAAGATTTAGAAAAGAGCATGTTATTAATCCGAAATGAATCCACCAGAAGAGTTAGGCTGATAGAAGTTGCTACGGGAGAGTTGATATCTAGTTATGAATTCGACCCCACACAGAGTCATAGAAGTACGCGCATAGTAACGCTTGCTGACTTTGCACTCTATGTGTGGCCCATGTCTAGACACTGCCATAAGCAATAGATAATGTAAGTCTGCAACAGGACGAATTAGAATAAGTCATTCATTCTGAAAGTACATGAGCTTCTGTACAGACATCTCTTAGTTTTATTTTTAGTTTTTAAAAAGCTCTTCACGGCTCCCTATAACTTGACTGGCGCAGCCGGTAGGATCGTCGGTTGCTTGTGCCGTCCGCGAATATATACGAAAAATCGTTTACCGCGTTCGCGCAGCGAGGCGATCCTGCGAACCAATACAAATTCGTCAAGTGAAGAGCAACGGAAGATGCTGAAGGCCGGCTGGTGAGTCCAAATCTTCACCTTCCTATCCTCATCCTATTTTATAGTTTTGTTATTTTGCAATTAGACCTCTTGCGATATAACGTTATCTGGTTTTACATAAAAATCTGTAGAACTTATAGTTAAGAAATTAATTTGTCATAAACTTTATAAGTACGTTAAATGTTCCAAGAAGTAGAGTCGGAATAACTCGGTAGATAAGGCGTCCGTGCATAGCGGAGCGATAAGCTTTGGTCGAGCCTGTTATCACTCACAGGTGTTGACGAATATTTTAATTCATTTTGTTTAACGAATACTTGTCATTAAGAACTCTTTATATTAATTAAATAATTGTGTAACTTTACTTTTAATATTTTGTTAGCATTTATTTTAATTGTGTTTTTACAGTTTACTTGTATTTTTGTGTTACGTTTATCACTTTCTCTTTTATAACGTCATTTTATAAATATTAACAATGGAAAACCGCGTTCAGATTCAAATGATTCCTAGTGAAATGCTCAAAATTATACCAGCTTTTTGACGGTGATAAGCACCAACTAAATTTATTTATCCGTAAATGTGAGTACATATTGTCAAAATACAGAGGAAGCGATGAACAAAATCTATATGTTATGTACGCAATAACGAGTAGGCTAACTGGTAATGCGGCAGCGCTCTTTAGCGAGCGTGAAGACATTAATTCATGGGATGAATTTAAAGAGTTATTAGTACAACATTTCGGAGATCCCAGAAGTGAGGAATGTGTAGCGATAGAATTAGAAGGGTTGCGTATTAGAAACAACGAGTCATACTTAGAATTTTGTAATAGAATACAGTCAGTCCGTAGTGTATTAATATCAAAAGTTAACAGAATAACTGACCCAAATATTAAGTCTAGTAAAATCACAATATATAATAACACCTCTTTAAATGTCTTTTTATACAATTTGCCGGAAAACATGGTGCGTATTGTTCGTTTGAAAGCCCCCAGTACCTTAGAAGCAGCCTTAAGTGTGGTCATGGAGGAGGTTAATTTCCATGAGCAGTATACATTGCGCAACAAAATGTATGGGAATTGTAGTATTAAACAACCCATAATAAATTCACAAAATAATAATCCAACATTTAAATTCGGTACGAATAACTTTAACCCACACATACCGATAGGTTTTAAACCCGCATTAATGCCTAGCAAATTTAATTTCGGAGTTCCGCAAGGGTTACAGCCAAAATTACCTCAATTTAATAATTTACAAAATTTTGGTTACCACCCCCCACAATATATGCGCCCGCAGCAATTCGGTATGCGCCCACAACAATTTAGTATGCGTCCTCAACAATTTGGTATGCAACAGCAAGTATTTAATAGACCTCAGCAATTTGGAATGCGCCCACAAAATTTTGGAAACCAACAGCATAATTTTTATAAGCCCCCGCAATTTGGTTACAAGCCCCAATTAAATAAAAATCAGGATACTATGCCCAGTGACGTCACTATGCGCACAGCACCCCCAGTTAGGACGAATCAACAAGGTTTACAATTGAACGAACTGGAACTCGAACCTGCAGACTACGAAAACGCGTATCCGATAGCCTATGACGATTTTTATTATGAGGAATATCAAAATAATTTCAACAGCCCAGATTTCACTTATTATGAAAATGAAAATTCTTTCACCAACCCCGAAATACCATATGACGCGAAAACTAACGTAGAAAACGAGGATTTTCGGGTAGAGGCCTCGGAAGAGTCCGCGAAAAAATAGAATTAAATTGCGAAATTAATTTAAAGTTACCATATATTTATATTCCCGAAATCGACTCAAAATTTATGATAGATACCGGTAGCACACGATCATTCATTAGTCCATCAAAAGCTTATGATTACTTTCCAGATTACATAGTTCATGAACCATTTGAAGTTATTAGCACACACGCGTCCAGTAGACATAATCAAGTTATTAAAATTCCGTCTTTGCCAGTTTTCAATTGTAACGACGTTCACAAATTATACATTTACAACGTGGACCCGAAGTATGATGGTTTAATAGGTAATGACATTCTCAACAGTCTTGAAGCTGTAATAGATTTGAAAAATGAAATCCTTAAAACTAAAACAGGCACTATACCTATAGTACATAATAAGTCACATTACATCTTAGAATTATCCCCGCGCTCGGAACAGAGAGTCAAACTCCCAACAAATTTATATTCTGGTGACGCTATCATCGGTTACAAGGAATTTTGTAAAGGTGTGCGAATGCCTAGTGCGTTAGTGAAATGTAAGGATGGTTATACAACAACAGTAATCCAAAACACTTTAGACATTCCGATAAAATTAACGATAAAAAGAGCATTGAATGTGGAAATGTATGAAGGAATGAAAGTAGATGAATGTATAGTTAATAATATAAGGAATTTACCTGATGTTGAAATAGATGAAATATTACAACAAAATTTACAGAAATTACGTTTAGATCACATGTCCGAAGAAGAACGTAGCGCTATCCATAGACTATGTACGGAATACAAAGACATCTTTTACACTGAACAATTGCCCTTAACATTTGCGAATGAAGTCAAACACTTTATAAAAACTAAACACGAGGATCCAATTTATGTTAAGCCCTATAGACAACCTCCCGCTCAAACGCAGGAAATTAGAAATCAGGTGGAAAAACTGTTAAATGACAATGTTATTCAGGAATCGTATTCACCTTGGTCAGCCCCCGTTCATTTAGTTCCTAAAAAGAAAGACGCATCCGGAGAAATCAAATATAGAATGGTTATTGATTACCGACGACTAAACGAAATAACTGTTGATGACAAATATCCACTCCCTAATATTACTGACATTTTCGACAAATTAGGTAAGAGCACATATTTCTCGACTTTGGACTTAGCGAGTGGTTATCACCAAATTGAAATTAATGAAGCCGATAGACAAAAGACCGCGTTTAGTACTGAAAATGGACACTATGAGTTCCTTAGAATGCCTTTCGGCCTAAAGACAGCTCCAGCTACCTTCCAGAGAGCCATGGATAACATCCTCAGAGGTTTACAGGGAATTCATTGTTTGGTCTATTTGGATGACATAATTATTTTTTCTAGTAGTCTCCAAGAACATTTACAAAAGTTAAGGACCGTATTTGACAGACTCAGAGCGACTAATTTAAAGGTGCAACTTGACAAGTCTGAATTCTTGAGAAAAGAAGTTCTGTACTTAGGACACGTAATTACTAAAGATGGACTAAAACCTAACGACGACAAAATTAAAGCTGTTCTAAATTACCCACTACCGAAGACAACTACGGAAATAAAAAGTTTCCTAGGACTTATCGGTTATTATAGGCGATTCGTTAAAGACTTTGCACGTATAACTCAACCTCTTACGGCGTGCCTAAAGAAAAGAAACAAAATTGTTATAGACCAAAAATACATCGACGCATTTCAAAAATGTAAAGAACTTTTAACTAACGCGCCTCTACTCCAATACCCAGACCCAGAAAAACCTTATGTATTAACCACAGATGCATCCACTGTTGCCTTAGGTGCAGTCTTATCACAAGGACCCATAGGTTCGGATAAACCCGTCGCTTACGCTAGTAGAACTCTCAGTGATACCGAAGCTAGATATAGCACCATAGAGCGTGAATTACTCGCAATAATATGGGCCGTAAAACATTTTAGACCATATCTGTATGGACGTAAGTTCACCATATTTACCGATCATCGACCCTTAGTTTGGCTTTACTCCCTTAAGGAACCAAATAGTAAGTTAACCCGTTGGCGTTTACGTCTCCAAGAATTCGACTTCGATATAATTTACAAAAATGGTAAACAAAATAGTAATGCTGATGCCCTCTCACGTATTAGGTTAAACGCTATAGACTCAGATGACGGCCAATCTATGAAAGTAAATGTAGATCCTAAAGAACAAAAATTACAAAAGTATTTGACTGAACTAACCAACAAAATTGTAGACTTAAAGTCACAAGACAATGACGACTCTAGGACTATAACGATAACTGACACATCCGCTACTATGTCCGTTGACGAATTCGAAAATGAACCTAGATACCCAATCCCACCTTTATCCTCTGACAGTAGCACCGTGACAGTACATTCTGGACAAGACTTAGAATCTAACGGTATTCCCATATTAAAAGAAGCCATTGACACAAAGCCTAACCAAATATTAGTATTTACATGGAATAAAAATGAACTACAAGTAAGAAATTTATCCAGAGATAAACAAAAAGTACTTGAAGTTTTCGCCCCTTTAAACAACGAAATTTTAATTAAAAACTTTTTAAAAGAATATATTAAACCCAAATGTAAATATTTCATTTATTTCGAGAACGTCCAACATAGAGCCGAATTTTCTAGAATAATTATTCAGTTATTTAAAAAGGGAATGGTAGAGTTTTTTGAATGTACAGAGCGTGTCATATATGTGGAAGACGATAAAGAACAGAAGGAAATTATATTACAACATCATGAAGGAAAGACATGTCATAGAGGAATAAAAGAAACAATGAGCAGAATTAGACGTAATTATTATTGGCAGAACATGCAAGAAACTATCGCCGCAGTGATTAATATTTGTGATTGTTGTAGAAAGATGAAGTATGACAGGAAACCTATAAAACCGCTACTCCAACTAACGCAAACCCAAAATGCCCCTTTTCAGGAAATTTTTATGGATGTATTTTCAATTGAATCTATTTATTACCTCACCTTAGTTGACGCATTTAGCAAATTAGGTCAAGCCATAGAAATTACAAATAGATCAGCCCCGGAAATCGTAAGAGCGTTAATTAAATATTTCTCTATATATGGAACACCTAAGAGAATCACATCCGACCCGGGTAGTGAATTTAATAATGACCTTCTAAAAGAACTTTTAGCTATGTACAACATACAATTACACATTAGCACTCCTAATAACCCCAATTCCACAGGAATAATTGAAAGGTTCCACTCTACAATTATAGAGATATATAGGTTGGCAAAATACGAACGGAAGTGTACAGATGCAGCAACTGTAATGTCTTACTCCATCATGGCTTATAATCACACTATACACACTGCAACCGGTCTGACTCCTTTCGAAGTAGTTTTTGGTCATACCGATTCAAATTCAACATTTACAGCGAATTTTGAAAAGAATTATACACAACAGTTAATTAAAGATCACGCCAAACGCATTAGATATTTATATGACTACATATCAGATAAAATGTTACAACATAAGAAAAAAAAATTAGAGAACAAAAGGGCGGAGAGTCAGATAAAAGTTTTAAAATAGGTGATATCATATACGCGAAAGAATGTAATACTAGAAAAAGTAAGGATAAGCCGCGATATAGAAAAGCCGTTGTCATTGGTAAAATAGAACGAAACATAGTCCCAGTTAGAATTGGTAGTAGGAATACCACAGTACCGATTAAAAATATTAAACGCCCTCCACAGGTGGTGTCCGATGATGATTCTGATGATAGACCGACAAACACGGGCCCTTCAACTTCAAAAACTTGAAAGGAACCCTGGGATCCTGCCCGTCAAGCAAGGTCATGCTTCCATGCAAACAGACAAGTGGCTTATAATTAAAACATTTGATTTAAAACATTTAGAAACAGACTTAGAATTTTGTGTAACGAAATACAAAGAGTTTACGTCATTGATTGATATTAATAAACCTTATATTTACGAATTTCTCGGTATCCGTACACAAGTAGGGTATCTAAAGGATGCAACTATTGAAAAATTTCGGCAAATAGTACCTTCAAAAAGATTCAAAAGAGGCATTATTAACCCTCTCGGTTCTATGATAAAAATTATTACCGGAAATTTAGACCATGATGATGCAATCCGATATGACTCTTTGATTTCTAAATTGCAAGATAATCAGTTAGTGACAGAAACGAAATTTACATTAGTCTCAAAAGTTGTGAATAATGTAATAAATGGTACAGAAACCTTACATAACAATACATTAATATTAGATGAACGGTTAAAGAGAATTGAAAGAATTGTTAAAAATATGGTCACTAAAGAGGAAAATTCAATTTATTCAACTTATATATTAGGAATGTTCAATATGTTTTCCCATAACTTTAGAACTATCAATTTAATACTCGGAGAAATTGAAACTGCACTAGCATTTAGTAAGGTCTCTGTCCTGCATCAATCAATTGTCAACTCTACAGAACTGTTAAAATTATTATACGAAATTGCGGAAACTGAAAATTTGTTATACACTGTAAATGAAAAGAACTTAGTTAAGTTGGAAAATTGTATCAAAGTTAAAGCTTTTGTCAAAGTAAACCAGATCACGTTTATACTCGAGGTCCCTTTAGTGGATAATAAGATTTATAATTATTTCAAAATTTATTCCTTGCCTGTTCACGTTAGAAACCAAACTGTAATCGTTATCCCAAAATACCCATTCCTCCTGGTGAAAGATAAGGAGTACTTACCAGTCCTAAGAGCCTGTAAGCAGATTGCAGAAGATGACCGTTACCTTTGTTATAACGACGACGTGCTACCCCATACGGAACAAAGCTGCGTCGAACAACTCATGGAGTTTCAACAAAATCCTGATGCATGTGAACAACATGCTATTGAAATCGAAAACATCAAAACCCAACGTATAAGCCTTGGAAGCTGGATACTTTATGTGAAAAATCACACTCTACTTAATAGAAAATGCGGCAATGACGCCACTCACGAGTCTTTACATGGTACTTACATTATCACCATGAATGATGCTTGTGAAACCGAGATCGGAAAAATCCATTTCAAGTACCACCAATCTTCGGCGGAAAATCTAAATTATCGGCTTTATCCAATAACCAACTTACCAGAATTGAAAGTTATAAAGCCTATCAGTGTCAATGGAGCGAGCCTAAAAGGTATATAAGTTTAGATGAAACAAAACAGTTGAACCAATTAGTGAAACTCAAAAAGGTCAATTTCAGTGAAAGTGCCGGTGCTATTAACGTTAAAAGTGTTAGTTTAGGAACTATATTATTGTATGCTATTATGTTAACTATTTTCTGTATTTTTGTCGTAGTTAAGTATTTTAAAAATAAATTGTGTGTTTTTGGGCGAAATAATCGAATTCCTGAAAATGCCGATAATTTCGCTCTTGGGGAGGGAGGAGTTATGAATTCGACCCCACACAGAGTCATAGAAGTACGCGCATAGTAACGCTTGCTGACTTTGCACTCTATGTGTGGCCCATGTCTAGACACTGCCATAAGCAATAGATAATGTAAGTCTGCAACAGGACGAATTAGAATAAGTCATTCATTCTGAAAGTACATGAGCTTCTGTACAGACATCTCTTAGTTTTATTTTTAGTTTTTAAAAAGCTCTTCACGGCTCCCTATAACTTGACTATCTTTATTTAGCCTACGTGAGTATCAACAGTATTAACCCCACACATTGGCGTCGTCAAGATATTCGGCAATAGTATAATAGGCTTTAGCCATAAGTGTACTTTTAATTTTTTCGTTTAAATTCATCAAGTGGCAGACTTAACATCGACTGTGGGATTTTATTATACATGCGCACACTTTGCCCCATGAACGATCTGTTTACTTTTTGTAGGCGAAATAATGGCGTCGTTAGTTTGTCCTTATTTCTAGTATTTAGTTTATGTCTGTTATTCTTTTGAAACTTCAAAATTTACAAGAAATTAACATTACCACCGTTCGGAAAGCAGTTTCTGTTGAGAAGAAGCCGGCAAGAAACTCACAGTTGCTCTTTTTTAAAAAATTATTAATATTCTGTTTAACATACAAAATATTACAATAAATATATTGAGACGCAACAGTGAGTATATTAATCTCTTTAAAAAGATCTCTGAGTGTATTCCGGGCTACGATGTTATAAATTGCTCGGACAGCTCTTTTAAATAAACGATTATACTACCGAGTCTGAACCTCCTGTGTGAATTTGGGCAAATTTAGAAAAGCCACCCTGTATTTATAAATCTGATCAATAAGATTAATCTGATGAATTCAGAGAGTTCAACCAACCTATTGACAACTAAAATGAAATTTGAAAAGCGTTGTGACAGCTGATTAGATTGATATCTACGATGATCAGAGTTTCAGAAACCGAGCGTAAATCTCGTCGATAGCTTTTTAAAAAACCTGTCATATAGATTCGTCCCTTTTGCACCTTACTATCGACTCACCTCGAGATCTTGTCGATGCACCCATCCTTCTTCTCCACCACTTCGACTGTCTCTTCTTTCTGCTCTTCCACCTTCTTCATGTCCGTCACCGGCTCAACCAACTTGTTCTGGATGAGGGGGTTCGGGAGCGGCGGTCGGATGTACAAAGAGCTGGATGATGTAAGATAGAAGAACAGGATAAGTAGGAGCTAGTGTAAGATAGAAGAAGACGATAAGAAGAGAACTCTGGATAACCTATCAACAGGCTTAGGGCCTGTTTCTGTATTCTATCTGCAGTTAGATTTTGTTACTAGCGATATATATTTCACATTAGCTCCATAACAGTTGGTCAAGAATTCTATCTCCAGTAACCAAATCTATTTGTAGATCGAATATTGTAATCGGCCGTTAAGAAATTTATTAAAGAAAAACTTTATAAAAAGGGTTATTTAGAATGTATTAATCTAAGAAATAAATTATGTAGTAAAAAATATAGTAATGTTTATAGAAAAAAAGTAGTGACATAAAAGACATACTCTTTCACCTGTTCCTTTTCAGTTATAGGAACCTCATTACGAAACGATGATACATTTAAAAAAAATTACTATCGAATCGATGTTTCTTATTTTGATTAATAAATTATTTGATTTTGGTTTAATTTTTTTTTATTTTTCCTTACAGTATTATAACATATACTGATAACCTCTGATCAGCTCCGGCTTCGCACGGGTGCAATGTATTATACATAAAAACTTTCCTCTAATAAAAAAGAAACCGCTTCACGATCCGTTGCGTAGTTTTAAACATCTAAACAAACATAGGGACAGACAGACTGCGGGACGACTTTGTTTTATACATGTAGTTATTTCATGTGGACAAACACAGACCCGAAAAAAAAAAATTGTTGGTCACAAACTTAGTATGGCAGCTGCGTCACGAACTCTTGGCCCCCTTTGCTGGTACCCAAACAGCTCTAGAACACGCATTTGTATAGCGTGGGTGTTTTTCCCAGGAGTATTACATCTTAGTTTAAGACTAGCTTCATCACTACATAGTATAAAACAAAGCCGTCCCGCTTTCTGTCCCTATATATGCTCAGATCATTAAAACTACGCAACGGATCTTGATGCGGGTTTCTTTAACTGATAGAGCGACTCAAGAGGAAGGTTTACATGTATAATTCAAGCATAATAGAGTAGAGCAAACACTGATAATTTTGGAGGTTTCTAATACAATAACAAACATACAGCATTGCACTCGTGTGAAGCCGGGGCGGGTCGCTAGTCTCGCATAAAAGTAACCACGAGCCACTCACCGGCAGTGTTACGAACTGTTCAAAATATACTCCTAAAGCAGGTCAAAAATCCACTGAATTCTAACCGAACATTCCTAAATGTTTCTCATATAGGAAGTCAGAATTTAGTTTGAATTTGGCTCCTAAAAACTTTTCCTTCCTAAATTTAGGTAGAAAACTCGCTGAGTTGGCATCCGTGCTCACCGGCTCAGCTTGCGCCTGCTGGCCTTGTACACGCAGGTGCTGTCCGTGGACAGGTCCTCGACCGAGTGCAGGATCGACGAGGACCTGGTGGGGCGCAGCCGCAAGCGCACCACCTCCCTCGGCAGCCCTGCAGTGGTGGTGGGAATTTATTAAAGAAAAACTTTATGCAAAAGGGTTATTATAATACAAAGGAATATATAATACAGCGGAGCTGGTCTGGATTTTCGTCTGGGTCTCGAATAGTCTTGTGGATCAAAGAGCACTCACCTTCAACCGTCGTTGACGAGTCGCCCTCGTTCCTTGCACAGCCGGCCGAATCAGCACTGCTTTATTACCGGGACCACCGCAATTAACTTTCTAGCTCAAGGAATCAAATGTCCGGACAATAATTAGTGAAATCGAAACTAGTTGCAAGAGATGTTGCGCCGCCGCCGTTCAACCGATGAATAGCGAATGACGTGTAGCGAACGGGAATGTTCATTCGCTCTTCTCGCTCAATTCGAGTCTCCGAATGAGGCCTTTGTCCACAAGACCACAAAACCAGCCGAAACAATAACCCCTGTTGATCGATCCCAAGCCATTTCCAAAAGAAAAACAAAAGTTTCATAACATTTTGATGTTTTGAGGTTAAGATTAATGAGAAAACTGCGGAGTTTCTTCCGCCTGTTTTTGCTCCGTTAGAGGACTGTGTATGACTATCGATAGGTGAAATGTATGTTTCTCATATCGATGAATGAATTTTTTTTTATTAATCTGGAGCTTTTCCCAATCGCCCAAAATTAAGGCAATAATGTTGAACACCAAGTGGAATTGTATGAAAAAATATAAAAGTTAAATAATAAAAAAAATATAGGTTTCATCAATGCTGTTTTAATAAAGCTGACGCATGTCCATATTGAAAAATTTTCCGCAGTCACGTTCATATAACAGAACGTATGATACTGAAGGAGATAGACTAAAGGAGATAGCAGTATATAAAGTCATTGGCGTAATTTGAGTGCCACTAGTTTAGATACGCTAGTGCAGGGGTGAGCAACCTTTTTAATCAATGGGCCAATTTAAATTTAAAATTTTATTTGGCGGGCCGCACATAATAATTTACGAAACTTTATTTATAATAAACATTAAAATAATACAATATAAAATTTAAAAAAATTAAAGATTTCATATACAAATTTTAATGCAAGTTAAAAACAAACAAGAAAAGAACAAAAAAACGAGCAAAAAATATTTCGGTTCAGTATGTACTACCATTTTATTATAATTAATTTTATAACAATATTTTGATGGGAGAAATTCGATAAAATAAAGGCCGCGCGTTGCTCTTCCTTGCGCTAGTGTATTATTAAGTATACGCTCCTATTTGTATACATTATCATTGGATTTCATAGGATTTTTTTAAGTTGACGTAAGCAGGAATTCGAGTATTTCTTTACGTAGTTATTAGAAAACCTCTCATAAACCTCGTGTGTTCGTGAACGAGCTGTTTTGGATAACGGTGGGAAACGGACAACGGGGAAGCGTACTCACCGACCACGCCCAAAACGTCCAGACCCTCAGAGTCCTCGGAGTCGGACATCTGCGACTGCAGTGGGGGGCGGGTCACCTGAAAATGTCAGGCGAAATATCTTTTTTTTTATATTTTTATTCTGTTTTTTAGTATCTGTTGATTTGGCGGCAACAGAAATATAATTATCATCTGTGAAAATTTCAACTGTCCAACTACCCCTCTGATAATTGCTAATTGGGATGCTCTAACCGCTGAGCTAACGAGCCGATAACTATCGCACTGATATTACATGAGATACGGGTGACAGACGGACAGACAGACAGCGGCAATCGGGTCCCTTTTTATCCTTTGGGTACGGAACCCTAATAAAAAGCATCACAACATAATTAAACAAATTACGCCCGGTTTACGGAAACAATGATCATCGTAGAAATTAACTAAAAGCTGTTTTTTTTTATGGAAAAAGGAGGCAAACGAGCATGCGGGTCACCTGATGGTAAGTGATCACCGCCGCCCATGGACATTTGCAACATCGGTTGAGTCGCAATTTCGTTGTCGGCCTTTAAGGTAGAAATAGGCTCTCTTCTTGAAGGTCCCTAAGTCGGATCGGTCTGGAAATACCGCTGGCGACAACTCGTTGCACAAAGTAGTTGTTCGTAGTAAAAAATTTCGCGAAAAACGCACAGTGGTGGACCACCAACAATCATGGTGGCGTCGTTGGTACTTGGCGGATTGACCAGGTTGGTGAAATTCACCTGCAGGTATCAACCCAAACAATTCCTCAGAGCACTCCAGATGATATATTCGATAGAAAATGCAAAGGAATGCAACATCCCTTCGCAGGGCCAAAGAATCCAGACGATCGGACAGGATTTGGTCGACAATGTTTAACTGTGTTACCGTGTGTAATAGCCGGTTAAGTACCACGACCTCACGGAATACCGGCGTAAAGTAGAAATGTTACACTTCTGCGTTTCGTCTGGTGAGTGAGGTAGCCGGGGCCCACTTTATTTAAAGGTGGCAACGCTTTTGCATTCCTACGGGTGTTGCAAATGTCCATGGGCGATTATCTCTTTACATCAGGTGAACCGCCAGCTCGTTTGCCACTTTGAGAACAAAATTTCAACTGTCTAACTATCGTGGTTCATGAGATACAATCTGGTGACAGACGGACAGATAGAGGGAACCCTAAAAAACAGCATCACAACTTACGCCCGGTTTCTAAAACAATGATCATCGTAGAAGTTAACTAAAAGCTGTCAAATGGCTTTTCTAACGTCATTTGAGTTGCCAAAAGGATGGTTAAACTCTCTGAATTTATCTGTACTGTACTATACATGTCCTCCTGCTTGGCAAAGGCCTCCTCTGTACAGAGGGTATCAGGGCATAGACCCCACTGCGGATTGGCGAGCTTCATATATCTTCGAAATAGTTTTTTTGTAATTATTTAGAAAATATGCAGGTTTCCACACGATGCTTTCCTTCACCGCTAAGCACGTGATGAGATTACACTTAAAATTAACAATTTCGTTGTCCTGCACCGGGGATCGAACTCAGGTTGCTCGAGTGATATTGAATCAAAGGCAGCTCGCCTTTGGTTTACTTACATTTTAATAATTAAGTATTGTTGAGGGTATTAGGGCTTAGTCCATCCACCACGCGGCCCCACTGCGTATTGGCGGACTTCGCATGTGTTCGAATTGTTTTTGTTGTTATTTCGAAAATATGCAGGCTTCCTCACAACATTTTCCTTCACGGTTGAACACGTGTTAAAAGTCAGCGCTTGAAATTAACAATTTCTTTGGTGCCGGCACCGGGGAACTTTGATTGCTCGGCCATATTGGGTAAAAGTTGTTTATTGGAATATATGAAACAACTAGTTGAACCGTGCTAAATATATATAATGCTGAGTACTATATGATCAGTCACTGAAAAAAGGTCAGGTGCAATGTCCTATCTAGGCTTACCAAAATAAAACAGATATTTTATAAATTTTAATTTTTTATAGTGCTAATCTCTGCACTGCACGATAATTCGGACCCGTTATCGTTGTAAAACGATATTCGAAATTGTTTATAGGCTGGAAAGGATATAACAATGGATGCGCCAAGCATTGCTTCAAATGCTAAAAAACAATGTAGATAAAAGACGTTAAGATTTTCGTCGGTATGGCAATCAGCCGTTTAGCTTAGTGGCTAAAGAGTCAGGCTGCGAATGCAGAAGACGTGGGTTCGATTCCCACAGCGGCGGCAATCTTTTCGTACTTTTTCTACAAATTTTAAAGATATTTTATTTTTATTTCTTCTACCGGAACCTTTAAAATTTGTATAATTGCATCACAAAAAAAAACAAATAACAAAAAGAAACAAGACCGCAGAGTTTCTTGCCGGTCCTTCTTCTGTTCAGGACTTGTTTAGTGAACCGGTGGTAGATTTTTTGTTGACGTTCAATAAGAGCTTAAGTTAAGCCCGTATTGAATAAAGATTATTTGACTTTGACTTTGAAAAGAACTAAACTATCGACTGCGCGGGACTCGAATCTTGACTTTGACTTTGAAAAAACTAAACTATCGACCGCGCGGGACTCGAATCTTGACTTTGACTTTGAAAAAAACTAAACTATCGACCGCGCGGGACTCGAATCTTGACTTTGACTTTGAAAAAACTAAACTATCGACCGCGCGGGACTCGAATCTTGACTTTGACTTTGAAAAAACTAAACTATCGACCGCGCGGGACTCGAATCTTGACTTTGACTTTGAAAAAAACTAAACTATCGACCGCGGGGGACTCGTATCTTGACTTTGACTTTGAAAAAACTAAACTATCGACCGCGCGGGACTTGAATCCTGGACCCACCTCGATGAGGCTGGGGTGGATGATCTCCGCTAGGAGGTTGGTGCGTTTCGCGTCCTCGCTGAGGAGCGCGTTCCTCTGGTTGAGGGTCAGCTCGGTGTCCATCTGGAACAGGCTCTGCAGTTTGTTGTCCTTGTTCGCGTCCGCTTTGCCTGCGAGCGGTCGAATATTGATTATTTATTTATTTATTTTGGATTACCAACAAAATTAAATACATGTGCACAGAGTTAAATAAACGCATATTTTATGGCAACAATTTACACGAACGGCGTATCTATACTATCGTGAATACTACTAACCCATAAAATTATAGTATACAATAGGCGAAGAGATATGTGTTGTAACTTCCTGGGGGGAGGCGGGATTATCTCAATTTTATTGCCGAGACCGTATTTTTGGCTGATTCACAAATGCGACCCAACTGCTGGGCACCCAGGAAGGTCTACATAGGTCAAAATGTCTGTCGAAAGGAACAACAGGAGATGGATGCGATAAAGGAATGGTAAGACGATAAGTGGTAGACAAGACAATAATAGGCGGACAAGACATTAAGAGATGGACAAGATAATAAGAGATTGATTAGATAAAAAGAAGAATACGAAAATAAGACATAAACAAGACAATAAATTAAAGACATGACAGTAAGATATGTACAATATCATAAAAGATGGATATGATAAAGAGGGGGAAACGAAAACATGACATGAATAATAAAATCAAAGATTAAATTTACAATACATTAAAAGATGGATAAGGTTAATAGATGGACACAATAACAAGACAATAAAAGATAGAAAAGACTTTAAGAAATGGACAATGGATAAAATAAAGACAGGGACACGAACAGGAAAATAAGATGTACATGACGTTAAGAGAAGACACGAAAACAAGACAACAAGATATAGGCAAGAAACTAATAGTTGGCCAAGATAGTAAGAGATGGATAAGATAAAGAGAGGGACATGGAAAAAAAAAAGATTACACAAAATAAGGGATGTAAAAAAATACTCGCCTTCTTGAATGTCGTGTAGAAGAGTCGTGTTCTCGGTGGTGGTGGTGGTGACGGGCGTCGCTGGTCTGGGGGTGGGCGGCGGCCGGTAGAGGGTGGCCGACACGCACACGTGGAGCATCCCGCCCCCTATGAAAGTAGAAGGGGCGGAATGCATTCTAGACCACTGTTTAAGGGCCCATATTGTAAGGTGTTAATTCTTTAGAGAATTAATGAAGTGGATTTTGTAGGCTTTGAAATAATTTAGAAAACTCGTGACTGTTTACAAACTGTGTATGGTATCAAGTAAGAAATGGAACAGAAAAGAACGTTATAATATAGTTAAAGACGTTGAACATAGAAAATAGAAAGGCAAAAATCGCAGGTAGGCAGCAAAAATATAAAGGAGGCTGGTTGAGCATATGTTGCATCCTTTACATGATAGTTGGCGCTGTAACATCGGGTAGCGCGGCTACTATTTTGTACCAATTGGCAATCTCGTCCAAATATCACGGCCTACCGGGAGGCCGACGTACAACTCCATTTTCAACCGACTTCAAAAAAGGAGGAGTCTCTCAATTCGACGGCATTTCTTTTACGTTTGTTACCTCAGAACTTTCAACTGGTTGAACCGACTTTGGTGATTTTTTTTTATTTGAAAGCTGGCGCTTCCCATGTGGACCCATATTAATTTCATTGGTATTGGATCTTGGACTCCGGAGACACTTGGGGAACGCCTGAAAGTCAATTGTAAAATGAATACATAGCGAGATATTTGAGGTCGGTTTCGTTTTTCGTTAATAAATAAAACCGTTTAAAAACTTTAAAGCTAAACGGTTTTATTTTATGTGCACTGAAAACTACAACATTGTATTGTCATCTAAATTAAATGTGTGTACCGAATTTCAGATCAATCTGACAACGGGAAGGTGCTTAAATTTCAATTTCTAATTTTGACCCGAATAAATAAACAAATTCCGTACGGGTCGAGCTTAATAAAACCGTTTAAAAAGTGTTAAACTTGTTAAAACCACTCACCCAACAACAGCACGGTCCCGTGCAGCCCATAGCTGTCCACCAGCTTCTCTATCAGCATTGGGAATACGAAACTCCCCGCTGCCGTTCCACTGACGCATATTCCGTTCGCCAGAGCCCTGAATTGGGACGGATATCAATCAATCAATTATACCAGTTCATTCTGTGTAAAGATATCTCGATTATACCTGTTCACTCTGTCTACATACACCCAGTAAAGTGGCTGTTGACATTATTATCAGGACCTGGATGGCCGAGTTTCGCTCAGATTTTATTCTCACGAACAAGGAACTTGAAAAAAAAGGGAAAAATTAAAAAAAAAAAAAAAAAAAAAGCAAAATTGCTAATTTTAAGTGCTGATTATCACTTGCTCGGCGGTGAAGGAAAACATCGGAAACCTGCGTATTTTCGAAATAATAATTTAAAAAAAATTGAAAATAACTGTGGACTATGCCCTGATACCCTCTTTACAGAGGCCTTTGCCCAGCAGTGGGACATTTATTGGCTGTTACTTTACTTTACTTTTCCACAAACGTTCCTTTACATTTTTTTTTGGAATTTAGCAACTGAAACATTTTAAATGTTTTCTAGATTTTTCTGTCCCATATAAAATTTACTGCAGTCTAGATAGAAGCGTGCTTCATTGCTGTAAAGATTTAACGGCTCCTTAAAGAATAACATTGTCTTTTTAATTTTATTGACCTGTAGTTAATTACTTGAGTAACTATTTTGATACCTTTAAAACGATGTAAGCAAAACGGACAACAGAAAGTGTCTGTGTATTGACGACTTATTTTTAACGATATTGTCTAAAATAAACTTAAAAATCAGCTCGGGGAATTTACGTGAGGTAAGTAATGTTTTTTTTTTTTTTTGTTTAACAAAAAAAAATATTTTTCGAAGATATGTGGAGTCCGCCAATCAGTGGGGCCGCTTGGTGGACTATGCCCTGATATCCTCTGTACAGAGGAGGCCTTTGCCCAGCACTTACTTTACTTTAAGTAATGTTTTTATGTACCTTGATTACCTGATACTTAGAAATTGGCCCACTGACAAAGCTAGCAGTTAGGTATGCGATCATAGTACATAGCAACACTACTCAATTTTACACATTTCCTTCGTCAGAAAATACGTGACGTTTTGCGGGCCTGGGATCTTGGACTATATACCTGTGTTTGTCGAAGTACTGTGATACGATGACGATGCCCGGAGTCGTGGACAAACCGCCACCGATACCTTTGAAGGAATACATTTATTACAATTAACATTGTCAAGATTGAAGCAGTGAAATAATAATAAATAAATATTTCGTGAGATACTTTTACACAACGTTATCTAGTCCCGTACTAAGCAAAGCTTGTACTATGGGTTCTAACTGATAAATATACCTAAAAATATTTTTCGAAAAATCGAACATAAAATTCGATTCCCACAGCGACGACAATCTGTTTCATACTTTTTCTACATATTTTAATGTTCAATCTTAAGTGCAGAGATTAACACTATAAAAAAATAAAATTTCCAATTAAATACATATCTTATCCTTTAAACGAGCAATTCTTGTATATATATATATACAGCGTGTCGTTACCATCGCGACAATAAATGAACACACGTCTAACGCTACTTGCCAATAATCATAAAAAAATATTAACGTTAAACAAAATCCATAATTAAAAAAAAAATTTTTTCAAACAAACTAATTAAGTAAAAAAGAAACAAAATTTGTAACATCCTATACAACTCGCGCCACAGCGTCGCATTACAAGCCTCTCCTTCTAACGTTATGTTTTGTCTCTTTTAAATCTATTCAAACCCATTCATATGCTTTGTGACCTTTACAAATGAACTTTACGTTACGCTTTTATAGGTAAGGGTGTTCTAAAATTCTTTGTTTTGGAAAATTGAATAACTCTGTAAATATTGATGTTTAAAGAATTTAAATGTTTAATACAACTTTAAAAAGTTATCCCCTATATGTGTGTTCATTTATTGTCGCAATGGTAACGCTGTATATAATCGGAATCTCGGAAACGGCTCCAGCGATTTTCATGAAATTTAGTATGTGCGTAGATTCGGGGGCGAAAAATCGATCTAGCTAGGTTTAATTTTCAGAAAATGCCCTTTTATCCCTGTTTTCGGGGAATGAAAAATATAATTCGAATAAATTTCACCGCAAGAGAAAATGTCATATTAGCTCGGTCGGTAATCGGGCGGCCACAAAACAAACGGCCGTGGTTCGCGTCACGATCATTTACACATTTATTTTTTTACTTTTTTTTTATTCCAGATCATTGCTTTTTTTTTATTTTTTGTCGATTTGTTATTTTGTTATTTTTTCACTTTTTTCTTTAGTGAA
Source organism: Iphiclides podalirius (assembly GCA_933534255.1). Classification (NCBI taxonomy): domain Eukaryota; kingdom Metazoa; phylum Arthropoda; class Insecta; order Lepidoptera; family Papilionidae; genus Iphiclides; species Iphiclides podalirius. Next base: position 1,980,579 of record OW152842.1, on the reverse strand, counting down.
AAACATCAGTTCATATTTTCTTATTATTACGTCGGTAAGATCGAAAAATATTATGCATATTTCATTACTCGGTAATTTGTATCTAAATGTAATTTCCAAAATACACGATGTACCAAAAAAAAAAACAAACCGAGCAAAGCTCGGTCCTCCGGGTACTTATAGATATATAAACAGCCAGACACTGAACACACAATATTTTCCAATAGTGGGGATCGAAAACACACCCTACAATTCTTAAGAGCTCTTCACCATATTTATTTATTTCGCTATCACTACCTATATGTTCTGATCTCCATAGCTTTTTATCAAGTGCAGACTGTGTGAGATGGTTGCGGGCGCTGCCTCGATTCCTCACCGGTCATGACACCGAAGCTGAGCAGCAGATGGAGGAGACCGGTGCTGAAGAAGGAGAGAGCGAGACCCGTGGCGCAGAACAGGCCCCCGATGAACACCACCAGCCGGCAGGAGTACTTCTCGCAGAGCGCGGAAGAGAGTGGAGCTGGTGGGAGAAGCAAGATATGAGAAGGTGGCAAGCTAGCTGGCTGTTCACCCGATGTTAACTATACCGCCGCCCGTTGACATTTGCAACACCCGCACGGATGCAGATGCGTTGCCACCTTTTTTTAAAAAGTGCCGCGGCTATCTCAATCACCAGACGAATCGTAAAAGTGTAACATTACCACTTCACGCCGGTCTTCCGCGAGCTCGTGGTACTTACCCGGACCTGCCCATTCGTGCAACAGCCAACACCGTTGGCCCTACCACTTAGGATTAGCGGATTCTTCTAAAGGCATTTTAACATTCCTTGTCCTTCTGGGAGTTTTTGAGTTCTATAATTAAACGCAAAGAATGTAAGCATCTAACGCCTTCTATAAACTTATTGCATTTCAGAGCCAAGTTCAATTGTGATTCCGAAACGAAAAGAAGTTTTTAGCGAGCTTTAAAGGAACAAGATTTTAGCGAGTTAATAAAACTGTTAAAAAGCTGATAACGTTCAATTTCGTTTAATTTATTTCGAATATGATGATTCGATTTATCCTGTATTTTTATGATTTTCTTTAATTTTCTTTTTTCAATATTGCAGTTTATAAGTGTTAGTTATGACCATTAGATCAACATCCGGTTCTATTTAAACATCAGTTTTACAGCACTAAACTACTGCAGCGCCATTTTGACCTGGTTTAACATTACGCCATCCGGTATTTGTCACTTTTGTTTATCTTGTATTGCTTCTTTGATTAATGTGTTGTCGAATTAATTGCTTTTCTCTATTTCTATTAAGACGTTCGGCGGATCACATTAATTATTCACATCGAACATCGCCTGCTTCCAATTATTAACAACTAGCAAAGCCAAAATTTCCCCACGTTACGCGAAGTCCAAATTAGACGAAACGACAACACAAGAGAGAATGGGCAAAGGCGTTAAGTCCGCATTTGTGTTTATAAAGCCTATTGTGTTCCGATTTCTGGGTAATGTAATAAAGACAAAATAAATAAATAAATCGTAATGGCACTCGGGGACTGCCGCGATAATTTTTTTTTATAAATTACCTTTTTTCTTTGATTTTAATTCAAGTTACACTTTTTGATCGTGGTGACCGATAACAAAACAATTTTTTTATTGAATAAATGAGAAGTTAATATCATTTATCATTGAAACTATAGGTTTATAGTAACTGAAATAAGAAACATAAGTTTGACACTTGATATCCTGTTAATATCATATCATCATATGATAATATAATATTATAATATCATATTATAATATCCATCCGTGCGAGCATCGTACAGTCGTACCATATACATACACGTTAAGCGAACGCTCGGTCGAGCTACATGGTTGGCGGAGTGGGGTGTGTTAGGTTTTATTTTCGTTATGCAACTTCTCGATTGGTTCGCCGCGCTCAAAGCCCGCGATAAAAGCTATGCAATAGCTTAATAAACGACAGCGCAAAGCGCAAGGCTACTCACCGAGAGCCAGGCAGAGTGTCGACAGCGCGGCGGGTATCCACGAGGCGACGGACTCCGAGGAGTCCGGGAAGGTCTCCATTATCTCCACGTAGAGAACGCCGTAGGACTTGAACAGCCCCGCCACCCAGAACTGCACCATGAACGCGCCGAAGACCACCACCCAGCCGTATCCGCCGTCCGGCGGGCACGAGCTGACAAAAATAATATCCTTACTAATCCGTACTAATCCTCACTAATCCTTACTAATCCTTACTAATATTATAAACGCGGCAATAATATCCTTACTTCCTTACTAATATTATAAAGGCGAAAGTTTGTTTGTATGGATGGATGTTTGTTGTTCTTTCACGCAAATACTACTGAATGGATTATAACGAAACTTTACAATATTATAGCTTATACATCAGAATAAGACATAGGCTATAATTTATAGAGTAACATCCATCCATACATACAAACTTTCGCCTTTATAATATTAGTAAGGATATAGTTCATTACATCTTTCATTTTGAGCTAAGGATCCTACATAATGGTCCTTTCACCGTCTTGAAGAACTAGGAAATCGGCGATTGAGAGAAGTTGACGATACGCAATTAGTCGCAAGAAACAGTTGGCGGACCTCAAAATTTCTATTGGATGGGAATTAGACGTTCTGGGTGAGTTTCGTTCCAATTATTTTGCTGAGCTGGCGGCTCACCCGATGTTAGCTGAGTGGCTGCATCGCTGGCCAGTTTCGAATTTAAAAAAAAAATGGTGCGTGTACTTGTGTACGCGCGTGAGAAGTTACACTTCTTTGGCATCATTAAAATAGTTTTTAATTGCATGCAAATAATTAATTACAATAAAATAATAGAAAGATTGGAAAGGGACTGAAACTGAATTTATATAAATGATAAAATTATGAAAGCAGATTGCTTTCTACATTCTTTATTGAGAACTGTAACGGACGAATGCGATTGAGAACATGCTGCCATCTATATATAATAAGCAGTTTAGCCGGCAGTTTCAAACTTTTTTTGCGCGCGCATCTTATAATTTCACTCTCATCATTTTTCCATAACGCGCCCAAAGGAATATAACTTTAGAAATGATAACTGCCGCCCATGGACATCTGCAACACCCGTAGCATGGCAGATGCGTTGCCACCTGTTAAGTAATGTACCTCACTCACTAGACGAAACGCATCCATTTCAAGCAATTAATAATATCTTATACTTTAAACGAGCAATTCTTGTATATATATATTTAATTGGAATCTCGGAAACGGCTCCAGCGATTTTCATGAAATTTAGTATGTGAGTAGATTCGGGGGCGAAAAATGGATCTGACTAGGTTTCATTTCTAGAAAATCTCGTTTTATTTCACTTTTCAGGGAATGAAAAAAAAATGTTATAATAGCTCGGTCGGTAGTAGGGCGGCCTCGGGCGGCCGCTAACAAACAGCCACGAAGCAGAAGGCCGTGGTTCGTATCACGATCATTTACACACTTATTTTTTTACTTTTTTTCGATTCCAGATCATTGCTTTCTGTATTTGTTATTTTTTGTCGATTTGTTATTTTGTTATTTTTTTCCCTTTTTTTTTAAAGTTCTTTCTTTTGTGAATGTGTGTGTTCTTCGTTTCTCGGTCCTCCAGGTACTAGAAATTTAAACAAATAATTTTTTTCTTGTATAAATTAATAATATTTTTTATTTCTTATAATATAGTGGGCCACGGCTACCTCACTCACAGACGAAACGCAGAAGTATGACACCCCCACTTGAGGCTGGCCTTCTGTGAGTGGCCCTACCACTACCAAACACCACTTACTCGGCTGAGTCCGGTCGAGGGCGGAGCTTCCTAGACGCGGCCAGAAGAGGTCGCGCCGTGACGGAAGAGAGCGTCAGCAAGGAGTCCTCCTCTTGCTCCGTCGGTGACATAGCCGACAAGTAGGCGCCGACTTGCTGCAATATAAATCTTTCATCGTCATCGTCATCCCAGCCTGTTTGAGTCCACTGCTGAACTTAGGCCTCCCCCACAGACTGCCACCATCCTGAGCCACCTGCATCCATCGACTTCCCGCACATTTTTACGGGACGTCACTCCATCTAGTGGGGAGTCGTCCTATACAGCGTGTCGTTACCATCGCGACAATAAATGTACACACGTCTAACGCTACTTGCCAATAATCATAAAAAACATGAACGTTAAACAAAATCCATAATTTAAAAAAATGTATTTTTTAAACAAAGTAATTAAGTAAAAAAGAAACAAAATTTGTAACATCCTATACAACTCGCGTCACAGCGTCGTATTACAAGCCTCTCCTTCTAACAGTGTGTTTTGTCTCTTTTAAATTCATTCAACCCATTCATATGCTTTTTGACCTTTACAAATGCACTTTACGTTACGCTTTTATAGGTGAGGGTGTTCTAAAATTATTTGTTTTGGAAAATTTAATAACTCTGTAAATATTGATGTTTAAAGAATTGAAAATTTTAATACAACTTTAAAAAGTTATTCCCTATATGCGTGTTCATTTATTGTCGCGATGGTCACGACACGCTGTATACATCTTTAAATATATAAAAATTTCGTGTAACGTGTACGTTGTTTGTCCGCGATGAACTACTAATCTACTGAACCGATTTTAATCAAATTTTGCACACTGTGTGCAGTTTAATCCAACTTGAGAGATAGGATAATTTATACCTCAATTTATAGTAGCAATATTTTTTTATTGCAAATTGAATCCACTTGAACAAACACAAAGACATTCACGAAAATCTATCCAGCCGTTTCGGAGTTCAGTGAGATGCACAGAAGAATTACGTCCCTACTTTAATATTATAAATTGTGAATGTAAGTTTGTTACGCTTTCACGCCAAAACTACTCAACTGATTATCATAAAACTTTGTACACATATTCTTAAAGGCATTAAAAAGGACATGGGAATCTTTTTATTACAAAGAAATATGTTTTATAAAAAGATATGGCCGAATGTGGCCGCAGGTAAAAGCTATTATACATATAACAAGTAGAATATCATTTAAATAACAAAAAAAATCCGACTGCGTTCCTGTGTAATTTTTTTGCTTTTATATACCCAGTGTCACTCTCATAGTAAATACGAATCTAACGACACCTCTCAAGCTAAAATCCATCAAGCATACACACATAACTATCGGTTATGTCTTTCGAGAGCATGTTTATTTGCATGTATGCATGGAGATACATGCAAACATACATACTCTCGAAAAACATAACCCTCCTTCTGGCGCAGTCAGGTGATAAATATAAAGGTACACGAGAAGCCACGTCGAAACTAACCGTGGCTAATGGCAGCTCGAGGAGGAGACTCGCCGGTCGCTCCCTCTGCTCTGTCGAGAGGATCCTCTGCTCCGGCGGCGCTGACTGCACCGACAGCAGTGAGCCGGCATTATCCGGCGAGAGGGCCGCCTGCGGGCGAGGGTTTGCCAAGCTTAACGCGTCGCGATAGAATTCAAATTGCAATGGCAACAGTTCAGCAGAAATAACGCTTTCAACACCTTAGGGGCAACCATTAATCACGTGAGGATCGAAAGGGGGGGGGGAGCGGGCTTGGCAAAAATCACAAAATATCACGAGGTGAATGGGGGGTGTAGTTGTATATCACGTATATTTAAGCGACGTGTAGTGTGATCTTGGTCCGCCGTTAATTTTTTCATAATAAAATTAGATTATACTGTATAACTTTTATTATAGATAATATTCTAAAAAGTTACTAAAAAATACACGTGATTTTGGGTGGGGGTTTTTCGGGGGTAGTCTTAAACCTCACCACGGGGGTGGAGGGGGTTAAAACAGCTAAAAAAAACATCACTTGATTAATGGACGGCCCCTTAGTAGCTACAAGGAATTTACGATGAACCTATTAAATCTGCTATTAATACCAAATAGGTCATTTTACCAATAGGTCATTAATAATCAATTATCTGAGTTATACCTTACCAGATTTATACTCTACCTGCAAATGAAATCTTTGAAATCAAACAGAAAGAGGAGACGTAGGTTATCCTTCATAATTATACAGAAGAGGACCGCAACGCCAATGACATTAATAAAGTTCAGTGGCACATCAAATACTTAAACTAATTTAATTCTTGCTTGGAAAGACTTCTTCGGCTTTCGCGCTTTCTTGAAAAGACATTTATCAAGCCATTAAAAATATTCGCAGGTGTGAATACAGATAGATTTTTGTAAACAAATTTAGCAAAAGCTCACTAAGAGCTATTTTTACTAACCTCTACATTCTAAGCAACAACAGATACGCTTTAGGTACTGCTGCACGAGTAAGCCGCCTAAACTGGGTTAATGCCTGTGGTGGCTTCACAAACTGGCGTTATGTAAAAGCATTTATACTTTCCATTTCGTTTGGTGAGTGAAAAGCCCACGCTCTCAATTGTTGGTAAGTCTTCGTCAACATCTCTGGTCGAAACGTCCCCACAACTTGTCACACAGGTCACGAACATGGCATCCAACCTAACGCCTACAGAGGGTAAATTCACGACCCAAAGCGCTTCTCACCGCTCCCAGCCAACGAATGAGCTAAACGGCCGATTGCCACGCCAACGAAAATCTCAAACGCTTATCTACATTGTTTCTCCGCATTTCAAGCAATCTATTGTTATATCCTTTACACCATAGAAACAATTTAAACCCGATGTGTAAGACTGCTTTAGGTCACCTCGGCGATCGCGTCCGATGCCGGCAGGTCGATGGAGCAGGAGAGGGGAGCGGGCGAGGTAGGGGGCGCTGATGAGCCGAGCACCTGACCTTCGAGCCTCGCCAACTCCTGTAAAGAGAAGACATCCTTTGTCCAAGTGTCTTATAATATACCAGCGGACCCAACAGACGTTGTCCTGTACTGAATGATTACTTCTTGGCCCCCGTAGGTCTTGGCGTGATGTTAAATACGCTATAACCTTCCTCAAGAATTGGGCGGATGTAAAAAGATCTCTTCAAATCCGACTGGTATTTCCAGAGATTAGCGCGTTCAAAGAAAGAAACTCTTCAGTGACTCCGTGGCGTAGTTGCCAAAGTATTGGCTTCGGTGTCGGGGGTCGTGGCTTCGATTCCCACACGGGACAACTATTTCTGTGTCCCGCAGACAGTTGTTTCGCATCTGGGTGTTTTTCCGCGTGAAATCTATGTTTGTAAAATGTCCTTACAACACAGGATTATGTTCTATCCTAAAGCAAGGGCAACGTATTTGAAAAAAAAACGAAAATCCAAGATTGTGGACTTCAGAAAAGAAATTCTAAAAGATTTGTGACAGAAAGAAATCGTGTCCGCTCGAAGGCGTTAAATAAGCGAGAGAGTGAATATTGTTCCCTCTCAATTTCAAGAAACCTGTGTCAAAAAAAGTATGTTAAGATGTTTGGTAAATTAATTCATTTTTGATAACGAAGCATTAAAAAACTAGTAATAGATTCTCCATTGTTACAATATATGCACTTTTAATTTTTGGTAGAGAAAAACCCAACAAAGTACAGAAAACTGTAAATAAACTGTAAGTCTATTGCAAGACATGAGAACCAAGCTCAATGAAGGAACAAGACTAGGTTGTTGTAGGAGGCCTCGTGGCCCACGGAACTAACATTTTTGTATGAAAATAGCGTGTAGTGGCCTGTAAAATAGGTTTGAATCTAAGTTGTGGCTACCATACTGAACCGGTGGTTCAGTGTGGTTTGGCTCACAGGTGACCCGCGAGGCTCCAATGAAAAGTACTATACTTTTAAGTTGCGTTCAACGTGTTAAGCGTCCATTACGTAATGGATTCGAACAGCAGAAATGCCAACGTAAGGTTTCTTAAATTATTCTATTGAATCAATCATTTGCTGCCACAAGTTGTGGAATTAACTGTTCACAACTTCACGTTATACCTGTAATAGACAAATTATGACATAAATAAATAAATATTATGTACTTATTTCTCTATGGCATTTTACGAACTGTGCCATTAGTGAATCATATAAGCATTACTCCAGTATTAGTATATATATGAATATAATATATGAACTTATTGTATTCTTTACACGTGAAAAATGCGTCTTAAAAGCTCGTAAAGGTCAGTAGCTTTTTAAAATTAGTGACCCTAACGACCTTTTAAAATAATGTTCCTCGCTTTTTCTGGAAAGATCTAAATTTGCGAACCAAAGTTGGTTTATGAAACAGTCCGTGCCATATTACCTGTATAGTGTAGTTTTAGCTTTATTTAAATGTAGTAGTTTATTTAATTTATGTAATTTCAGTGTAGTATTTTATGTAATTTCAGTATAATATATTTCTAAAGCTCCCTATTTATAATTTTTAATTCGATCGTTTGCTAATTGTTTCGTTGCAATATGAGTTTAAGTGCAAACTCGCTGAGAAGTTCACCTCTATGACAATGGTCGTTCGATCGCTACTCAGCTGTATTTTTTTTTAAATAATGATTTTATGGGCTGGTAACAAGAGCTTTAAGCCAAATACTCAGATGTAGAATTTTTCGGCCACTTGCTTTAATATAAGTTTGGATGTTGCTGTACATTAACTTCATATCTTACAAGCTAAATCCGGCCACGCTTCGCTGTGGCTTTTCATTTGAAATTGGAACATCGAAGTAAAAAGTGTGTCATACCCTCCTGTTCAATATGAAGTTCATCCATCAGGTTAGTTATTGAATTTTGTGGACACGAAAACTGTGGACTTTTAACTAAGAGAAGCTCGCTGGGCGTAGTAACACGGCCTCACAGAAGACCGGCTTTTTTTTATTGTTATAGATACACCAACAGTATACATATTTACACAACTTACACAAAAAGGAAAAAATAAAAAACATTGGACCCAATAAGTACACCGATAACAGGTGTGTACAACATTTACAATATTGTGACAAAGTTTAATAAACAAAAAAAACTTTAACTTTCAGCTTTCGGCTTTCAGTAACATTTGTTAAATAATTCAGGACATATTCAGGACATATTACATAGCATTATCTAGTCTCAAACTAAGCAAAGGTAGTATGGATACTGGGTAGCTGATAAACATACTTAAATGTACTTTTATTTTGTAAATAAGTACATATCATACGTATATAAGCAGCCAGACACTGGAAAAAGACTATGTTCATCACACAATATTTTGCCAGTAATGGGGATCGAACCCACACTGTGTCATAAGAAACGGGTATAGTATACACTACGCCCCTCGGGTCGTTGTTTTGACACGAGTGTGTATATATATATATATATATATATATATATATATATATTTTTTTTTTTTTTTTTTTTTAAACATTGCCCTTACTTTAGGATAACATTATCCTGTGTTGTAGGGACGTTTTACAAACATAAATTTCACGCGGACAAACGCCCAGATGCGAAACAACTACCTGTGGGTCACACAAATAGTTGTCCCGTGTGGGAATCGAACCCACGACCCCCGACGCCGAAGCCAATACCTTGGCAACTGTGCCACGGAGTCATCACGGAGTCATCTTGTATCTTGTATTAACTGATGTTTTTGCTTTCAGTCCCGAGACTATTAAAGCTTCATCTGACACGGAACCGGTGGGCTAGCCAGTACCCACGGGTTTGTGAGTACACGAGTAAATTGGCGAGTTCAGCTGCTTTCATAAACGTGACATCCTTCGTTCACTGCAATTTGATCGATAACCGCCCACGTTAACTCCGCAGCAAGGCGCAGTTTGGCTTAAGGCCAAATTTCCACCCTTTTGGTGATTACAGTAAAAAAGGTTTCACGAATTGTACTGTAGTCCACGAATCAAACATCCATGCTTCCATAATAATATTATAAACTAGCTGCTGCCCGCGACTACGTCTGCGTAGAATAGGATGAAGGCGTAACATTCAGACAGAAAGACAAGAAAGAGTCAGTATGTAATGTATAAATTACGTCTTATTCTGATGTATAAGCTATAATATTGAAAAGTTTCATTAAAATACATTCAGTAGTATTTGCGTGAAAGAGTAACAAACATCCATCTATACATACAAACTTTCGCCTTTATAATGTTAGTAAGTAAAATGCGAAAGTAACTCTGTCTGTCTGTCTCGCTTTCACTCCAAAACTACTGAACCGATTTAAATGAAATTTGGTACACAGATAGGCTGTTTTTTTAAATGGATTTTTTTAAAGAAAAATATTTATTTAAGGGCTTCTACGCGAATGAGGCCGCGGGCGAAAAGCTAGTTTAAAAATATGTATAAAAAAATAAGTAAATTAATGTAAGTATGGGTGGCGATATATTTATTCATTGAACAAGATATGTAGCGAGGTAGATAAGGAAGCACGATATGGACGCGAATCAATGGCGGATTTACCAGGTGGCAAATATGTAAATCCGCCACTGACGCGGAAACATCTGACGTAGCATCTCTTTTAATGCTAACCAAGTCTAGTAATCTACCTATTGTAACCCAACTGCCGACACATATGCCGTGGCTGGCGCTGTCGTGCTGCGGAGAGGTAACTGACCTTAAATATGGGCCAAAGTTCAAATGAAATAAGCTCCTACACTATTTAGCGAGATGGTCAGAAACAAAAATATTTTTGACACTCATTACATTAGTCATTCGATGACTGATTAAACAATTACAAGAGAAATTAGTTAAATCCTAATAACATATATAAATTGTTTTTCACGTTGTTTTTCCGCAATGGACTCCTAAACTACTTAACCGATTTTATTCAAATTTGCATACTGTGTGCTGCTTGATACAACTTGAAAGATAGGATTTTATGCAAATTATTTGTTTATTATACGACAAATTATCTGTGAGTTCCATAAGATTTTAACAGATGGCGGTGTAAGCTAAATATTTTCTGCTGGATTGAGTAAGTAACCAATAGATGGCGCTATGTTAAAAGTCGAAACGTATGGACCCGGGCGATTTGGCGCAGGCGAAGTTACATGGGCCAGCCAGCATATTTATAGATGTGGTGACCACGTTTTTGATCGTCAGGCAATGCACTTGCTGTTTCGCTTTTCCATCTTTATAAGCTCATCGAAATGTGAACACTGTAACTCTATGCTCACCCTGTTTTAGGAAGACGCGAAAGTTTGTACGTAACTTGTATTGAAACTTGACATAAATGACTGAATTGAATTCTAAATTAAATAAGGTATTATTCTATTTCTTCCTTTAAAAAGATGTACATATAGCAAAGATGATAGAAGCTTTAAGTATAATTGATACGGCTGGTATCTATTATTGTGTTCTCTGAGTGAATTCACAAAGATTGCGTTAATAATTTGTTGTGGATATAGTAAATAAATAATTTCTATTTATTCTTTCCTTGTGTTGTAATGATAGTGTAAAGTTTTGCAACTAAAAAAATAAATTATTATGCAAATAATTATTAAAATCAGATACGTCTAGATCTGGAATAATTGTCTGTGGGTGGCGTTACCATACGATGTGTTCCAACACTATGCATTACTTACTAGATGTGGGTGTGCTATCATTTGATAGCGACCCATCGATCAACTTGCGTTGCCTACAAGTGACCTTCAAACGCCAGAAATGACCTCCCTTCCCATTAATTAATGGACACAAGTGACTGGTCAGAGGTTAATTTGTTATTTACGACCTACCACGCCTTAAAGGAACCCATCGAAGTTGCATCGTTAAAACATTGCAGTGCAAATTTATTTAGGCGCACCCATTGGCGTATCAAGGGTTATTTTTCAGGGTGGGCCTGGGCCTTTACTGCTTCGCATTATAAAAGTAATAGTTCGTTATCGTTAATATTTTTTTTTAATTTCTTTTTTAAAATAGTATGTAATAAAAACTAAGTATGTACATAGATTTCTCGGCTGTAGATAGTCATTTGATTTCAATGATTTTTTTATGAAGTTTCTTTTCTTAGGTATCCAGCCTAGAATTTCGAATCAGTAACCTAAAATCCTGGGGTGGGCACTAGATAGCACTGGGGTGGGCATGACCAACCCGACCCCCTGCTATATACGCCTATGGGCGCACCACGTAATAGTTAATATTACAATTCAAAGCCTCAATTACGATTTATTTACAAGCAAAAAATTTATGGTTATTTTATACTTTAATAGCCATGATAGCTCATTGTCCGGGCGCTCACTTTTAATTCAAAATACCTACTCGAGCAACCTGAGTTCGATCCCCGGTGCCGGCACCAATGAAGTTGTTAATTTGTGCTGACATATCACATGCTCAGCGATGAAGGAAGACATCGTGAGGAAACCTGAACATTTTCGAAATAATTTGAAAAAAAATTGGAACATATGTGAAGTCCGCCAATCCGAAGTGGGGCCGCGTGGTGGACTATGCCCTGATACCCTCTGTATAGAGGAGGCCTTTGCCCAGCAGTGGGACATGTTAAAATTTATTTAATTGATTACGCCAACGTTAAAGTTATTTATTCATTTACTCGACGATGACTACGCTGGCTCAATAGCGTGTTTGGTATTGCGTTCGGTACAAGGAGTCGTCTTGTATCTTGTATTAACTGATGTTTTTGCTTTCAGTCCCGAGACTATTAAAGCTTCATCTGAAGCAGAACCGGTGGGCCAGCCAGAACCCACGGGTTTGGGCCCTCCGCTGTGGGTAGGGCCACGCATGTGCTCATGCGTGCGTTTAACTATGGTACGTCATCTAAGGGCCATCGAGGTCGTGGTTCGGACCGAAACCCCGATGGCCGTCGACTGTGCAATTAGCTAATCGGTGGCTGGGGGCGGTGAGAACCGCCCCGGAACGCGGGTGTACCTTGTGTACGCGTTGTGTTGGTCTCGCCGTACTCGGAGGCGAGGGCGAACTAGTGTTTGTTGTTGCACTAACTGTGGGTGTAGTGTTGTCCGGCGGGACCCCCGGCAGTGGGTCCGGCGTGTCTAAGTCCCCTTCCTCGACCGGGTCGATTAGAACGTTTCGCGGGCGACGCTTGTTGACGTTCGCGACGTACCCGACGTTGGTCGGGTTGGTAATTTGCTGCGCTTACCACCAGAGGGTTGGGATGATGTTCGGCTCTATCGAAGAACCGTTTGGTCAGGTCTTTAAAATATTCGCGAATCGTCGGGAGTCTGCAATCGCTGTGCAGGTCGACGTTGCGTTGATACCACTGCGCACCGGTTGCGCGGCGGATGAACTTATTTTGTACTATTTGCAACTTGTACAAGCGAGTGGGGTGCGTGTGGGCGAAGGTCATGCATGCGTAAGACATAATAGGTCGTACGCAGGTCTTATATAATAATAATTTGTGCCTTAAGGGCATTTTACTTTTAGCGTTAGTTAAATTGTGTAGCCGGCCGGAGACGAACGCGGCTCTATTGCGAACGTTATTAATGTGCGTAGTAAATGACATACGCGAGTCGAAAGTGACTCCGAAGTATTTGACCTTTTTCTCCCAGGGGAGCGGTTGGCCATAAAAGGATATTTGCCCCAACTTTCTGCATTGACGAGGGCCATTATAATTTATTATTAAAGATGTGACGGGTAAGTACTTCGTGTGAAGTGAATCGCCACTCTCTTTTCGGGATTTATTTCTATTCTCTATTTGCGGAACCAATCGCCGAGGCGGTCGGCAGCGCTTTGGAGTCGAGCGGTTAGTTGTCTAAGGTTGCGGTCTGAATAAAAGAGCGCCATGTCATCCGCGAAAAGCGCGAGATTAACGTGGGGGTCTTTAGGTATATCGCTCGTGTAGAGCGTAAAGAGCAAAGGTGAGAGGCAGGAGCCTTGTGGTACGCCGGCCGTGAGGCGGCGGCTAGTGGAGAGGGTGCTTTCAACTCGATATCGAAAAGAGCGGTTCGACAGGAAGGCCTGGATGGTGTGTACGAGCCTATCTGGCACTTTGAGTGTGTACAGCTTGTAAAGCAAGCCGTTGTGCCAGACCTTGTCGAATGCTTTTGCGACATCGAAGAAAAGAGCCCCTGTACTAATATTAGTATAGTTATAGTATACTAATAAACATATGTTTAGGGTGATTTAGGCCTTTTAAGGTATGTTCCGTTAGGCGGAATAGTTGATCGGGACAGGAATGTCTAGCTCGAAAGCCGAATTGTTCCGCCGGCAGAAGGCCGTTGGAAAACACGTGCTCATTGAGCCTGTTTAATAAAAGCCGCTCGTAGAGCTTCCCCAGGCAACTGAGGAGGCTGATGGGACGATAACTAGAGGGCTGGTTGGCTGGTTTATTAGGCTTGCGAATGCCGATAATCCTGGCTTCTTTCCAGTCGTCTGGAAAGGAGCAACTAGAGAGTAAAGTATTGTAAATGGTCGCCAGTAAACAGATAAGCGGCCCAGGGAGAGCTTTAAGAATTTTGTTACTAATATTATCTGGGCCCGGGGCGGATTTGGGGTTTAAGTTTTTAATAATATCTTGAACCTCTTCGGGGGTCACTGAATTCAAAGGATCGCCTTCCGTTGGAAGCGCAGCCCTAATCTCGATTACACGGTCCACCTCCGTTAGGTGGGCTGTATCGATGTGTTCGCGCGATGGCGTACATTGCTGCTCTAGGTTGTCCGCAAGGCATTCGGCTTTTTCGGAGTCATCTAGGGCTACTGAAGCGCTATTAGGTCTAACTAACGGCGGTAGAGATTCGCGGGGGTCTGCTTTCAGACTGCGGACCAACCGCCAGTAGGCGGTGTGCGATGGCTCGATGTCCTCTAGGAGAGTGTCCCACGTTGTATGTCGGTGTTCCGATACACGATCTTTGACTTCTAGCTGAAGGCGTCGAAGTAGGGTTCGGTTCGATTCCGATCGGTATCGGTCGAAAGCGCGTTTGGCTGCATTTTTCTGCCTAATTAGGAGTCGCAGTTCGGGCGGAAAGTTAAACCGTCGATCGCCCGACAGTTTAACCGTCCGTTCCGAGTCTGCGACTGTGGAAGTGATGGTTTCTCGGAGACTTGCTATCGCTCGATTTGCGTCATCGAACGTAGCTATCGTCTCGGGTAGGTCGACTAAGTCCTGGGGGTCCAAGGCCTTGAGTTTGACCTCAAGACGATGCCAGTCCACTACGGATTTGGTCGGAGGGACCGCGCTGGCGTTCTGGCCCAGTTTACACAGGACGGGCCTGTGACAGTCTAGTTCATGGATTGTCTCTATCGACTCGATGTCGAGCGAGACCTCCTTGAGTAACATGATATCTAGGATACTCGGTGTCGCGTGTTGGTAGTTGTCCACCGTAGGATACCTAGTGGGAGTCGCAGGAGCAATTATGCTAAAGTTTAAATTATCGGATAAGCTAAAGAGATGCTTTCCGTTGTTATTTGGGATGCTGTGGATGTCCCATGAGCCGTGTTTGCAGTTTAGATCTCCTGCAATTATCACGGAAGGGCCTAAGTTAAGTAGCGTATCTAGGTCGCTTTGTAATAAGGTTTTGTTCCCCGAGAGGTAGGCTGAGACTAGTACAAGCGGCCTATGGCCGGTGAGCGCTAACCTACACGCGGATGCCTCTATATGGCTTAGCTCTGGAATGTCGAGCGGGCTACAGTGCAAGGACCGTTTGTAATAAATTAAGGTGCCTCCCAGACGGTTTGCTAACCGGTCGTGGCGGACTATGTTGTAGTTTGCGATTCTGGGATCGCGTACACTAGATTTTAAGAATGTCTCTTGCACTAGAAAAATATCTATGTTATAATCGCGAAGGAATTCCGCGATTTCGTCCCTTTGACCCTTTATGCCGTTTGCGTTGAAATACGAAACAACCAGAGCCCGAGGTTTTGTTCTACCTGCGGTTGTACTTCCCATTAAAGATTTTTATGAGTTCTAACTAACGACGCGGCGGAGCGCGGTTTTATTGCGCGGACTATTAAGTTTATGGTTGGCTTGTAAATGTCCAGAGGGCTTCTACAAGCATTTTATGTTCGCTAATGGCTTTAAATCGCGCGTTGCCAGATGTGGCGGCCGCTATTTTAGCGGACAATACGGCGAGTTCTCGTCTATTAATGCGGTCTAATAAGGCGCAGATGTTGGCATTTGGGCGAACGGGTCGTCCTTGTTTTCGGCGAGAACCGACGGTGTCGACTGCACCTGCGGCGTCGGCGCCGTTTGATAGGCGGGAGCGATTGGTCGTGAGGCGACCGGGGGCGCAACTATCGACGACTGAACTACGACTGGGGTTTCGCCCAGGCTTTTACGACGGGTACGGGCGCGGGAACGTATTTCACGGGCGCGGGTTTGGACAAAGTAGACTTCGCGGGAGCTTTTCTCGCGGGAGTTTTTGGGGCCTTAGCGCAGCCCCTGTAGCTATCCGGGTGGCACAAGGAGTCGTGTATCTTTCCACAATGGACAAGTATCTGTGACCCATAGGTAATTGTTCAGGATCAAGGTGAATGACTACAGACAGATGGTCCGTCGTAAAAAACCTAGCCAATACATTAAAACACGATTCAAATGTTGTTCCGACCCCATCTAGGTGGGGGAAAACGGCATAAGGGCGGGGAAATGGTGTCTAGTCCCTCGTTCAAATCGTTTTAGTGCCATCTTGCCTCAATCGATGAAAGCTCTTTGTTGTCTAGACAGACAGAACTGCTTTTCTGAGAGACGAGTAGTATAATTGAGTTGTAATTTACGCGAAATACTCTTCGAGTAACGTTTACGTTTTCAAGTAACGTGGTTAACTAGAAAGGCTCACGTCCGGTTTCTGAGACACTGATAATCGTAGAAATTAACTAATCAGCTGTCAAATAATAAATATTTTTTTAGGACACATTTTTACACAACGTTCTCTAGTCCCAAACTAAGCAACGCTTGTACTATGGGTACTAGATAACAGATAAACATACTTAAACATACTTTCCTTTTGTAAATAAATACATAGTATACATATATAAACACCAAAACACTGGAAAAACACTATGTTCATCACACAATATTTTTCCCACAGTGGGGATCGAACACACCCTTTAATGCAGGAGGCAGGTACACTACCCACTACGCCATTCAGGCCGTCAAATGAGTTGCCAAAAGGATGGTTAACTAAGTAAAAGTTGGCCAGCACGATCAGAATGATTAATTCAAAGAGGTTTTTGTTAAACGTGGCAACCCTACGGGTGTTCCACATGTCGATGGACGGTTATCATGAGCCGCCAGCTAGTTCGCCACTTTCTCACATAAAAAAAATTCTGCGAGGCCGTGGTACTTACCGGACAAGCCTGTCCATTGCTATCCACAGCAGAATGCTGCCGCTTGGCCCTACCTAGTTGGGTGGTAGAGCCACGTAGCTCAAAGTCAAGAGCATTAATATTTCTACTCCACTCCCGTCTTACACAGGGAGGCTTTTCTAAGTGTATCCATTTTTTTAAATTAAATTTAAGACATAAATATTGTTATGTAAAAAATGATAAATATTCAAAATCACTCGTAATTAATTAATTACATTCATTTGAACTTATCTGAGAAAGTGCGTGATTTATGGGCAACTCATTTATTTTACGCGCGATCTTTCATAACTAACACGTACACAAGCTCGTTTCAAAAGTAATACGACGCATTTATGAATGACTTCCGCATTGTCAACAAGTTCTATTTTTAGGGAATAGAATGGCCAATTTTTTGAAAAAAAAAAGGTTCTTTTTATTTCAATAAACGATTATACTACCGAGTTTGAACATTCTGTGTGAATTTGGGCACCTTTAAAAAAGCCACCTTGTATAACATCCGAGACCAGGTCGAACGAAGTGTAAATACTTCAATTCGACGAAAATCCACAGTCACTAACAAACTAGAGGTACACTCGTGCACGAGCACTTAATGCAAACTAAGCCAACAGCCTACAATTATGTCTAACAGCTGGGCCTATTCTGTATGGTATTATCTTAACTATGAACAATAGTTCATAGTTAAGATAATACCGCGTAATACCATAAGACCATAAGATAATATACGTCCATCACGCGACTGACGGACTCACTACAGATTGACGGACTTCACATATCTTCGGACTTCACATATCATTTTCATTTTGTTATTATTTTGAAATTATATAGGCCTTCTCACGATGTTTGGTCTCTTCGCCTCTGAATACGTACGGGACACATGATAAGTCAGCGCTTAAAATTAACATCTTCATCTTCATTAGTGCTAGCACCGGGTTTGAACTATCTTAACGTGGTAGGGTAGGGTAGGTATCCGTAACAATGGTAGGGCCATGCAACACTGTTGCACAAATGGGCAGGTCCGTCCGGGTAAGTACCACGACCTCACAGAAGACCGACGTGAAGTGGGAGTATAATACTTTCGCGTTTCGTCTGGTGAGTGAGGAAGCCGGCGCCCACTTTATCTAAAGGTGGCGACGCATTTGCAACTCTACCGGTGTTGCAAATGACCATGGGCTGCGGTTATCATTTAACATCAGGTGTACCGCCAGCTCGTTTGCCACTTTCTCCCAAAAAAAAATCTTGAATTAGAAGCGAGCGCCCGGACACTTAGCTATCACGGCACATTGAGTCAAGTCGGGAAGCTCTGATTTGACTCAATCGCTTGACCTGCATCACCGTCTGACGACCTTTGCCGCATCATAAACTAGGCTGGCGTGCATAAGCGAATACCAGCACTAGGTCGTGTCACGACCTCCGGCATTAGCAGCGAAGTGCGCACGGTATAAAATGACCGAGAGATTACCGGTTCACGGGTGCTATGTATTCGATTGTTCATGTGTTCTCATATTCGATTCCCTCACGGGACAAGTGCTTGTGCGATCCAAGGATAAATACTCCGTATACGAGTGTCCTTATAAAGCTAGCCATGTCGTTAAATACCAGTAACAACATAATTCAAGCGTTGTGCCGACCCCAAAAATGGTGGGATTAGGGCAAGAAAAAGATTACCTATAAAATGGCAGAATATATACTTATTGTGTTTATTTTTGGCTGGATTATCTCAGCGCTTGCTTTTAATTAAGTATATTCAAGCATCTTGAACTTGTTGACAAGGCGGTAGTCATTCATAAATACCTAAATTTTACTGTTCACGCACACAAACGAACTTGTGTGATAAATGAGTTGCTTATAAATCCCACACATTTGAAATAAGTTCAATTGAATGTAATTAATTTAATTACTAACGAGTTATTTAAAATATTTATCATTTTTATATAACATCATTTCTGTATTGAATTTAATTAAAAAAATGGATATACTTAGAAAAGCCTCCCTGTATATTATAGCACATAGCTCCTACGCCAGCCGTGATGGCTCTGTAAGCCGTGATAGCTCAGTCTCCGGGCGGTCGCCTTTATTTCAATATACTCGAGCAACCTGAGTTCGATTCCCGGTGCCGGCACCAATGAAATTGTTAATTTTAAGTGCTGACTCATCACGTGCACGGTGGTGAAGGAAAACATCGTGATGAAATCTCCATATTTAATAATTATAACAAAAAAAATATTTCGAAGATGTGAAGTCTAATCCGCAGTTTAGCCACGTGGTGGTCTATGCTATCACGCCCTCTGTTCGGTGGAGGCCTTTGCCCAGCAGTGGAACATGTATACGCTATATACATGTATACTTTACTTTACTTTTTTTTAAAAACATTGCCCTCACTTTAGGACATCATCCTGTGTTGTAAGGACGTTTTACAAACGTAAATTGCACGAGGACAAACACAACAACTATGCGAAACAACTATCTGTGGGTCGCACAAATAGTTCTCCTGTGTGGGAATCGAGCCCACGACCCCCGACGCCGAAGCCAACACCTTGGCAACTGCCGCGGAGTCGTCACAGCTCTACATTACTGGATATCTACCGACGGTGAACTGGATATCTACATAGTCTCCGACTACCGCAGTCACCGCAGACGTGACCGACCCAAGCCGGGGTCGTTGCACCACGTTAGGGAAGTGACGCGGGTCGATATCGTCCGAGCGGGCGCATCTTGGCACCGCCTCCATCCACCCACACCGACCTCCGTACTCACAGACACCGAATAACACTTGGCTAAAAAAAACAAAAAACCTGCCAAGCGCGAGTCGGACTCGCGCACGAAGGGTTTCCGTAACACAATCTATAATAACGGCAAAAAATCATTTAATAAAAAAAATCAATAATTCCGTTTTTTAGTATTCTTTATTTTTTATTTTTAGTTTCAGTTACCAAAGATATTGAAGACTTTTTTTTATATTACTTTTATTTGATGTATCTTTTTGACATTACCGCTTCTTTTTAGACGAAGACCTGGTTTCGAAACCGGACGGATGTGTACAATTCTTTCCTAATTCAGTTGCACGTCTGACATTTGCGACGAATTTTTCAGTAGTACCCAGCAATCTGCTCATTTAAAAGTCTGACGCCCGGTTTTTGAAAAACTGATCATTGTAGATGTTAACTAATCAGCTGTCAAAATAAATAAATAATAAATATTTTAGGACACATTTTTACACAACATGCTCTAGTCCCAAATTAAGCAACGCTTGTACTATGGAGTACTAGAAAACTGATAGACATACTTAAACATACTTTTTTTTTTGTACATAAATACAAATTATATATATATAAACACCCAGACACTAGAAAAACACTATGCTCATTACACAATATTTTTCCAGTAGTGGGGATCGAACCCACACCCTCTGGCGCAGAAGGCAGGTACACTACCGACTACGCCATTCGGGTCGTCAAATTTTTTCAAATTACATTCAAAGGTTTTCAAATTACGTTTTAGTTACAGAAAGGATGGTGAAACTCTCCGCATAGACCAGAATAAAATAATTCTTAATGATTAGAATGATCAATTCAAAGAGTTTAACCATCCTTTTGGCCACTCAAATGACATTTAAAAAGCCATTTGACAGCTGGTTAGTTAACATCTACGATGATCAGTGTTTCAGGAGCCGAGCGTGAGAGTCGGCCGAAATCGTAACGGCCGAAAAAAAACCTAAGCAGAACATGTCTAGCTGAAACGGTACTTGTATTATAATCGATCTGCATTCGTCTACACTTATACAACACAACCGTCCCCATCTCGTCATATTTCTATATTTATCAATAATCTTTTCGTTACGTGATTTGGAAGCCATTGAAAGGTCCGGCTGGACGGTTAATGTTCATAATTTAAAATCTGTTTGGTTGCATAGAAGTAAAAAAAACGAAAGTATTTCAATAGACGAGTACATAGTCCACCACGCGATCCCACTGCGGAATGGCAGACTTCACATACTTTCGGCTATTTCTCCACGTGCCGTTTCTCCAAAGAAATCCATTATACATTATAACGGATTTCTTTTAAATGTTGCCACTGTTCAACGCGTTCCCTATTTAATTCGTTAAATCCTATTCTTTTGCTTCCGGTGCCCTCGATTTTGTTCCGGGTTCAAAGCGCAGACGAAGCGATGACTATCGATCACACAAACATTCGTACCGTCGCGTCGTGAACCCACGGCTCGCTGCGCAGTTCGACATCATTGGGTCGCTAATTACACGAACCTTTTACTACTTACCGTCCATTCGTACCTTCCTTCCTTATTTACAAGAGTCATAAATAAAAATAACAAACACATATGACTAAATAATACGAAAACAACATTTGGTATAATCTAGTCACGGCTGATTAAGCCTTCAATTATATTTTGTTTTCATATATTATCAGTAAAAAACCCTCTCATGGAACTAATTTTGAAATCACCTTTATCATTATAATGGCCATACGCTACGGTGTACATATAAATTCGATTCAAAACAATTTCTTACAGAGTGTACAAAACAGAAAGAACTGTGTATATATGTGCTCTTTTGTATATATGTACTCACCTTTTTGAATATGAACTCGCGCGGCAGAGACATGGCGGTATGTCCGGGGGCGCTGGCAGAGTTACCGGGATCTGACCACTAAAGTTGTCGGATTCCGTCGATTCAAGCCTGACACTTCTGGTGCAAACGGCATGCGCCGCTAAATACATTGGTTTTGATACCGTGTACACTCGCGCTGAAGCCGTTTTAGTGGGTTCCCTTCGACTTCACGGGTAGGAGGATCGGGTAAAAGAAGGCCAGGAACTTTCCCGAACGCGACCACGTCCAATTACGGCGCGACTGTGCACGGCATCTTTGGTGTGAAAAAATATGACGAATGATCCCCCTCTGTTTTATGGATGTCAAAATTAGCGCGTATTATATGTTTTTCTTTAATCGGTTGCGGCGAATGTGACACGGCACCGCTCGACGATAATTCCCGATAGCGATTAACGCACGTTAGGCGGTCGACGCGCATGCGTTAAGACCAATCGATAAAATATGTACGGAAATACGGATTTTCTGCGCTGGCAGCACTCGCTAAAGCTGTCTAATGTGACATCTCGCTTTCGCATCAGGCTTCTGTGTGCTACTATTTCCTTCTAAAGGTGAATCATCATATATTTATGTATTAGTCACATAGAATCTCTATGAGGAACTATGTTCTACACAAATTTCTGTAACCTCATAGCAGTACATACAAAGTTTTAAAACATTAAAACAGTAGTCCAATACTACTTTTTAAGAAACTTATTTGAGATCGTCTTCGTCGGATCTAAGGAATAGTATCTCATTTTAACTGAAAATGTTTCCACGAAAGAATTTTATAGTAAGGGTTCAATAAAGTTTCATTTGGTTTACCCCAATAATGTTTTACAGTAGAGATATGATGTTAACGCGCCAGAATTGAGGCCACAGAAACGTCCTAATTGGGACGTTTGTCTTTAGTTCACGTTAAACCGGGTAGCAATTAAGACGCGGTGTGAAAAATTTTACAACAGTAACAACGTCGTCGTATGTCTTTGAAAGATGAACCAACTACGACTCTAAAGTTACCAAAATTCAAGGGATCTCATATCATATGAACTCTACTGTACCTTCGTTTATTAGTATATTTCAATTGTTTTCAATAGACTTTAATTTTTGGAGGTAAGAAAACAAAGAAAGAGACGGCAAATAAATCTAATACGGGGACGAGAAAGACGGATACATCTGCGGATATAGATTATATACGAATGTCGTAGGCAGTAACAGTAAAGTCAACATTACTCCACACACTCCACAGTTTTCAGTTTTCCTTTTTTCTGTCTATTAATTAAAAATGCGTTTTATGTATTATATTACACTAAAACGCAGCGAGTTCTAATCTGATTATTTATTAATTTCTTTCTTATTCATTTAAGATTTCTTACCAATGAGGTTCTACTTCAAGAGTGGATTGCGATCGTACGTAATCAAAGGAATGAGCCTGGTCGAAGACAATAAAATGCCGCATCTTGATAACTTTTTAAATTCCAAACCTTACCCAACAATTCGTCTATATTCAATAAAAATAATCCCGAAAATAAAATAAAACTCTGTAAGTGACAGAAAAAAAATAAGTTTATTTTCTCCGAAGGTGTGTGATGTTTTTTATTTTTTCTTTTGCATAGTAATTTGTTTGTTACTCTAAAGATAGGTCCTTTTATACCATTCCATTTTATATAAGTTCACAAATGAATGGCCCACTATCAGTTCGGCTTCGCCTTGCCCCTTCTGTTTCAAGAATTGGTTGTCTTGGCATATATTGTTATCCTTACTAATATTATAAAGGCGAAAGTGGGTGAAAATTTGTATGTATGAATGGATGTTTATTACTCTTTCGCGCAAAAACGACTGAATAGATTTTAATGAAATTTTACAATAACATATATTATACATCAGAATAACACATATGCTATAATTTATAAAGATACTATGTGAATTGTCCAAAATATAGGTAATGATAAGTGTCAACTAAGCGGGAAAAAATTCAGCGGCTGCGCAAGCAAAGCCGCGGTTAACAGCTAGTATCCAATGAAGCATACAAACAATTTCGAATATCGTTTTTACGATAATTCGAACGAGAGATGTCGCCATTGCCTTATGAAATTAAGATTTTATAGTGCCCATCTTTGACACTATAAAATGAATTGAAAATGAATTTATGATGAAAAAAACCGGCGAGGTGCAAGTTGGAATCACGCACAAAGGGTTCTTTAACATTATCTATGAAAACGGCAAAGATCTTGTCTGCTTTATGGGAGCCCCACTTAAATATTTGTTTATTAGTATTTGTTGTTGTTGTAGCGGCAACAGAAATACCTGTAAAAATTTCAACTATCACGGTTCATGAGATACAGCCTGGTGACAGACGAACGTACAGAAAGACAGACAGCGAAGTCTTAATGATAGGGGTCCCCTGGGTACGGAACCCTACAAATTAAAATTTGTAGAAAAAAGGATGAGGTCTTTCGCCCGTATGTGACGAGGATATCCGCTCCGTATTTGCAAGAAGGATAAAATTTTCCTTTAAACGAGCAATTCCTGTGTGTGTATATATATAGCGTGTCGTTACCATCGCGACAATAAATGAACACACATATAGGGGATAACTTTTTAAAGTTGTATTAAACATTTAAATTCTTTAAACATCAATATTTACAGAATTATTAAATTTTCCAAAACAAAGAATTTTAGAACACCCTTACCTACAAAAGCGTAACGTAAAGTTCATTTGTAAAGGTCACAAAGCATATGAATGGGTTGAATGAATTTAAAAGAAACAAAACATACTGTTAGAAGGAGAGGCTTGTAATGCGACGCTGTGGCGCGAGTTGTATAGGATGTTACAAATTTTGTTTCTTTTTTACTTAATTAGTTTGTTTGAAAAAATTTTTTTTTTAATTATGGATTTTGTTTAACGTTAATATTTTTTTATGATTATTGATTAATTTACCATCGCGACAATAAATGAACACACGTCTAACGCTAATTGCCAATAATTATAAAAAATATTAACGTTAAAAATATCTATAATTAAAAAACAATATTTTTCAAACAAACTAATTAAGTAAAAAAGAAACAAAATGTGTAACACCTATACAACTACATCTGACTGATTCATACATTCAGAGACTTTCATTTGTTGCCACAACGCCGCATTTGAAGCCTCTCCTTCTATCAGTATGTTTTGTCTCTTTTAAATTCATACAACCCATTCATATGCTTAGTGACCTTTTTAAATGAACTTTACATTAAAGTTTTATACTGTTCTAAAATTCTTTGTTTTGGAAAATTTGATAACTCGTTAAATATTGATGTTTAAAGAATGGTAAATCTTTAATAAAATTTTAAAAAGTTATCCTCTATATGAGTGTTCATTTAATGTCGCGATGCTAAAGACACGCTGTAATTATATATAATCGGAATCTCGGAAAGGGCTCCAGCGATTTTCATGAAATTTTGTATGTGCGTAGATTCGGGGGCTCGATCGGAAAATCGATCTAGCTAGGTTTCATTTTTAGAAAATGTACTTTTATCCCTGTTTTCAGGGAATGAAATATATCATTCGAATATGAGTAAATTTCGCCGCAAAAAAAAAACGATAGCTCAGAAGGTAATCGGGCGGCCCCAAAACAGACGCGGTTCCTATCACGATCACTTACACACTTATTTTTTTTTACTTTTTTTTTTCTATACCAGATCATTTTCTTTATTTTTTTTATTTCCAAAATACATGATTTTGGAACCAGGCACTATGACTTACCTGATATTTACGTGCTCAAGTTTACATTTACCTGATGCACGGTGAAAAGATTGTCGATACGAGATATTATAAAATAAATATTAGTAATAAATATAAAAATTCACAAAACACATTTATATTAATTTATTTTCTACAATTTACAGTATAAATCATAGTATTTTCTTGTTTTTGTTTGTTCTCTTTTTCGATACTGAACAGTTGACAGGGTCATGATATCAAAATTAAGTATTTCCAAAAAAAAAACAACAGTAAGAAAACAAATCAATCAAAAAAAGTTTAACAATATTATAAAAATAATTAAAAACGGATCTTAGAAAACTTTGTAAAAGCACCGCATTACTAAAGAAAATATTTGATAAAACAGCAACACAAAGCACACGGTCCCCATTTATTTCCCAAACACAGGCGCCTATTAAATATATTATATATATTCAATAGGCTAATTTTGATAATTATTTAATTGAGAAAACCTTTGTTATTTCTTTAAATTACTGAGAAATAGGTAAATCGTAGTCTGTTTTTCTTATCTAATTTCATAATCTCTCAGTAATTGATTAATGAATAACAATATTGTACTATACAGAGACGTTTGAAATATACACATTAAAAAGGAATGAAATACACATTAGACAAGCACACAGACATTTAACGATTATTTATTTGTTCAGTATTCAGGTAGTAGCTTAGCATCCATCGCAATAGCTTGTAAACTTAACATTATTAACCTAAATTTATTTATTATTAACCTGGAAAAAAATTGTGTCTCAATATGATATACTTTAAACTAATTTATTAATATATACCACAGTGTCTAAAAGATTCGTCCCCCACTAATTAATTAATACCAAGAAGAGGTGCTATCGATTCTTTGTTTTTTCTGTTAACATAACATACCATTGAAATTAGTAAATTATTTACAATCCTCAGTGACTAAACTAATTGTAATAACAATCATTTAATAGCAACTATCACCCACACTTAGACGTGTTTGAAAGCTTTAACAGTTTCAGACAAGTTGTAAAGAGTTTTATTGTAGTAATCCTGGGTCTGGATTGATCACAATTGGACATACAAAGGATAGTTTGGAAATTAATCATTTGGAACCATATGCAGGTTATTCCAGATTTTAGCAGGTCACGGACATGCTGTATGATTTTTGTTGATCAGTCATCGCACAGTACACAGTTTATAGGTATCGGATGGGACACTGCGTATACGAGGAAGGAGGCTATTGCTCTCTCGTTCACACTGCAGTCAAAATCGCTGTGCTCCGCACCAAATCAACATTGCGTGTAACATTATTATTTAGTTTTGTGAATATAAATACTAGAATAGAATAAACTGTGATAGTTCAAGTGTTTGAGTACTCGCTTTTAAATCAATTAACTCGAGGATCATCTTTCGATCTAATCTCGGTGTTGGCACCAATGAAATTGTTAGTTGTCAATTTTAAGTGCTGACTTATCACTTGCTCAACGGGAAAGGAAACTTGAATATTATCGAAATATAAAAAAAAATATTTCTTAGATATGTAGTCAGTGGTGTCGCGTGGCGGCAAACTCTGACTACATATCTAAGAAATATTTATTACTATTACCCTCTGTACAGAGGAGGTCTACGCTCAGCAGTGAGAGATGTTACTTTACTAAATTCTAGTTTACTATATGAACACGATTTTCTCAGTCGGCAAACTGAGCAAGCTTAACTTGGGCCTTTGAGTTAATTTGACAGCGGTCAACTTTAAAACCAACATCATAAGGGGTCTTCGTCCAGGAGCTCCTCGAAACTGGTCTGGGTCTCCGCTGAGGAGAAGCCTAGCAGCGCGTCGATTTTCGTGCCGAAGCCCGCGGTCTGGGTCTCCGTGGAGGTCAGGCTTAATACGGGACTAGATGACACGCTGTCGAAGAGGCGGGCCCCGAACTTGGGCGACTCGTACATGCAGCAGCAGGTTTGGGTCTCTTTTATGCTCAGGTCCGGCGACTGGGTCTGCGACGTGATGGTCTCCTTGTTAGATCGGGCCAGCCCGAACTCTACTGGGAACGTTTGCGTCTGGATGTCCGCTAGAGGGACGGCCTCCTGGAAGTAGGAGTCCTCGTCGCTGCCCTGGGACCTTAGTTCTAGAGCGGTCTGGGTGGATATCTCGTCGGTCTTCGCCTCTTCGGGCCACGAGGGGAGCGCCACGTCGTTCCTGATCCCCTCGAGGGCCAGGGTCTGCGTCGCCGAGGTCCTCTTAGGGCTGTCGCAGATGTAGTCGAGCTCCGTCCGCGCCCCGGCCCGCTTGGACCTCCTCTCGGCCCTGCGCTCCATTTTGTAGCGCTGGTGGAGAAGCGGGTGCCTCCTCATCAGGTGAACGAGCAGCCGCTCGTTGGTCTTGAACTGGCGGTCGCATACGTTGCACTCGTATGTGATGTTGCACGTGTCCAGGTGCCTCGTAAACGCACCGCCGGTGGGGAACCTCAGCTGGCAGTGCTCGCAGGTCCTGGCTTCAGCGCCGTGGACCTTGCTCAGGTGCTGGTTGAGGAACTTCCTGCCGGAGAAGCGTTTGCCGCCCGTGTCGGGGTGGTAGGAGCAGTTAGCAACTGGGCAGCAGTATTCCAACTCCACGGCGAAGTCTTTGGGAGCATCGTGTTTCCTCAGCATGTGAGTGAGCAGTTCCGGCTTCTTGGCGAACGTTTCTGCGCAGCGGAAGGGACAGGGGAGCGCTATCTTCGCGCTTGTGTCCGGTGCGGTTATCGTCACGACCAGCCTTTTGTCGTAGAGCATGGTTGAAACGCTGTTCTCTTGTTTCTCGACACCTATCGACTCTCCGGTCACGCCATGACCGCTATTTTGTGTAGCGGATTTGTTCTGAAACAAAGTTTTTGAAAGGTAATTTTAGGACCACTGTAATGTGATAAAGAATTAGCAAACAAGTTGTCATTATACAGCATGTCCTTAAAGTCAATGTTACACTTTTAGCTTTAATAATAATTACAACCTTAACCTTTAAAGCTATATTTAAACTAAAACTATTCGACAAAAGCATATAAATTTACAATATGGAACAAATTTAAATATTTTATATGCGTTTGCTTAGTGAAAACTGCACTAGGTTAGAACTCGAAGGGGTCAATACTCTCGATTAGCCAGTCTTGGACAATTAAAATTAGGTAACAGAATTAAATCGGATAAAATTACGTTAAACACTGAAACGTATTTTCACGATCAAATTTGAATCAAACTCAGCACATTCATCAAAGACCCGTGACAATGCAATAGTTTAAATAGTTTTTCCCATTATCCTGATCAGGATCTTCAGGATTAGATATATTCCAAATCCAATACCCGGTAGTGTCCTTGTGCCAACCGATTTCCATTTTTTTTGTTTCAGAAAAGCGTGGGATTGTTTTTTATGATTTTTCCATTATGACTCTACTTTTACCAGTATACTGTATATACTGTCATTAAAATATTATAACAACTTTGTATTATTTTTATTTATATTATTTTGACTCCAAGCATCCTGCGCTTTTCTACAATAAAAATTTATTTATGTTAAATTTATTGAAAATTATATTCTACTTTTCAGTTCGGTTACCTACAAAAGCATATTGTTTAGTTTTTTTTTAACTTTTGTATTTGAAATTTATAATATACCTTATTGTGTTAAATAATGGTAGGGTATCGCTTTGTTTGATGGCTAAATCTGGGCGCGTTTTAAGTGCATAGCTTTACTATCTGTTTTATCCAACCTCAAGAAGAAGAAGGAAGAGTCATCAAGTTATTCAAAATTGTAAATTTGAATAGAAGAACAAAATTGTTATTGGAATAGGAGTCTGGCACTTAAAAAATTAAATTTATTATAATAGTGTTCCTTTTGAACAAACCGATATTTTTTTTTTGTATTTATATAACTGATGTTACGCTTTCAGTCCTAAGACTATTAAAGCTTCATCGAACCCAGAACCGGTGCCAGAACCCACGTGTTTGAGGCCCTCCTCAGTGGTTAGGGCCGCGCATGTACTCGTGTGTTCGTTAATCATGGAATGTCGCTTACGGGTCATCGAGGTACGGCGCGGACCGTGACGCCGATAGTCATTGACTGTGAGTGAGGCTATCGGCGTCACAGTTATTCTTGTCTAGCTATCTGACATAGCTCTTGTATTTTACATAATGATTATGTTTCGTCAAAAATAAGTTCAAAATGTTTAAGTTGAAATAAACAGTTTTCTCATCAATCCTTAAGTGTCTTTTTTCTTTACCATTCAAGAGTTCTTTAGTTTTATGACCCCAAGTTTTTAGACAATATAGTATATTATTAAACATTAAGTGAACTAATTGTGAGTTATTTAATAAGTCCTTATAATGTAAATAAAAAACTATATGCATAAATGTATTACCAGTGTAGCATTGCTCTTGAGTATGGAGTCGGACTGTTGACATTGGGCGCGAAACCTCCGGCACTCCAGGAGAGTGTCTTCGCAAGATGCGCAGAGTAATTCAGAGAGTCTGTTTTGATCACTGGCCTGGAAACGCGAGTGAGAATTGAAGTTGGATTATTCAAATTACTTATTATTCCAAACTAACTCAAGACGTAAAGGACATTTGAAACCATGGATTACTCCTGGCATAATAAAATGTATCCGTAATAGGGACAGAATGCATGCAGCGGTCAATAATAATCCAGGAAATGAAATATTAAAATTTTCGTATATTAGGTATAGAACGTATTGCAGCAATCTGTTAAAAATATCAAAGAACTGTTACGAAAAAAGTGAGATTGAAAAAGTGTCCAAGGATCCTAAGAAGACTTGGAAAGTAATTAAACTAATAATGAGTCAAATGTTCTTTTAAAACTACAAGACAGTCCACAAAAGTCCTTGGACGCAGTCAATGACTTTTTCGCTAGTATTGGCTACCACCTGGCTGAAAAAATCAAACTAACAATAACCAACCCTACTGTGAATATCATAACTTCACTCCATGGCATTCTTACCAACTGACGATTTGGAAGTGATGTCAATAATAAACAACATGAAGAGTGACGCTTCCCCTGGATGGGATAATATACCAGCTAAATTATTAAAACAGACCAAGAATACAATCACTCCCATTCTAACGAAAAAGGCACTTTTCTAAACGCTTTTAAAATCTCAGTTATAAGCCCCATTTATAAAGGAGGTGACAAAGACAATATAAGTAATTACCGTCCAATATCTGTTCTACCTTTAATGTCAAAAATTTTTGAAAAAATTATAAATAAACGTCTCATTAGCTTTTTAGAACATAATAATATTTTTTCTGACTCACAATTTGGATTTAGAAGAGGTAGATCAACAGAAGATGCTGTGAATGAACTATCTAACTATGTTGCCAGAAAGCTAAATAACAAACTTAAGTGTATTGGAATCTTCTTAGACCTCACGAAAGCTTTTGACACAGTTTCGACCACTATATTAATTAAAAAATTATATCATGTTGGTGTCCGTGGCAAAACTCTGGATCTCTTTTCAAGCTACCTTACTGATAGGAAGCAAAAAGTAAAAATAGGGAATCATGTAAGCTCTGAAACTACTGTCACATGTGGTGTTCCCCAGGGCAGTGTGCTGGGTCCAAGTCTTTTCCTCATTTATATTAATGAGCTCTGCAACCTCAATTTATATAACGGAAAAATCTTCGCATTTGCTGATGACACGGCTATTGTGTTTCATGGCGAAACTTGGGAAGAGGTATTTAAGATAGCGGAATATGAGCTTATTAAAGTTATAATATGGCTCAGGCAAAATTTGCTAACACTCAATTTAGAGAAAACAAAATTTCTTCCTTTTTCCATCCGACATGATAAAACCTTGGATAGATATGATTACATAAGAGCTCATGATTGCTGTGTTAATGAAATCCAAACACGAAACATTGATTGCTCATGCCCTCGCGTGGAAAAGGTGATGGTTTTGAAATATTTGGGAGTATATCTCGATATGAACTTAAACTGGCAATATCACATTAATATGCTATCAGGCCGAGTACGTAAGCTAATATGGGTATTTAAAAGACTGCGTAATATAGCTGACCAGTTCCTCCTCAAGACAGTGTACTACTCCTTATGTCAATCGTTGATCACCTATTGCATCTCTGCTTGGGGAGGTGCAACTAAAACAGCTCTAATTCCATTAGAGCGGGCTTAAAGATCTGTACTCAAGGTAATAAATGAAGAAACCATTTCTATATCCCACGGTTCAATTGTATTCTGACTGCCAATTACTCTCAGTGCGAAAGTTATTCATATTACATTGCATCCTCAGATATCACAGGTGCTTTTAGTACGACCCAAGACTCTATAAAACAAAAAGAAGATATCGAAATATTTGTCCTAGCGTAAAATTCAACACCGTTTTTTGTCATCGCTTTTATTGCTTTCTGTCACCATATCTGTACAATGAACTTCACAAGAGACTCGATATATTCCATTTGAACCAATTTGCCTGTAAAAAAAAGTTAGACGAATACTTATTACAATTGGATTACCAGCAGACAGAAGACTTACTTAGGTTAGCAAAATGACTCCACCACGCACACTAACAAAACAATATCAATATATTATACATAATAATACACTTATATACATAATAATACACCTATATTCTAAATATATATAAAAAACACATACTTCTTCCAACTTTTAATTAATTAAATAATGATGTGAAACTAATGTTATAATCCTAATTAGCTAATCGACAATTTGATCCCTGCGAGACAGGTTGCTACCTAGTGCAGGGTTCAGTATGCAAATGTGAACACGATTTATAAACGTACTTACTGTGCTTAATACTGTAAATGATTTTTTGTTCTGTACTATTTGTTTAAATAAAGCTAGTTTTTTGTTTGAAAAAACCAAAAAACCAAATATTTCCTCTTTATAATATTAATTAAGATCAAGGATGAGCAACGCGTGGCCCGCGGGCCGCTTGCGGCCCCTTAAACATGTTTATGTGTCCCGCCAAGCATTTCTAAAATTGAATTTATTTTATCGAATTTCTCCCATCAACATATTGTTATAAAATTAATTATAATAAAATGGTAGTACATACTGAACCAAACTATTTTTTGTTTGTTATCTTGTTTGTTTTTACCTTGCATTAAAGTTTGTATATGAAATCTTTACTTTTTTTTATTCTATATTTTTTTATTCTAATATTTATTATAGATAATCATGTGACTGCAGGAAACATTGAAATAGTCCCTTGAGACAAAGCATTAGTTATATCTGTGTATCATGTTTTATGTTAGATCTAAGAGAGAGCTTATTTTTTTATCAAAAAAAATCAATAAATTAAATGTAATAGCAAGTACTCTCGTTTTTAATTTATTTGAGAATACAATGAATATGAATTATAATGGTTTAAGTATCCTTAAACCATTATAATTCATAAATTAAATTCACCATTTTACATCACTTAATTTGTTTATTTAATTTAAAGATTTAATTTCTGTCTCAGAATCAGTAATTAATTATTGTTTTGGTTGGTTCTCAATGGATTATTATTATTTCTGTAATTTGTAGAAAATTAAAGAAATAAAGTAGCTTTTTTTACCATCACATCAATCAAACACATTATCTGCTATATATAATGATAAATAAATCACTTTAAATAAATTTGGTACACAAAGTAACGGTAGATTTCCTTAGACTAAATTTCAAGAATTATTTATTATTATTATTCATAATCTGAACTATTCTGATAAGTTTTGTCATTATTATTTCGGTACACAACTTTATTGTTTAAATATATTTAAAAAAAAGTAAAGCAAAGTAACAGCCTATAAATGTCCCACTGTTGGGCAAAGGCCTCCTCTGTACCGAGAGGGTATCAGGGCATAGTCCACCACGCGGCCCCACTGCGGATTGGCGGACTTCACATATCTTCGAAATATTTCTTTTCTGTTATTATTCCGAAAATATGCAGGTTTCTTCACGATGTTTTCCTTCACCGCTGAGCACGTGATAAGTCAGCACTTAAAATTAATAATTTCATTGGTGCTGGCACCGGTGATCGAACTCAGGTTGCTCGAGTAAATTGAATTGAAGGCGAGCGGCCGGACACTGAGATATAAGTATCACGGCTCAAAATATATTTATGACTGAATAAGTAATGTATCCCTTTTCTAGAATTTTACCGTATTAAAGAAGCTTTTAATAATTTCGGAATATTATTTTTAAACCACAATGTACCTCAATATCGCCAAATTTATAAAAGTCTTCCAAAAGGCCGTGTTCAACCATATTTTTCATGGCCCCATATTCCATGAGACACCCACGACAGAAAACAGATGTATCCATGTTTAGTTCACTAATGGACTCAGCCATTTTGTTTTGAATTAATTTAACTGAGATCCTGAAATATAACTTATTCTTAGAATGTTATATGTTTCCCTATCATGGGATAGATATCATAACATTACATTTTAAATACCAACAACCAAATAGGTAATGTAGTAAATCAAAACTGACAGTTAGCAATTGACAAGAGAATTAGCGATGTGCGACTCGAGTTATTTGACTCGAGTAACTCGAGTCAAACCTTAAACGAGTCAACTCGAGTTCAGTTTTAAGCAACTCGAATCAACTCGGTCGTCCGAACGCAAGCCGGACGTTATACGCGGCGGCCTCACGAGTTGTTCCGAATTACACACGCGGCTCGCGCGCGCGGTTCGTTAGGCGTTGCAACTCGCATCAACTCGAGTTCAGTGAAATGTAAAGTTACGATAAACGCGCGCGCGCCGTTCGTAAGTTGTTGCAACTCGCATCAACTCGAGTTGAGTGAATTCAAAAGTTACGTTACACACGCGCGCGCTGTTCGTAAGGTGTTGCATCTTACTCGCATCAACTCGAATAGAACTCGGGTTTTGAATTCAGAATTGCGCAAATGAAAAACCGCTTTAAAAGTTTATTTTCTTTTTTGATTGACATTTTGTTATTTGTTTTTATTAGTTGGCCGTTGGCGATCCGCGTGCGAACTAATATTTTTGATTTGTTAGTGAACTGTTTTGTTTTGTTTGTAACGACGTCAAATAACAGAAGTGTGGCGTCGGAATTTGTTATAAAAACAGAAACTTTTTTTAACATTATTTTCGATAAGCAATCGACTATGTACATTTTAGCCTCGAGTCGAGCTGACTCGTGCTCTCCGAATTGGCCGAGTCGTCGTCGAGGTGTATAGAAAAAGGAGAGGATTAATTCAGACCACATACAAAGTTGCGAATCGACTCCCCCCCCCCCCCCCCCCCCCCCCTACCGGAGACTTCGATGCGAGTCAACTCGAGTTGCGATTCGAGTCAGTAGCCAAATCAACTCGAGTAACTCGAGTCAAAAAAAAATCCAACTCGTCACATCACTGAAGAGAATTCCATTTCAGAAGAAAATTATGAAAAAAAGAAAATTGTACAATATATTGCGTGTTTTGCTAGTATAACGATTAAATATACAGACCCACATTTAAAACTTTAAGATTATTATGTAATATTCATTTGATGTAATATATGAGAGAAAATTATAATTTATATAAAAACAAAATTCGAAACG
Source organism: Iphiclides podalirius (assembly GCA_933534255.1). Lineage (NCBI taxonomy): Eukaryota > Metazoa > Arthropoda > Insecta > Lepidoptera > Papilionidae > Iphiclides > Iphiclides podalirius. Next base: position 1,945,543 of record OW152842.1, on the reverse strand, counting down.
TCTTTCAAATAAACGTTCAACATTCAGAATTCAGATTTAATTTTGCTTTGTGAATATTTCCTGATGATTAGAATATATATTTTATTTAAAAAGTTTAAAAAAAAGGCTGTAATTACATGTTTCAGAGAGATGGAAAACACGAAATACAAGTTAAATAAATATTAAATTAATTTTCGTAAATGCACCTAGAAAGCTTATAAAAAATTTAAAAATAGAAATCTGATCCGAAAGTCATTGTGACATTCATTTTGGCCTGTCTAAATTAACAAGAGTATGTTTTCTTTCCTAACGAGAAAATTTTCATCGTTTTAATCCATCACCGAAATAAATAAACCGTTTTTTATCATCACAAAAAAGCCGGCATACTAACCGCTACGAAGTTGTTTACGGTTGTCGAGTCAGTATCGGACAAACATCAGGTCGGTCGCCATTTGCGCCACGAAGGCTAGCGAATCGGTTTTGTGCGCGGTGAAATTATAGGTTATAGTGTTAATTTATCAGTTATCAGTGCAACAAAATTGCAACAATCCCAACACTAAACACCCACGGACCGTTCAACAGTTACGAGAAACGTGAACTGTGTCAAATGAGTAAGTAATCCGCCCATTTTTACTTAATACGTTGTATCCGACACGTGCCTTAAGTTTAATTTTTATTTAGTTAAATTGCAATAGTGCTGTTGGCCCGCGTTGTGTGTGTGCCGCGTCGACTTTGTACCGTGGCGACTGTAATTTTCTATTGAAAGATTGCTGCCTCGCAATAAGTGTGTCGCGTTTGTAGTACGGCACTGGTGTCTATTTTGAGCTCGACTATTTGTTTCCACTAATATCGACATATTTATATACTTGTTTTGCCCGCGATATGTGGCATATAACGCGAACCGTCTCACGTCGCACTTACGTGGTGCTTCGGTTGTGTACGCGGCGGAGAAAGTTGAATATTTTAATATGACCGTGCCACCTTTCATTGTTGACAATCTATTTCATAACATCACCCGAGTTGGCTCACATTTGTTTTGTCCATTTCCTATGAATAACACTCGCATCGTCTGGCCTTATTTATTAATCGTAACCGGATTGTCGCTTATTTTCGTGCCAGTAATCTTCACAATTCCGATGACCCTGAAAATCTTTTTTTTTCTGTTTCTTTTAAAACCCGTTAACCAACAAAACTGCAATGTGATTTTAGACTGGCATTAAAATAAATGAAGTTAATTTCGTCATGTTTTGATTCATTGCTAGGTGTGAACATACTTTTTACGACATCATTAATTCGGGCTTTTTAATAGTAATCGCTTGTATATTTAGCTTGCTTATGGTAAAGCGTATATGAAAAAATAAAGGCTTCCAAATATCTCTATAACAATGTAATGGGCTAAGTCCTTTCAACTGTTGCCTGATGTAATACATATGCATTAAGAGTGAATATAGCTGTAAAGTTGGGGTATCCAAATTTCACTGAACTGTCTCATCTATATAAGGAAAGTCATATCTATCTAAGAAAATTATAATCACCAAAAGTAGAAAAGAATAGTAAATTTTTCATAATTAACAATGAACTTATATAAAAGACAAATATCTCATGGCACAGTTATACAATTTCTGTTACGTGTTGATATAGCTAGTGAGTTATTTTTTGTCAAGTTATTAAACATTTATTAAACTTTTTATAATACCCCATAAATCTATGACACACATCTCTCTTTCCTCCTTACACAGACATCATTCTTCACACAGTCCATCTAAATCTTTAATGATTTTCATCGCATCACATAATGTGCCCATACCATGTTAAGCTAAAATGAATTTCACACATACATATTTAATAAATATGCCCACAAATACATATGTGAACAAACAACATTAATAGTTATCTCTTGAGTAAAATTTCAACATTTCTTATTTATAATATTCAAGTTAAACAGTATAGTATTTATACAATTTAATCATATTTTGCTTTCATTTTATTACTACTGATACGGTTTGTTTATTATGTTGGTAGCAAATGTATTTTGTTACACTTTATCTATAGAACTCACAAACATACAAAACCCTAAACATTGCATCAAATTTAGGATGAATCTAACAGCCGATTGCTGAAAAATTTGCCAAGTAACGTTCGTAAATGTTATCTAGAAAATATGAAAATGGTATATGAATGCCACATATACCATTTTTCTGTTGTCTGCCATCAAGTCTGTGTGGCAAACTATGCCCTAATACTATATGTAGCACCAGTGGATGCTTTTGCTAGCCAATATATAGGCTGATAATATACCTTTTTTATTTCAGCTGTCCAGATCTCCAGCTATGAAGTTTGAAGATATTCAAGCAAGAATCATTATTGCCATACTTTCCAGAACTGTATCTGAACAATCAGCAAACTGTGCGGAGTAAATCCCACTTTATTGACTATAAATTGAACTAGCGTGTAATAAGAGGCACTGAATCGTGAATTTTCGCTCAGTATATGGACAGTGGGAAAAAATTGGAGCTGTTGCAAGAATGAAAATTCCAGAGACCTCTGCAAATATCGGTGCTTATTATGGCAATGACGAGAATGGTCAGTGGCAGGTATGCGGCTGTAGTGCATATTTATTTATTTCTAAAATGATTAGCTAACAGCAAATATAGTCTGATGGCTCGTGCAGTTGCCAAAGTACTGGCTTTGGCGTCTGGGGTCGTGGGTTCGATTCTTACGCAGGGCAACTATTTGTGTGACCCCCATTTTTCGCATCTGGGTGTTTGTCCGCGGGAAATTTATGTTTGTAAAAACGTCCTTACAGCACATGATAATGCTATCCTAAAGTAACGGTAATATTTTAAAAACTTGTTAAACTGTAAAGAAATTATTCAATCTTCTAACATGAAACCAACAAGTTCTCAAATCTTTTTACTTCAATGTGGTAGTGCTAATGTGTTTCTATTTTGACCAAGACTACTTATTGTCAAATGTATTATAAATTAATTAAATTAAATAATGTATTATAAATGTATAGTAGTGATATTGCCATATCTGCTTGGACCACGTGCTAAATCAATATTTGAAATTGGTTTTAATTTACATTTTTGTAAAGTTCTAATTTGTTCCTTCATTACAACCTCATCTTTGATAATGGGCAAAAATATTATAAAGTCGCTTAATGTATTTTCAAATGTATCAACATTAAGACAAAGTTTGAAAGTAAGTAAAAGCTTATCTCCTAATGGACTTGAAGATTAAATGGATCTGTTCCTTTCTTCTACACATATTGTACTACGAAGCTGACAACTTGGTTTAAGCTCACAAACAAGGATTATAAAAGTATGGGGAGTCTCTTCTAGATGTGTGATTATTGTAATGGAGTGAATAAATCATCTCCAGAATACATTGTCTGAAATGCATCCTGTATATAACTGAGCAGCTACTACTGGGCGGCTTCTTTGCGCCTGTTCTGAGAATGACGATAGCACAACTTAAAATCAGCCAAGGGGCATACAGAATAGTTCTTATTTATGCTAATACAAATTTATTTGTCGCTGGGCCTCGCAGGAGCTTCTGCTGTTTTTCGAATAGGTAGGCTCTACTAGGGAAGTATCACTCACCTCATAGAGGGCCTGCATAAAATTGAAGTATTATGTAGGGTCACCGAAGCCAGGTATTTTAAGGTTGGCAACAACATCGGCGGTTATCACTTAGTATCAGGTACACCGCCGTTTTGAAGTGAAAAATTGCCAAGCTAGTAGGCAATTTTTCACTTCTAATAATAAAATAATATATAAAGTGTATAAATGGCTAAAAGACTATAGAACTTTTCAATATTGATTTTTAATCTTGTTACATAATTCCAACAGCACATAGAATAGGAAGTTGATTAAAAATATTTAATTGATAGTAAATAAAATATATTCAGCACATACTCACATGTAACTTCAAACTTATGTATCTATTCTTAGAACTTAAGATAAATATATCATTTTGTTTGCGGATGACAACTCACTATTGTTTAGAGTTAAAAGGAAAGATGATACTCTAGAACAACTATATGAAATACTAGATATTGTGTCAAGCTGGTTTGCTATCAATAATAATTTACTTGGAATTCCACTAAAACAAAATGTATTAGATTTACTCTATCAAAGTTGTGTCACAAATCAGGAATCTCTATTGATGATAAAATCCTACCCCTTGATGATTCAACAGCATTTCTTTGAATAAGCGTTGACTCCAAGTTGCAATGGGGATTTCATGTAGAAAGTTAGCTAAGAAATTGAGTGATGCCGTCTTTGCCATATGAAAGATCAGGCAGCTAACTAACGAGGAAACAGCCTAAGTAGTTTATTATCCTTATTTTCACAGCATAGTGTCTTAATTTGGACGGAACCCCATCACGGTTAGATAGTAACGTCCGGTTTAGACAGTATTTGTATTACAAAAGCAGGCTATACGGGCTGTCTATGGCTTGGGTCCACGTGAGTCACTACGTCATCTATTTATGCGAAAAATGCTCCCATCGCTTCTCATAAAAAAATAAAAACAAAAAATTTTATATAAGAAATAAAAAAAAAAAGATTAGGAGTGGACCATCCTTAACATTTAGGGGGATGAAAAATAGATGTTGTCCGATTCTCCACGCTGGCTGATATGCACGCTAAGATTCACGAAAATCGGTCGAGCCGTTTCGGAGGAGTTCAATTACAAACACCGTGACACGAGATTTTTATATATTAGATACAAGACCCCAGATTTTTATATATTAGATACAAGACCCCAGAGTTTCTTACCGGTTCTGGACAGGTCTGGTTTAGTGAACCGGTGGTAGTTTTTTACTGTTCAATAAGGGCATGAAATAAGCCTATATTTAATGAAGAAATGTTGACTTTATTGTTCATTAAATATAGACTTATTTCATGTAGAAATGGCTTGTGTTGAGCTTGAGCATCTTATTGTTGTTAGTGTTTACAAACCGCCCTGTGCCTTGTATGAACGTTTTGAAAAAATCATGGAGGAAGTTTTACATAAACTTCATAAACAGAATAAATCTGTCGTCATATGCGGAGACTTTAATATTAATCACCTAGAAGCTTCTTCCATGAGGATAAGATTCTGCTCATTGTTAAAATCATTTAATCTTTTCAACTTGTTTTTTGAGCCTACAAGAATAACAGAGTCAAGTGCAACATGTATAGATAACATTTTTACAGATGTCAAACCATTGCACAGACTAATAATACATAAATTAAGTTCTGACCATTCAGGGCAGTTTGTCACATTGCCTCTGCACTGTAAAATCCAAGATACTAGGAAAGCTGTGTTTGTTTCGATAAATAAATATCGCAAGGAGAAGTTTAGAAGTAATTTAATAAAAAAACTACCTATGCTGCCCTACTATGACAATGCTAAGGCCTTGTATAGTTCATTATTTAATTTCATACAAATCGAATACAATGCCGTTTTTTACTTCTAAAACATTCTCTTTGAACAGTCGCAAGACTTTTAATGAATGGGCAACAGCAGGAATTCACCGCAGTAGACGAAGATTGTATGAACTTTACAGTGAAAGGTCATACAATCATTCTGAGACATTTAAAGATTATGTTAAAAATTACTCAAAAAATATTTAAAAAAGTGTGTCTTGCCGCCAAGTCATTACATTTGAGAAATAAAATTAAAAATGCCTCTAATAAAGTAAAAATGACTTGGAACATTATAAATAGTGAAACAGGAAAAACCAAATCACGTAGGTCTGACTACCAGCTCAACATTGATAATAAATTTATAACGACTAATCAGGAGGTAGCTGAAGTATTTGAAAAATTCTTTAGTGAGATTCCTACTTTAACTACATTGTCGCTGAATTCTTCTCCTGCTGTTGCCGAGACATTACTCAAGGAAAATGTAAGTGCTTGCACCACAATCTTTAAATTTCAGGCTGTATATGCAAAAGATATTATAAAAATGTTTAAGACCATTGAACTTAAGAAAACGGCAGATCTATGGGGAATGTCCGTTGAAGTGACTGCCTCAATAATATATTCAATCGCGCCTTATTTGTCAATAATTTTTAACAATAGTGTAGATTCTGGCGTATTCCCTGATCTCATGAAACACAGTAAAGTCATACCTGTATTTAAATCCGGTAGTACTTCGGACCCCACTAATTTTAGTCTATTGGTTTAATACTAACAATTTACTATTAAATGGTAATAAAAATAAATGTATGAAATTTTCAACACCTAATGTTAAACATTTGGGTGCTACCAATGTACTTATAAATGGGGGGGGGAGTTAGGCCTTGTGGATACGACTGTCTTTCTTGGAATAACTCTCGATGCAAAGCTTCATTGGGGTCCCCATATATCCAAACTTGCGAATAGACTAAGTTCTGCAGCATATGCTATAAGGAAAATAAGATGTCTAACTGATGTAAAAACGGCTAGAATTGTGTATTTAAGTTACTTCCATAGCATAATGTCATATGGTATTTTGCTATGGGGGCACGCGCCCCTATATATAGAAACAATTTTTATTTTGCAAAAAAGGGCCATAAGAGCTATTTATAATCTAGATCTGAATGCATCTTTGAGAGAGAAGTTTAAAGAAATAAATATATTAACCTTAGCCTCTCAATATATATATGAAAATGTTATGTATGTGCGTAGAAATATTAATAATTTTGATAAGAATACTGATATACATAATGTGAACACTAGGAACAAACACAAACTTGTAATGACAGTTACTAGACTCCATAGAGTAAGTAACTCGTTCATAGGGCGGTGTATACGCTTTTACAACAAAATCCCAGTAAATGCGCAAAACCTGCCTATTAACAGGTTTAAGAAATTTATTAAAGAAAAACTTTATAAAAAGGGTTATTATAAAACAAATGAATACATTAATGACAATAACCCCTAGGAATGAGTTGATCGCTCCCAAGCTATTTCTAAAAGGAAAAAAATCAGTTGTATAATTTTTGAATTTTTTGTTAAGAAAAAAAATAATTACAAAAAAGAGTATACCTACGGAGTTTCTTTCGCCTGTTTCTTCTCCGCTAGAGGAACCTCATTACGACACGGTGGTAGATTTAAAAAAAAAATATGACTATTGATAAATGAAATGTAAGTTTCTTATGTCGATGAATAAATGATTTTGATTTTGATTTGATTTTGAACAGTAAAAAACTACCACCGGGTGAATTGTCAAAGTACCTTTAATCAATATAGGCTTAACTTAAGCTCTTATTGAACGTCATGAAAAAATCTACCACCGGCTCACTAAACTAGATCCGAACAGAGAAGAACCGGCAAGAAACTGTGTTCTTGTTCTTTTTGTTGGTTTTTTTTGTGATGCAATTACTTTAAATAGATTTTAATATCATATATCATTTATTCCAGAAAACGTTCAAAATGCATCAATAGCTAAGTTTAAAAAAATAGTAAAAGAATGTTTGTGTGTTAAAGCCTACTATAATATTAATGATTATTTGAATGATAACACACTCTGGTAATGAACTGATCGCTCCAGGCTCTTTCAATCGGAGTTCTTATATTGTATTTTAACGAATTTATGTCAAACTGCTTATTTAAAAAAAAAAAAAAAAGCCCGCTGAGTTTCTTTCGCCGGTTCTTCTGAGTACAGTGGCTTTCTTTTCCGAACCGGTGGTAGTGTTTTGACTATCAATAAGTGAGTGTAATGCTCCTATGTTGAATAAATACATTTGATTTTGATTTTTGCTAATGTGAATATGTCTTTCTCGATTTCGCAGCCAAACGGTGTGATAATTGACAACGGTGTCGGCGGCGGCGTAGTGGGTAGCGGAGACGCGGGCGTCCACAGACCACCTGTCTACCCAGTCCATATTCCGAGGGGTCACCATATACCCGGTAGGTGGTGATATACCATTTCACTAGTGAACGGAAACAAACACGAAGCATTATTGTCGCTCCAGAATGACTTTACGAAAAACTATACCGTGACGCGCGTGATAAACGCGCCCGAGAATGCAATATAGCATTAAGCTCGCCTTTGTACAATTTTCTGTGCAATAAAGATTAAATAAATAAATAAATAAACCGTACCGCCATGTAGACCAGGTAGACTTAGTTAAACTAAGGTATTTTTTTTTTCTTTGTTATATTTTTATTCTTATTGTAATGATTAATTTATATCGTATTTTTATTTGTATTAATAATTAGCAATTTCAATTTAATTCTTAATCTGTAATGCTGTTGATGATTTGTATGTTGTTTGTACCTATAATTGGAGTAGCACCAATCTTGTGTTTTGGTTTCTTTTTTTTTTTAACTTGTGATGGTGTCTACTCTGTTGGTGCAACTAATAAATAAAGTAGGAAATAAGTTCGTTTTTGTTTGATTACGCTTGATAACTATCAGCGAGAGTGGTGGTGCTATTTATTAACAGTCAACATGTTTTATAATGTATATAATTATGTGATATATATGCGAGTCAATTGCCATTCAATATATCTCATTGTCTGGACTTGCCGCTTTCAATTCAAAAACACTTGAACCACCCAAGTTCAAGAGCCGTGATAGCTCATTGACCGGCCCCTCGCTGATAATTTAATATACTTGAGCAACCTGACTTCATTCTGCAGTGCCGGAAAAGTACCAATGAAATTGTTAAATTTTTTTTTAGTGCTGACTTGTGTGAACTATGCCTTAATACGCTGCACAGTTCAGGCCTTTGCCCAACAGTAGGTCACATAGAGGGTTTAATTAAAAATGAGTACTGAATAGAACAAATTTCAAATTTATTCTATCAGAGTACGTAAAAGTCCATTTGAAAAGCAAAGCTAGTAATCCTTATTGGATTACAAGAATTTATGTATTTGCAAGTTCAGACAATGCTTTTAAAGTCCACTTTCACTTTTTTAAAGTTGCCATCGCTTCTGCAAAACCTACTACCTATATATATATATATAGTGGCAACATTTACGTAGGTACCCTTCTCAGGTTAAAAAATTAATGAATTTCTGCGATTTTTGTAGAAAACAGATTTTGCGGACCTATACAATTTTTTATTCTAATGATCAAAAACAATTTTCTCTCTTTTAGGGTACGTTATGGCCGGTGCCTACTACCCACCAGCACCCTACCCCCCTGTACCCCCCGCTCCCCAGGACGATTTTGCTGACTACATGTGGATGGAGAACGAGGAAGAATTTGACAAACAAGTAAGCAGATATTTTGGAGTAAGGAGAAACAAAAAGCTATATAGCTATATAAGCTATATATACACTTCTAATGTTACTTGTTACGAATCATAAAAAAATATAAAAGTGAAAAAAAATCCGTAATTAAAAAAAATGATTTTCACACAAACTAATTCAATAAAAAATAAACTGTAGTTTGTAACACTGATTCGTTCATTCAGAGACGAAGTCTATCCTCCTATTGGTATCTTTTATCTCTTTTTCATTCAACCATTTCATTCATATGCTTGTGACTTTACAAATGAACTTTATGTTACAGTTTTATATGTAAGGGTGTTCTAAAATTATTTGTTTTGGAAAATTTAATAACTCATTAAATATGAGTGTTTAGAGAAAGTTAATATTAAAAAGTTATGTTTATTACAATTTTAAAAAGTTATCCTCTATATGTGTTGATTTATGGCCGCGGTAACAGCGCCACATTGTATATATAATTGAAATTTAAATAGTTTATAATGCTAATCTTTGCACTTAACTAACTTGGGCTAGAGCGTCAGGCAGCGAATGCCGAAGACGTGGGTTCGATTCCCACAGCGGTGACAATCTTTTCGCACTTTTTCTACATATTTTAATTTTTTAATATAATTCTTCTGTTTGTGTGTAGATGACTGAACTCATAAACAGTTGGTTATATTTTAATGAATTTTTTTGTGTGTTCAAGTGGATTTGAGAATGGTTCCACTACAAAATGTCCAATACAATTTTAATTAATTAATTTTTTGTTTATAAATTGTCAGATTTAAGATGTGTGTACAGGACAACGTCTGTTGGGTCCGCTAGTGTAATATATAATCAATCAATAAGTTGGAAATAAATCGCATCTGCCATTTACCTGCCCTTAAGGTTTAACGACAAATAAAAAACAAAAAGAATATTTATTCATTACACTAGGAACTCCATAGGTGTCCTCTTATTTTCTTAAAACATAAAACTATTATACTTGAACTGATTTTTTTCTTTTAGAAATAGCTTGGGGGCGATCAACTCATTCCCAGGGGTTATTGTCATTAATGTATTCTATATGGACATACTAGCCTAGGTGACTGTCATACATATTCTTGTTGCAGGTGATGCAACAGTTGGAGGAGGAAGCTCTGATGGAGCAGTGCATAGAGGCGATGTTGGAAGACGAGCAGCGAGAGAGGCACAGGCCGGTCTCCAACGGCCACAACCACCACTACCCCACGTGAGTACTCACTACCGTGTATTGTATTTGGGATTAGGTAGTGAATGCAAACGACTACCGCAACTTAAAACATTTATTGTACTCTCCCCTTCAATAACTTCCTGTTTTATAAGGATTGTTTTACACACATAAATTTCATGTGGACCAACAACCCCTTCCAAAACAATTGTCTGTATGTCACACAAATCGAACCCACAACCTGCGGCGCCGAACCTTGGCAACCGCGCCATTGAGTCATCTAACAACTATGTAACAACTGGACTGAACTAGAATATTATTTCAACTGCATATCTATACTGACATTGTAAAGAGAACATATTCAAAGGTAATTTAAGACAATTTAGACTACACATAAAAGCTTTGTAGGACGCTCCACTAGATGGAGTGACCTGTGCAAATGGTGGCTCAGGGTTGTACTTCGTGGGGGAGGCCTATGTTCAGCAGCGGCCTAGAACAGGCTGAAATGATGACGTTGAAAAGAACCTGAAGTTAATCCAAGTCATTAAACAGAATGGAATTTGTGGTTTATAGTCTGCATGCAGGGTGCGACATACAAGATAGTAAAGACTCCCATTCTTTCTATAGATCAATTACTTTTTAGTTGTTGTTTCTGCTGCCCGCGACTACGTCTGCGTAGAATAGGCTGAAGGCGTAACATTCAGATACATAAAAATATGTATATAAATTATAGCCTATGTCTTATTCTGATGTATAAGCTATATAATTGTAAAGTTTCGTTAAAATCCATTCAGTAGTGTTTGCGTGAAAGAGTAACAAACATCCATCAATACATACCAACTTTCGCCTTTATAATATTAGTAAGGATATATTTTTATATATTTCGTGGGCAGCTTTATTAAGTCTCGTTCCGTCCTGTGTATTATCAGTAATTGTCTAATTCCAGCACCAGCAACGGTCAGCCATCCCTGTCATTGGAGGAGGCAGTGTCAAGGTCCACTCTCAACCCTCTGGCGGCGGAGTTTGTGCCGACGCGAGCTAGACCACCGGCTACGGGTAAACTGTCTTCACTACATAGCATAAAACAAAAACGTCCCGCCGTCTGTTTGTCCCTATGTATGCTTAGATAATTAAAACTACGCAACGGATCTTGATGCGGTTTTTTTACTAGATAGAGTGATTCAAGAGGAAGGTTTATATTTATAATACATTGCACCCGAAGCCGGGGCGGGTCGCTAGTATTGTTTAAATTAAAGACGTTGCATTTCCTATGTATGTCATATTTCCATATTTTTTATTCGTAATATTTTATTAAACAGACCGCAATGAACACTTCTAAAATTAAGGAATACTTCCACTTAGGTTTAGGCTGAACTTAGTTACTACATTGCATTTTCAAAGGGCGTCATGTTTCTATATTTGTAATTCGTAATATTTCAATGAGACTAAGTATCACTTCTAATGTCAAGAAATATTTCCAGTTGTCTTGTCTTAACTTAGTTACACCAATAGATGCTGATACTAGAATTCATCAATTGAAGATGATATAATTTTTTATATTTATAATAAATCTATTTACCATGACAGATGAGGATAAACAGAGCACAGAAGATAAGGTACCAGAAGAGGCGCAAAGCGCGAAGCCAGAGGAAGTCGCAGCCAAGACAGAGGCGGAGGACAATAAAGAAGTTCCGGAGGAAAGCAAAATAGAAGGTGAGTATCTGTACCCCAACAGCCCATAAATTGTTCCCAGTTCCACTGTTGGAAGTGTGAGTAGTAAGGTTGTTGTCTTGATGTGTGTTCATTGAGAAACTTGGCTGCGGTAACGTCATTGAATTTATTGTAACAGCTGTTTACTAATATCAAAAAGTTTTGTAACGTCACAGCATTACCAGTAATTGCACTCGCTCTCATATGAGAAGTGCGCTATGACGTCGTAACCATTTGACATGGTTTTGTGCATGTAGTCTTCCATTCTAAAACATTGCACCTATGTACAATTTCAAGTGGACAAACACTCAGTTGTGAAACAATTGTCTTTGGGTCACATAAATGGTTGTCTCGTGCGGGAATCGAACCCGGCGGCGAAGCTAGTAATAATAATCATTTCCTAACTATAATACCCAGAAACTACTATAAATTTAAGATGAATTACAAAATAAGATACAGAAACAATAATATATGGATTATAGTGATGAATTCTGTCTTGAGTAATCAACCCTTCACCCCATACTGACAGATTTTTTTTTATGTGAGAAATTGGCAAACGAGCTTGCGGTACACTTGATGTTAAGTGATAACTGCTGCCCATGGACATTTGCAACACCCGTAGGGTTCCAAATGTTACCATCTATAAATAAAGTGGGCCCTGACCACCTACCTGACGAAAGGCAGAAGTGTAACTCTTCTACTTTACACCGGTCTTCTGAGAGGTCGTCGTGCTTACCTGGACGGACCTGACCACTGTGAAAGAGAGATCTTATAAAGAAGTGTGTGCCTTGGCAATTGTGCCACATAGTCATCAAAGCCCGCTTGCAATTTCAGAGACCCCTTCGGTGCCCAGCGAGACGCCAGAAGTGAGCGCGGCCGATGTGCAGCCGATCAGCGAGCGGAAACCACGCGAGCCAAAGCGCCAAGAGACCAAGAAACCCGTCAAGCAGACGGGACCCAAAGCCAAGCCGCTGCCAGCCAGGGCAGACCCTAAGCCGGCCCTCAAAAAGAAGGAGCAGAAGCCACCGAAGCCGGAGACGAGGGTGGAGGAAAAGCAAGAAGAGGCACCGCCCTCTGATCTTATCAAGGTCAGTTTTTTTTTCTTGACACATTTTTCACACAACATTCTGTAGTCCCAAAGTAAGTAACGCCTGTACTATGGGTACTAGGTAACTATAGACATACATCAACTTACTTTTCTTTTGTAAATAAATACATCACTACATAGTATAAAAAAAATCATCCTGCTGTCCTTTATAACTACGCAACAGATCTTGATGCTTTTTTTTACTAGATAGAATGATTCAGGAGGAAGGTTTATATGTATAATACATTGCAGCCGTGTAAAGCCGGGCCGGGTGCTAGTATCATACATATATTAATGAACCAGACACTGGAATAACAATGTTAATCACGCAATATTTTTCCAGTAGTGGGGATCCAACCCACACCCTCCTACCCACTACGCCAATTCGGTCCATGCCACATGTTTCTGTCTGTTTGGCCATGGACATTTAGCCAGGACATGGAACACCTGTAGGGTGTCAGACGTTGCCACCTTTTGATGAAGTGGCCACCAAGTGGGCACCAGCTACCTCACTCACCAGGCGAAACGCAGAAGTATAGCACCTCCACTTCATGCCTTTGATCCTGACCTTAGCCCATCTCTTTCAGCACTCTGCAAATGATCATGATAGCTCAGCGTCCGGGCGCTCGCCTTTAATTGAATGCCCGGTGCAATCCGGGCACCAATGAAATGGTTAATTTCAACTGCCGAATGATCACGTGCTCAGCGGTGAAGGAAAACATCATGAGGAAACCTGGATATTTTCGAAATAAAAAAATATATATATTTCGAAGATACGTAAGTTCGCCAATCCGCAGTGGGGCCGCGTGGACTTTTGCAACTCCCGTTGGGTTACAGATGGCCTTGTAATTTAAATCCCAATTTCAAAAAAGAAATTTTTAACACGCAATTAAGTCATATGTCACAAAACCTATATATAATATATTTCGAAGATATGTGAAGTCCGCCAATCCTCAGTGGGGTGGCCTGGTGGGCTATGCCTAATAACCACGAAGGGGGCCTTTGCCACGCAATGGGACATCTATAAGCTGCCACTTTATTGAAGTTTTGCACACAAAGTAGTAGCCAAAAAATTGACTTCTGCGTCCGGGGGTCACGGGTTCGATTCCCACACGTGACAACTATTTGTGAGACCCACAGGTAGTTGTTTCGCATCTGTCTCGGTGTTTGTCTATGTGAAATTTATGTTGGTAAAACGTCCTTACGACACAGGATAATGTTATCCTAAAGTGAGGGCAATGTTTAAAAGGAAAAGACAAACGTGTGACGCGCCATTTATGCTGCCACACCGAATAGTACTGACTTGGCCCCTATAACTTTTCAGCAATCACCGCCGCCGGCCGCGGAGGAGGTGAAAGAGGGCCCCAAGCCGGTGAACTACGCCGCCGCAGCCCGCGCCGTCAAGCCGCGCAAGCCGAGCAGCCCTCCCCCCGCCGAGGGGGCATCCCCCGGCGCCCCCAAAGCCGAGCGGGGGAAGCCCCAGCCGCAAGCCGAGAAGAGGGACAAGCCGAAGGTTGACAAACCAGCCGCCGTTCAGAGGAAGAACTCGGCGAAGTAGCCCCGGCCCAACGGTCCGCTCTCGTATCGTTTCAGTGTGTATAGTTACGGATAGCTATGTGATAAGCCAGCCCCGAAGGGAATCCGAAATCGTCGGTGTATAAAAGTAACATGTGAATATTTAAGTTTATAGTGTTAGTTGAATGAGAAAAATGTTATTGTAATTTTAACGGTCATAGTTATATTCTATGCGGAGGGTGGAATGCGGGACGACTTGTGTTATTGTAGATGAATTTCGGCATATGTGAGTTTTTGAAAAGGAAACTTTGGTATGACTGGAGATTTAGTTAAACGACGGTTGATTGGTGATTTTTATTAAAATAAATTTACATATATTATACAGTCGGATAAATTTAACCGCGAAATTGTTCAAAAAGATATACTTTTGTGACAGTTTTTACTGTTACCGTCTACCATTCTACGGGTTTAGTATTTAGCCATTGAGTTAATGTAAAATGACTAACTTGGCAAGAACCTATTGGTACAAAAGTTTAATATATTTTTTTCTAAGCAATAAATGTTCAAACATAAAATTGTTTAGTATTAAATTTAAATAATTAAATAAAGTTCCAATAAACTACTTAAAGGGCAAAGTGTTCAATGGCATTCTTTACCTATATAACTTGCCTCCCTCTAATGATTTATAATCTAATTGTAATCACTAAGTGTATGGGTATGCAAAATTCCATAGTCTCGAGTTTGATGGTACAGACTTGCACACAAGTACCGATTTGCTTATAACACTGCCCTATTTGTCGGTGAAATTGCGTCTCTCTGTCCACACCTTTTCCTTTATATGTGTACGACTTGAAAGGTAGCCCAGTAAGGCCGATGGGTACATTATTGGTTTCTGCGGAGCTGTCTCCACGAGTACTCCGCATCGATTGTCTAGAAATATAAGTCTCTAAATATTTAGGGTTAGCCTAGCCTAGGGCGGGTGGCGTCTCCACGCTAGTGTTTGTTTTTTTTTTTTGTTTGTTGTTTCGATTTTTAATTTTCGACCGCGCAAAATACATTCGCCGTTGTCGGCCTCCGCGGCCGGCAAATCTACCGCTTTGGTAGGATCTGTTGGGTGTTCTTCTTCCTTCCTTTCCGGAGTGAATCAATTCCTTCCCCCTCTAAGACTTAGGTTCAATCCACTTTGCGCTTTAGGGTCGTCGTTTTGGTCTAGTTTAGTTTGATTCGTATGACTTTATCGAGTTAGTTTTAGTGTTAGGCTTTATTCCGGGACGACCCGCAGACCCCATAGTTCCCTTCGGATACGTACGCAAATATTCTCATCTATACGTTCAGATGACGTTTCGTAATCATTGTAATTCATATTATAACTTACTCGCTTTCTCTAATTATTAATGTCCTATCGATATTGAATGATGAAGCAACTCATCACCTCTCATTTTCGTGAAACAATTACGAAAGCATTCGACAGGACGGAGATATACGTCGGTCCCTTTCCAACTGTTTACATCGCGTTTGAGAGTTGATTTTAAGGTGAATCTTGAAGCAACTGCTCTCCTCTTTAACAGGCCAAAGTTTCGTGAAGTATATAAATGAGGAAACAGGCCATAATGGGGAGTTTCACATGGTGTTTGGCCACTCATGTGGTGTTAGTCAGTAGGATCTCCTACCCTAGATATCTTTGCCCTATTGTCCCTTCTCAGTTGTGAATTGCATGAGTTTTCTCATTCGAAATCTTCCAATATCGCTTCTCGTTTTTGATGTCTATGTGGAATATTGAGGGATATATAAATATGTTAAATATAATTGTTTTAAATGTACAAATAACATTATGGTGTAGCGAAAATAGATATTCTTGTACGGGGTAGCTCGCATTGAGGAGTTGTCTTTGGCAACGCAGGTAAAGCCTAGACTTTTGTATGTTTGAATCTTTCTGGCTTGATATAGGTTGATGTATATGTATAGAAGAGGTCTAGATAGTATTAAGGTTCAACATGTTTGCCCCGTTTGTCTGTCTGTGTGTCGTCCCACCTTAGTTAATGTATTCATTGGAAATTTTATAATGATAACATGTAATTTAAATATCGGATATATTGTTTTTTCTTTCTTTCGATTTGTCACAATAGCAAACTGTTTATATAGACAAATTCCCAATATATGTAAAATATTACTGTTGCAGTTGTTTCATTTAAAACCCCTTTTTAATTTTTTCTAGTTCATCATTGTGAGCCATGTTTGAAACTATTAAAAAGCAGGGTTTATGACAATCTTCCGCAGTTAATAAAAAATCTTTAGCAATTTTCTCCTGTATTCCTACCTAAATAAGTACAGTAATACATGTGAATAATGTCGTTAGTGTTTTTATGCCAACCGGGGTCAACCCTCCTTGGCAATAGACACCCAGATCAGTAACAACAAGAAACAATTTTGCCGAGTGGGAATCGAACCTGCAATACTCAGCGCCAAGGCCAATCCAAACCAAGTTTAAAAACTCAATCCGCCAGTCACAGGCAGATTTTTTGAGAAGTGCCCAAATTTACACAGGAGGTTCAGACTCGGTAGTATAATCGTTTACTGAAATAAAAAACAAAGATATTTTTTCCAAGAAAAATGACATTCTATTACCTAAAAAACAGAACGTGTTGACGATGCGGTAGTCATTCATAAATACCTAAATTTTACTGTGCACGAACTTGTGTGCGTGTTAGTTATGAATTATCGCGCGTAAAATGAG
This sequence comes from Iphiclides podalirius, assembly GCA_933534255.1. NCBI lineage: Eukaryota > Metazoa > Arthropoda > Insecta > Lepidoptera > Papilionidae > Iphiclides > Iphiclides podalirius. Next base: position 1,928,136 of record OW152842.1, on the reverse strand, counting down.
TTGCGTATAAATCACGCATTTTTTGAGATAAGTTCAAATGAATGTAATCAATTAATTAAGAGTTGATTTTAAATATTTATCAATTTTTATATAACATTATTTATGTTTAGAATTTAATTAAAAAAACTGATACACTTAGAAAAGCCACCCCGTAGAATCTTACACAAGTTATGGCAGCTGCGTGTATCTTATCATGAATGTCATACTAAGTGATGTTCACGCAGAATCGCCAATCTTCAAAATTGCCTTTACAATTTTGAAGACAGTTTTTTTTTTAATAAACATAATATATTTTTTTTATGCGAAAAGGTGATAACCGCCGCCGACGGACATTTGCGGATGCGCGGCCCTACAACATAAAACAATAGAAATGTCTATCAAATAAAAAATCATATTTTTCTTTAAAATCGTTTTTTTTTCAACTGTGCCGTATTTGTTTCCTTTCCAAGAATATTCTTTTGACATGTTTTCTGTAAAAAAATAATTCGGTAAATATTGCAAAACATTTTTCACAATCCCAAACTAAGCGAAACTTGTACTATGGATACTATGTAATTGATACACATACTTTTCTCATGTAAATAAATACATAAAGTATCAGCCTATACATGTCCCACTGCTGGGCAAAGGCCTGCTCTATACAGAGGGTATCAGGGCATAGTCCACCACGCGGCCCCACTGCGTATTGGCGGACTTCACATATCTTCGAAATATTTTTTTTGTTGTTATTTCGAAAATATTCAGGTTTCCTCACGATGTTTTCCTTAACCGCTGAGCACGTGATAATTCAGCAATTAAAATTGACAATTTCATTGGTGCCGGCACCGGGGATTGAACTCAAGTTGCTCGAGTATATTGAATTAAAGGCGAGCGCCCGGACACAGAGCTATCACGGCTTGTAGATAAATAAATTAAACTAGAAACTATGTTCATCGGACAATGTTTTTCCAGTAGTGGGATCGAATCCACACCCTCCGGCCTAGGAGCAAGGTCCACTGTCCACTACGCCAATCGGGCCGTTTCTCATCTACTAGGTGTCCGGAGAGTCCTTTTATTTCCACGTTACATTGCATAGCAACATATCTATGAATAGAGAATTACACTTAGGATTCATTTATTTTTAGTGTCTCTACACTCAAGATGAATTCTTAAAAAGTGAATTTTCGTAGTTAAAATTTTATGCCCTGTGGGATTCGAACCTGTGTCTTCAAGTTTTGTTCATTTATTTGGGCCAAAGTACCAAACTGGAGGCATAGAAGGGCAGATCTTGGTCTTAGATGTACTGATGCACTAAAATCTTTATTAAATAAAATTCATGTGTCACATTCAGTTTTAGTGATGTTATGAAATTTTATATATGTATTCAGTAGGTAAGTTTGTGAGAATGGGTTTATAACTTATTTTTATTTTTTATATTATTTCTATACCCCTAAGGGGTGAGGGTGATCCACCCCAAACATTTTTTTCTACCCTACAAATAATTTATATGGCAAAACAATGTTTGTCGCAACAATGTCTGTAATTACGTTGCAACTCTATAGAATGCTATCTCTTTCCGTATCACAAATTCCATATCATCTATCAAATTCACTTATGTGATATAATGTACAGCGGAATAATTATTTCTACGCGCAGTATGTACATGCGTTATCTATTATTAAACAATGGATTCACTAATTAGTAATCGATCCCAATGTAAAATTGAGATTGCATCAAACAACAACCTATCACACTTATGGCAGGTTTGATGGAATTTGAACTAGTTTCAACTAGCTATGCCCGCGACTTCGTCCGCGTGGAAATTAAGATGGATAAAATTTCAGAAATAAAAGTACCCTAAATTACTCCTTAGTACATCAACTATCTGCCAGTGAAAATTCCGTGATAATCTGTCCAGACGATTCAGAGATATGGAGCCGGAATAAATAGACAGACAGACAGACAAAAATTGTAACAAATCTGTATAGAGTATAGATGTACACCCTCAATGTTGTAGCTGCTAATCCAAAATAAACAAATTGTACACTGGGCCTGGACTGGAATAAAAACGCTTAACCAAAAAAAAGAAAATCGCAAATTTATTTAAAACATTTGCTATACATACTATTTTATACATATACAAGCCGCTAACTTATATATAATCATTTAATGCACTACTTACATTAGGTAGGAAGACTAAAATAACAAACATTGCAAATATATTAGACCTATGCACTCCATATAGTTATTAACAATATATTTGTATGCTTATATAAATTCATAGTAGGGATGTCGAAAGTAACATCATTTATAAAAATATCAAAGGTCGATATACCTCGGAGAAAATATCGATATATCGGATATAGGTCCTAGAAACACCTTTGTCCAAAAAAAGTATGTCAAGTATTATGTCAAATATTTGATACCTATGGACTGTGTACCAGATTCGAATTTGAAAAATATCATTTTTGATACTACTTTCGATATTAAATATCGATATATCGGATCTAAATATATCGCCAGAAAATATCGATATATTGATATTTTTTCGACATTCCAAATTTATAGAGATAATAATGAGCAATAACATTTCATTCGTAGAACAAAGTTGCCAATTTAAATTGACAATTCAACAAACTACCGTATATGTACACACCAACAAATTGCATCCAAAACTACAATTACATTCAGAATATCCACATAAGTTTTATAAAAGTATCCAGTGTGCGTGCTAAGTATCACCTGGGCGCATCACGTGCCACTACTAAACCGTTGGAGCACACCAACACATCCAATCAATTCCAGCGTCCGGACGATTTCGTATCAAATCATGTGTCAAACTCTTCAGGGTTGAGACTCGAGACTCTTCCAACGGCAAGCGAGTCGTTCAAGACCCATTCATCGAGCACCGTCCCGGGTCACGCCAGGGTGACGCACCACGTCTCCGACGCGTCTACGACCTCCACGGCCTCCATGGCCTCCATGGACTCCACGGCCTCCACGGTCTCCACAGCCTCCGCGGCGTCCACGGCCTCCACGGCGGCCCCCTCCCCCGCGCGCGAGAGCACCCCCGCTAGCCGCGCGTACTTCGCCCTCTGCTCGTCGCTCATCGCGGCCGGGTCGTGGCAGCGCAGGTGGTAGTTGAGGTGGCTGCTCTGCTTGAACCTCTTCTCGCAGATGCCGCACTGGAACGGCGCCACGTTCGTGTGCGTGCGCATGTGCTGCTTCAGGTGCACCGACTGGCTGAAGCTCTTCGCGCACACCACGCAGCGGTACGGCCGCACCTGGCGTGAAAGTATAATCATTGCGGCGGTAGGGCCACGCAACATTGTTGCACGAGTGGACAGTCCGTCCGGGCGAGTACCGCGACCTAACAGGAGACCGTAACATGTAAGTGTCACACTTCTGCGTTTCTTCTGGTGAGCGAGGTAGCCGGTGCCAGCTTTATCTAAAGGTGGCAACGCACCTGCAACGCTAAGGGTGTTGGAAATGTCCATGGGCGGCGTTCCATATATTGGAAATATTGGATAACTAAGTCTTGCACTAAAAAAATACATTAATTGCAATAGATAACTGTTTATTATAACTTTGAAAATGTTTCGAAGACCTGTGTGGTCCGCCAATCGACAGTAGGATCCCGCGGTGGACTGTGCCCCAATACCCTCTGCATGGAGCACGCCATTGGCTGCTAATTTAACTGTGACTTTGTTTATCTAGGGTCAGTTTTTTAAAGGTAAAACTCCGCCGATCCGCAGTGGGACCCGTGGACTATGCCCTGAAACCCTCTGCGAAAATAGAGTCCTTCACTATCGGAGGGCGCGCGGGCGCCAGCACCTTGGTGTGGATGCGCAGGTGCTGCTCCAGGCCGGACTTCTGCGTGAAGCTCTTGGGGCAGACGGGGCAGCCGAAGGGGCGCAGGCCCGAGTGCATCCTGGAGTGCTGCTGCAGCCCCGCCAGCTGCGTGAAGCGCTTGCGGCACTCGCCGCACTCGTACGGCTTCGGCCGCACGTGCGAGCCCGCGTGCGCGCTCAGCTCCTCCGCGCTGCCGAACGCCGCGCCGCACGTCTACGATGTATGTTCGCGATAAACTCCGAAACTTGTGAAACAATTTTTATCAAACTTTGTAAGCATTTGTAATTTGGTCCAACTCGGGAGATAGGGTAGTTTTTATTGCAAATTATTTGTTCATTGGATGACAAAGAGCTATCTGTGAGTCCCATAAGATTCTAACAGATGGCGGTGTCGGCCGGATTGACTAGGTCTCCGATAGATGGCGCTGGGCCAAAAGTAGAAAGCGCTCACGTCGCAGCCGTGGGGCTTGTCGGGGCCGGCGGCGAGCGCGAGCGGCTTCTCGCAGACCTGGCACCTGGGCCCCCTGCGGCGGCGCGTGTGCTCGTCGCGGTAGTGCAGCGAGTACTCGCAGCAGGAGAAGAAGATGCGGTGGCAGGTGCCGTCCGCCACCAGCGCCGACGGCTGCAGGCACTCGAACGGACCGCTAAGAAGCGACACCAATTGTTACTCTCTTACTTCGGATGATAATCTCTTTTATTCATCTTTATACACAGGGTGGCTTTTCTAAAGGTGCCCAAATTCACACAGGACGTTCGGACTCGGTGGTGTAATCGTTTATTGAAATAAAAATAACTTGTTTTTTAAATTGCCATTCCATTCCCCTAAAAAACAGAACTTGTTGACAATGCGGTAGTCATTCATAAATGCGTCGTATACTTTTGAAACGAACTTGTGTGCGTGTTAGTTATGAATGATCGCGCGTAAAATAAATGAGTTCCCCAGAAATCACGCACTTTTTGAGATTAGTTCAAATGAATGTAATCAATTAATTACTTACGAGTGATTATAAAAATTTATAATTTTTTATATAACATTATCTGTCTAGAATTGAATAAAAAAAAATGGATACACTTAGAAAAGCCTACCTGTATATACATATTAGCGAACTCAACAGACGTTATACTGAACATACGTCTTAAATCCGACAACTTATAAATTAAAAAAAAACGAATTGTGAATCTAAACCGAAAAAACGAATCGACCTGAAGACACACACGGAAGAATGATTCTCCCTTATACCTCTTACTCCCCTCATAAGAGACCCCAAAAGTGAATAGGCCATTCTTCAAGTTAGACTTTTTTTTTTAAAACATTGCCCTCACTTTAGGATAACATTATCCTGGACGTTTTACATACATAAATTTCCCGTGGACAAACACCCAGACGCGAAACAACTATCTGTGGGTCGCACAAATAGTTCTCCAGTGTGGGAATCGAACCCACGACCCCGGAGGACCCACGGAGTCACCATATCCAAGAAGAGATAAGAGTGGGAGCGCTCACGTTATCGGCTGCGCCTCCCTCTCTTTCCTGGGCGTGGCCGCTTTCGCCTGCTTCTCCCTCTTGTCTCTATCTCCCCTCTTCTTCTTAGCAGGCTCCGGTCCATCTTCGGACTTGACTATGATGTAGCTCACGTCCTTGGAGGCCAGCCGCATGATGCTGGTCGCCTCCATGCTGGCGATCAGCTCCTTCGTCCTCTGCTCGACCCCCTCCTCCTTTACGTACGTTATGCTCTTCTTTGGCTGCGGTGAGATAAATAGCCATTAAAAGACACATTTTTACATAACATTCCAGTACCAAACTGGGCAACGTTTGTACTATGGGCAATAGTACAAGCATTGCCCAGTGGTATGCAATAGTGGTACGGCAGTAGAGCCACGCAGTAGCCTCGGCTGTTGCACGAATGGGCAGGCTCGTCCGGGTAAGTACCACGACCTCACAGAAGACCAGCGTAAAGTGTAAGTATAATACCTTCGCGTTGTGTCAATTAAATGAGGTAACCGGAGCCCAATTTTCAAAAGGTGAACCGTCTGCTTGCTTGGCAACCTTAGACATAAAAAGAAACACAAAATACATACAGTAGACAGCGGTTAATAAAAGATACTTCCTACTTTGACAAAGTGGCAAACGAGCTGGCGGTTCACCTGATTTTAAGGGATAACCGCCGCCCATGGACATTTGCAGCACCCTTAGGGTCGCAGATGCATTGCCTCCCTTCAATAAAGTTGGCCCCGGCTACATCACTCGCCGGACGAAACGCGCCGGTTTTCTGTGAGGTCGCCATACTTAAACACGGACTTGCCCATTGGAGCACCAACTAACACTGTTGCGTGGCCTTACCACAGTTAAAATAAATCCTCCTACTGCCTTCAATAATTGAATGATTTCATTTTTTCGCCAACTTAAAAAAATTACATCACGAATAACGCACTCACCGGGGTGACGTTAGTCCAGAGCAATGGGTCGCCATTTGCGTAGGCGTCCATGTGCTCCATCCTGGCGTGGTTCCTCAGAGCCACCTCGTTGGCGAAGTTCTTGCAGCATAACTTGCAAGACACCGCTTCCTCGTCTTCTTCCTCGGACAGGGGCTCCCGCTGAAAGTGTTTTTCCAATTCTTTTTATCTCACACTCAGGTAACAGTACTCAATAACTCATGTAGCGTAAAATAAGACTAATACCTGTCCTATTGTATTGTAGTCGAATCGTTTTAAAAAAGAGCAACTGTTGAGTTTCTTGCTGGTTTATTCTCAACAGAAAGTGCTTTCCGAACCGTTGGTAATTACGAACTTATTAATTTTCATTAAAAATTTTACGTTTCATAAGAACGCGTCTACGCGAATAAATATAATTATAAGAATAGAAGAGTCTTATGCTTATCACTTCCTTATAGAATACATCATGAAGTACAGGTATTAATAGGTTTTCTCAAATTAATCATACTCGGTCTATGACACTGGAATCCACAATTCTAAGTCTTCAATAAAGTAATTAAGAAATAAAAATAAAAAATATACCACTTTGCTATTCTTATAAATTTTATCATTCAATATTACTAAATTAAAATTATGTTACAGCTCAAATAAGAAATATTTATTACCTTCACTTTGACTATAGGTACAACGCTGACGGATCTCACGTTATCTGCCATTGTACCTGAAATTATTAATTTAGTACTTCATAGGGCATTATGAAACATGATGTATTGAACTAAATATCAAATATTATTTAGTTGATCTAGAACTATTGCATGATATATCTCTATTTCAACAATTAGTATTAGTAGACACTATTAAAATTCCAAGAAGTCGCTTTAGTCGTAAATATAACAAATTATGAGCCTTAAATAGTATGCTGAGTAGAAATGTAATGGGAAATATTTGATAATAAGAAATCAGAATAGGAAGGAACAAACATATTAGAGGAAAACCTGCAACCTGAAGTTTTAAGCTCCAGTCTCAGATCTGACCCAGGGATTAGAAGGCTACAGCAATAGAAATAAGCTGAGAAATTTGTATATAAGAAATACTTCTCAAATATCATGGTAAAATTAAGTGAGAGAAAATTAAACTTTCTTTTTATAATAAAGATGACCATAATTATTATCATTCACCCATAATATTTTGATTATATTAATCGATTTTTTAAAACCATGAGTTCCGAGACTAGTTGCAAAACAGTGAAATACAAATTATTTTTCAATTTTCAAGGTTGTTTGTTTTGAGCACAATTAAAAGTAACTTGCATAATTATAATTAAGACATTTTTGCTCTTCACTTATTTCTATAAACCAAATCTTACTATTATTATAAAATAGAGGCAATTTTTTTAGGAATAATGGCCAAATTATATTTTTTCTAATAAATATCACTATCTCTATCTCTCTACAATCATAAATTCGAAATTATTATTTTTTACACTAATATTTATTTTATGACTAGGGAACAGACAGATATTTTGGTTTCTACAATTTTCAGCAACTAGCTTTCATTAAAATTTACAAAAAAATAATACCGAATTTTTTTCGATTAGTAAACTGTATCATATTTACTTACATACTTACACAATAAAATTTTCAAATTCATAAAAAAACAGCGGGAACAAACAATGACAAAATAACTTTTTAATCCTCAACTACAATGTCTACAAAACACAGGAAGAGATTCTTGATTTAGACTGACTAGATTTTTTAAAGATACCAAATAATATTTAAACCACTTTTTAAACATAACTATAGCAACTAAAACAATAAGAACTTTAGAATTTTGTAAATACATTCTCACCTTATAAATTAAAACTTATACCGCCAAAGATCCTGAGAATAGAGTGGCGTTTGTTTTTTTTTTTAATTAAAAAGGAAACGAAAAAGAAAAAATTAAAAACTATGGTGTATTCCAAAGTGTCAAAATGACAAGTCACTAATATTTTTAATTAGTTAATAACGTTTAAATGAGAAATTAGCAATTTTACGTTAGATTGGACGAAATATAATGATCTATAAACGAAGAATAGCGACTACAATGCCGCCATTTCGCGATTCACGATTCGCTTCTAGGTAGATCATACAGATGCGCAAAATATTGTCTATGGTCATAAGTAGAGAATGCTGAACGGTTCATTGTGTGAAATTAAAAGAGCAATAATTAATTGATTTAAATTAATACAATAATATGATGATACATTTTATACTGTAATTTTGGTAAAGTTCAATAAAAATTCAGATTACCAATACAATAAATTTATGTTTAAGAAAATAATATTTCAGGACATATTTACATGACGTTATCTAGTACTAGTATCAAATCAAGCAAAACGTGAACAATCATGACAAACATAATTAATGTTGATGATGTAACCAAAACCAGTGGCGGATTTCCAAATTTGCCGCCAATAGGCTGTTCAATTTTGGCCGACCCTATTGGCCTCTGAAATTCGATACCCTAGTTCGCAATCATATTAATTATATTTATTCTGTCAATAATATGGCAACGTTATGATTTATCTCTATCGTCTTCATTATATCAGTTTTTTATCGTTATTATTAAGATTTTGAACTAGTGTAACGTGTGATTTCATCACTTTGTCGAAATTGTTGTTTTTCTAAAGACTAGGCATGTCATATGAACCTTCGAATTGACATTGGATAAATTAGTTTTTGTGGATCCATTATCTTCGACTGTGCATGGCTAGAGGTTGAAATCAGAACACGTTCCTGGTCGTATTATTTGTGATTGCTGTCTGGGAAACTGTGCTGGATTTGTTATCCCTCGTGGTGGATGCTGAAGGCATCGGTGGCTGATAAGCTGGTCTGAGCTGCTGCTCAATTAAATATTGCTTTTTTACCTCAAGTTGGAGGTTTCCTACATACCCCCCAACAGTGTGGCTGTACACACTACACTTGGCCTGACTTTCTCTACTGGTTCTGAGCTCAACGCTGACCTGTGCACACAGGGCAGATGTCTCTGCGGTGACATAGATTTTAAATAACTACCTGATTGGACTTTATTTTTTAAATTGAATTGCATAACTTTCATAATCTTAAATTAATTTAATTATCTAACCTTTTTATGGTCGCACAAAGTAATGTGTAGGTCCTATGTACTCACGACTCCCTGAGATAATTAATTGTGATTATTACAACAGTCTGTTCCTAACAGACAAGGCGCCCAACTTATTATTATTATTATATTACAAAATATATAATAAATCTAATAAATCTTTTATTAAATAATCCCATCATCAACACACTCCCATAAACGTTACATTAAATCTACCATCATTAACTACACCCATTCATAATAAAAACGTTACACTAGAGTTTCACTTTGAAGATTATTTTATTACAACAGCGTCGGCCTGGATATTATTATTATTATTATTATTATTATGTGATAAGAATTATGTATTAAAAGAATTATGTAACATGAAATAATTTTTGTGAAAAGTTGCCAAGCGAGCAGGCGGTTCACCTGATGTTCCATGAATACCGCGGCCCATAGACATCTGCTACACCCCAGGGTTACAGATGCGTTGACAACCTTTTGAATATTGTGGGTTCCGGCTACCTCACACACCAGACGAAACGCGAAAGTATTTATTATACTTCCACTCTACGCCGGTCTTCTGTGAGGTCGTGGTACTTACCCGGACGAGCCTGCCCATTCGTGCAACAGTCACGGCTGCTGCGTGGCCCTAACATAGTTAATAATTATAATAAACTTTGACCGACTCAGTGGTAATATGACACGGTGATGCAGTTGTTCAGCTATTGACATCGGCCCTGGGGGTCGTGGGTTCAATTTCCACACGGGACTAGTATTTGTGTCCCAAAGATAATTGTTTCGGATCTGGGTGAGTTTTCATAAAACGTGTGTATTGAAATATAAAACTCATGTTGGCTTCCCGCCAAAACTAATGTATGCACGTTGATCGTTGACTTAATTAAGTGTTGCCATAATAAGATGGAAATGACTAATATTTTTGTACTGTTTTGTCGATATTGTTGCTCAGTTAAAATATTATTTTAATAGTAACGATGACTACAAAAGCTACAACGATTAAGGAGGCCATCAAAAAATGGGAAGAGAAAAGTGGTCAACACGCAGGAACTGCTACAGAAGTTAGTCTAATTTTTCAGTGGCCCCCAATAGAAAAAATGGATAATTCCCTTTCATGTCTTGCAAATTGCGAGTAAGTGTAAGTTATACTTAAATAATACCTATTCCGTATTTGAATTCATAAATGCATATATATTTAATTTTTAACCTTAAGCCTGCCATTGTGTTTGCTTAAACAGTGCTAAATGTCTACCTCTTAAATTAAAGTACATAGTAAACACACCAATAAACTATATGTCTAGTTGTATTAAGTAGTATTAAGGCATGGTGCAACACGCGACTTCACTGTGGATTGGCAGACTTCAAATTTCGATAAGCTTTTTTGTGTTATTTTGAAAACATACAGGTTTTCTCACGATGTTTTCCCTCATCGTTGAGCATGTGACAAGTCAGTGCGTAAAATTGCTAGTACTTTGTTAATTGCTCGAGAATATTGAATTAAAGGTACTCGGTACTCGGGTACTGAGAAATCACGGCTATCGATGGTATGCAGACGCGCTATTAAATAATAAAAACAACACGTCGTAAGCGTATTGATTTCCTGTTTATACGCGAATATTATACATAGTTAAATGAACTATTTTACTAATTAAAATTTTCAGTTAACCGTAATAAAAACGCGATAAAATGTGTAAAATAGTTTCATTTAACTACGACGTAAGGTATTCAAAAGTAACATCACTAATAGGGATATCGTGTGTGGGCTACATATCGGGGACCTGAGCCCGTGAACGGGCTGTGCCTGGTAATGGTAGAGAGTGAAAGCGGTGTGTATAGCGCTAGGCGCAGTGGTGCAGTGTAGGTGATTGACCGATTCGGGCCTCAGAAGCCACTTTTTGCCGGGACACGTAGTTAAAATGTTTATCGCGCGGTTTAGTAAAAAGTACACTCGAGCAACCCGAGTTTGATTTCCGGTGCCGGCACTAATGAAATAGTTCGTTTTTTAGCACGTGCTCTGCGGTAAAGAAAACATCGTGAGGAAATGTCCATATTTTCAAAATAGTAACAAGAAAAAAAAATCGAAAATATGCGAAGTCTGCCACTCCACAGTGTGACCGCGTGCTGGTCTATGCCCTGATACCCTCAGTAGAGAAGAACAAGAAGGCCTTTGCACAGCAGGCTTAATTATTACCTAAAGAATAGTGACCGACAAATTAAATTCTAGAAATATGGACAAACTAACTACGCCATTGTTTCGTCTACAAAAAGTAAATAAGTCATTCATGGGGCAAAGAGTTCGCATTTATAATAAAATCCCACAGTTGATATTACTACGCCAATGTGTGGAGTAAATATATACCCACGTAGGCTAAAATAAGACTGTACTATTAAATTGTAAACTAATCTTTTTAAAAAAGAGCAACTGTTGAGTTTCTTACCGTTTTTTCTCAACAGAAACTGCTTTCCGAACCGGTGGTAACTCACTTACGAACGTATTAATTTTTATGAAATATTTTGGTGTAAATTTTTTATAATTTTTAAAGAACGCTCAAGCCTCTATGTGAATAATGATATTTTGAATTTGAATTTGAGTGGAACATGTAGATATAGGCTGTTACTTTACTTTGGTGCTTAACATATATACACGTGTTGTTTTTAAAAGAAGGATATGCATATCTATATAGATATATAGAACAATAAGCTCTTTCAAAAGATCCTAGAAAATTTGTTTTGTGCTTAGAAAACTGAACCTAAAAAATTTAATAGACAGTAGTAATTTTAGTACAGATTCTTTAATTATTTAATTATGACATGGTAGGATTGCAGCACATTTTTTGTATTATGAATTTTTTTTGTCAATAGAGATGTACGCCATTGCTCCCAAATAGCCGCTTAGTTTAGCTGTTAAAGCATCTGGTCAGAAGACGCAGATTCAAATCCCGCAGTGCCGAATGCAAAAAAAATTGAAATATATGCAAAAATTTATAATTTGAAGGCTCATCTTGAGTGCAGAGACCAGTACTGAAACTAAAAATTAATACCAAAAATGACAATTGATTTAATTTTGCAGGAAACTAAGTTTATCGACAAACATGATTGAGAAAGTAACGGGTTTGAACAGTTTGAAGAAGCTTCGCATATTATCATTGGGTAGGAACTACATAAAATCTTTTGCTGGAATGGTAAAATACCTTAAGATTTATCATTAATTTTATTCAAGTTCGGATGCTTTATCATAAATATGTAGTCACTAGTAAGTACTAACTGAAGCGAAGAAAGTACGTAAACGACAATGTATTAATATAATAAATTTAGTGAAGATTGATTTCATTGGAAATTGGAAAGTTAATCTTTGTTATTGCAATAGCTATGTTTGCTAACCGCAATTGAAATAAATACGAGTGAAGCTATTTTATGAATTTTGTGCAACAGGAATCGCTTGGTGACACGCTTGAAGAGTTGTGGATATCTTATAATTTAATCGAGAAATTAAAGGGCATTAATGTTTTAAGAAATTTGAAAGTACTTTACATGAGTAATAACTTGGTGAAAGAATGGAGCGAATTCAATAAGCTACAGGTAAAATAATTGCACCTTAATTAATGAAATTTCAATGTTTAAAGTTTTATTTATATTTGGTTATATAAAACTACCTTATTTTACGGACTTTGTCAATACAAAATGTGGTAGGTCCACGCACCAGCTTAGGTTGTTGCATGAATGGGCGGGCTCCTCCGGGTAAGTACCACAACCTCACAGAAGACCGGCGTAAAGTGGAAGTATAACAAATACTTTCGCGTTTCGTCTGGTGAGTGAGGTAGCCGGAGCCCTTCAAAAGGTTGTCAACGCATCTGTAACCCTCGGTGTAGCAGATGTCCATGGGCAACGGTATTCACTTAACATCAGGTGAACCGCCTGCTCGATTTTCAAATATTCACAAAAAAAAAACAAGAATTGCTATTAACCACAAATTTGAATTTAGAATTTAAACATTGTAAGGGCTAAAAATATATCTGTCAAGAGCTACATTTTACTTACAGTTGAAGATGTCCCTTTCAGTTTTTTACAAAACAATCTAGTAATGTTATTTACAAATTAACAAAACAATGAATTAAAATAAAATTATTTATTGGTAAATAAGTTTTAAATTGACTTCATTATCTTACCAACTAAGAAACCCATACTCTTGGCTGAACGATTTTAAAGCTTGTGACAAATAAAGGAATATTAATTATTTAAAAACACATCTTTAGGAGTTACCAAATTTGGACGATTTGCTATTCGTTGGCAACCCTTTGTACGACGCGTGCGAGCTTGACGTTTGGCGCGCGGAAGCGGCGCGGAGGTTGCCACAGCTTAAAAAACTCGATGGTGAGACCGTTCTAAGGGAAGACGACCCACCGTTGACTGTTGCCAATATGCAGGTAAGTATTTCAACCATTTCAAGATTTTTACAAATGTACAGGGATCGTTATTTAATTAATTGAATATTTTGTTATCATATCTTTTGACTAACGAACTAGAGTTCCCCAAAACTGTGTTGAAAATTCGATGAAAAGAAATGTTTAAAATTTGTAGAAAAATTTACGAAGAGTTTTCGCATCTGCAGGAATCGAATCCACGCCTTCCGGATTCTGTGCGCAGACGCTTAAACCATCAAGCTAACCGGCTAATCTCAACGTTTTCTATCTACATTGTTTTTTTTCGCAATTTAAACAATGTTTGGCGCATCTGTTGTTATCTCCATTATAACAATATCAAATACCGTAGATACCGATAATTCCAACTAGAGATGTTGCAAATGCTATTTGAAAGTAAAATGTCTATATTGCTAATCTCTGCACTTATGAAAATTAAAAGTTACAAGTATACAAAAAAGCGCAGCGGAAGAAGTGAAACTTCGAGTGCCACGCATTCACTCTCGCTCTGTCTCTTTCTATTCCCCCTCCCCAGGAGCGTTGTACGTTAAACGATAAATAAATAAATAAACGTTTAACGCAACAGTGCTTTCATGCCCCCTCTATGGTAGCGTTAAACGTTTAACGCAACCTTGGTGGAAGTCGCATTAGAAGTTTCAATTCAATAACTTATAAACTTCAAACACATATTACGAACGTAGTTATTTATGAAGTTAGTTATTAACGTTAACAATAGTAGGAATGCGAGTAGGATTCCAACTACCTAGAGCGATTTTCTAAATGCCCCACCGGGTCCACTAAATATATAATATACATACATAAAATACCCACCCTCTGCGGTCCTAGGGGCCTCACTTTAGTCTCCTTTTGAGACCGACATCCAAAACGGTATGATTACATTGATTTAGAAATTAATTATTTTAACCGGACATATATTCATAACACCACCATAGCCAGAGAAAAGATCATAAAATTAGAAATAAAAAATGATTCTATAGTGTATAGGCAAGGTTTGTTTTACCAATAATTGAGGTATAGACAAAGCCCTACCAAATTAACGTGTAGAATATAAAAGTGAATATACGTTACGAATACTTAAAACAAGTAGTTTTACACAAAAAAATTACTTTTATTGCGGTAAAATAATTTTTATCCTCCCCAATACTTTCCTTCATTTCAGCCCGATGGCGGAGATGCAGTGGAGACTTTAGTCAGTGCGGAAAACAACGACTGAGTGATTTAATACGACATAATAAAATACTTTCAATAAACAGGAACAATTCGCGGACTAAGAAATGAAAAGAAGCACGGAATAATTTCGAAAATTGCGCTTTAACTTATTACTATTAAGGATAACAAAATGGCGGAAAGAAGAAAAAATACAATCCTGCAATAAACATATATTACAAAAGCTTTGAACAACTACCTATATAACGAGCTGTAATATATAGAAGATACTATACCGCGTAATTGCAGTAGGTAAAGCGTCCATCTAATCTATAAATGTCACCCATTAAAATCATCGTGAAAAAGAATGCTTGCTATGGCCAAGAAAGCTTACATATAAAAGTAAAGTAACAGCCTATGTCCCAATGCTGGGCAATGGCCTCCTCTATACAAAAGGTATCAGGGCGTAGTCCACCACGCGGCCCCACTGCGGATTGGCGGACTTCACATATCTTCGAAATATATATTTTTTGTTATTATTTCGAAAATATGCAGGTTTCCTCACGATGTTTTCCTTCACCACGGAGCACATGATAAGTCAACACTTAAAGTTAAAAACTTCCTTGGTGCCAGCACCGGGGATCGAACTTAGGTTGCTCGAGTATATTGAATTAAAGGCGTGCGCCCGGACACTGAGCTATCACGACTCTCTGAGCTATCACGGCTCTCTGAGCTATCACGGCTCTCTGAGCTATCACGGCTCTCTGAGCTATCACGGCTCTCTGAGCTATCACGGCTCTACGGCCTAGAAAGCTTATATAATTATATATAGATGTTATGTTGTGATATAATTATTCAGTTAATTATTAGTGTTATATACACCGTGTCGTTACCACCGCGACAATTAATGAACACGCGTCTAAATTTACTTGCCAATAATCATAAAAGAATATTAACGTTAAGAAAATCCATAATTAAAAAAATATATCTTTCAAATAAACTAATTAAGTAAAAAAAATAACAAAAATTGTAACACCTATAAAACTACAACTGACTAATTCATGCATATAAAGACTTTTCATTCGTTGCCACAGCGTCGCATTAAAAGCATCCCCTTCTAACAGTATGTTTTGTCTCTTTTAAATTCATTCAACACATTCATATGCTTTGTGACTTTACAAATGAACTTTACGTTACAGTTTTATACGCGAGGGTGTTATAAAATTGTTTGTTTTGGAAAATCTAATAACTCGGTAAATATTCATGTTTAAAGTATGTAAATGTTTAATAAATTTTAAAAAGTCATCCTCTATACGTGTGTTCATTTATTGTCGCGATTGTAAAAACGCGCTATTTATTTATATATTTAATGGGCAGAAGACCGGCGTGTAGTGGAAGTGTTTAACTTCTACTTCTCGTCTAGTGAGTTTAATAGCCAGAGTCCACTTTTTTAAAAGGTGGCAATGCATGTGCAACCTCACGGGGCCCACCGGTTCTGCGTCAGATGAAGCTTTAATAGTCTCGGGACTGAAAGCAAAAACATCAGTTAATACAAGATACAAGACCTCACGGGTGTTGCAAATATCAATAGGCGGCGGCTATCACTTAACATCGGATAAACCGCCACACCATTTGCCATCTCACATAAAAAGTAGATACTATAGGAGCATTCGACACACATTTCAAAAATTAATCAAACACGCTCCTTATGTTACCAATATGGCCTTCAAAGCTTGTCGATACGATTCTAAAGGGTATTTGTATATATTATATTTTGTATTTGTATATTGTACTTTGTATAGCTCACGGGTAATAGTGCGAAAAATTCGTATTGTGCATATTGTAATTATATACATTCTTTAAAACAAATTGAAATGAAAAAAAAAAACAAACATTTTTTTTATCACTTTACCGAAGTCTTTGCTAACCTGGCTTTGGTTTTTTGCTATTACTTTTTGTAAGGCGTTCAAGCGTTACAGTTCGATTTTTTAGGGTTCCGTACCCAAAGGGTTAATCGGGACCCTATTACTAAGATTCCGCTGTCGGTCTGTCAGCATTCTGTATCATGAACGGTGATAGTTAGACAGTTGATATTTCCACAGATGATGTATTTCTCTTGCTGCTATAACAACAAATGCTATAAACGGGAAAAAACAATATTTAAGCGGGGCTCCCATACAAAAGACGCTTTTTTGTAGATACATGGTACGGAACCCGTCGTACGCGAGTCCGACTCGCACTTAGCCGGTTTTTAAAACCTTTTTCTCTTGACACTTGTACATAGTGTGAAAATACTATTATTTAGAATTATGAGGAAGAAAATACTACATAAGTAGTACTATAAACTACCTGATACAATCCCAAGACTCATGTTTCTTTTTATATAGGCTTGTTATTTCATGCGAAATAAATAAGTACTAGATGAACTTATCATTTCTATACGAGACCAGGAAAAGACCACAAATTGTGTAATTTGGCTATTCTAGCTATTATTTTCTGTCAAGCGAGGGTTCATTTCACCTGATGTTATTAACCGATCAATGTCCCCGGAAAACTAACATAGATGGATGACGCGTCCACTGCCCAATTCTCATATATTACTTGTTATATACCGTCTTTTGTAAGAATATGATGAATAATTCTAGACGAGAGAAAAATATTATAATTTTATTTACAATCACATATCGTTTATCAGATAGGCTTACAAATATTTATTGTACAAATCTTCACGGAAGGCAAACTTATTCTACACTAAACAATAATGGCTGCTATTGTCTCACTTTAATAGCATATAATATAATTATATTGTTTAAGATGTTATATTTATACAAAAGTTTAATGTTTTAATGTAGTAATAAAAAATTCATCCAATCCATCCTCGTTTCTATAGTTATGAACATAACAAAGCCGTTTCTTTGAATGTTTTTAAACAATTTGTTCTTCATTACCATTTTGGCTATGATTTTAACGACCCAGATCAAATACCTTGATACGGAACAATTATCTGTGGGTCACACAAATACCTGGTCCCGTGTGGGAATCGAACCCACGACCCCCGACGCTGAAGGCAATATTTGGGAACGGCGCCACCGAGTTTTCAAACAATTAGATATCGTGCATAACTTTCGTTTTCTGGACTAAATACAACGGTGTCGAAGCCCATTCTTCAGGGGGAAGGGCCAATAAGTCTAATGCAATCCTTGTAATTAATAATGACATATAAAAAAAAGTTTGGTTGCTATCATCAATCCATCGGTTTTCTTCAGAGAGTATATACAATGAAATCACTTGAATATATCCAGATATAGCTAGGCCATCAAAAATATTTATCACCATAGCCACGAATTTGATTATGTCCAATACAATATGATCCAAAATTGACTTTACTTATTGGTTCCTTTAACCATATACAATGATTAGAATAACATGTTGTATACACACACCACATTGTGAGATTAAAATTGACTCTTAACTTGAATTTACTATAACAAGCATAAGTTAACCCATACAGCCAGCTTTAGTAAGGCTAAATTCAACTGAAGAACACATTTAATGCTTCCAAAGGTTGTCATTGTCTCAGGGTATACTGTCAGCATTAAATTATATACAACATTCAAAACAATGTATCGGTAAGAAAATCAAAATTAACCAGTGACTTTGTGGACATAAATGGAATATGGGACCAGTCAAGTATGATGATCTAACTACTGTACAAAAGACAAGTCTACTAGGCAATTTTATCACTAACAGTCTGTTTATTCAACCTTGACGTTGGCAGAATCATCAAACTATCCTTGAAGGACCAATTATATTAAAAATTTAATTGGATTGGAAATGGAAACAGACTCAAGTTTTTACGTGGTCTGCAACCTTTATGAAACCATTTCTATTCTACCCAGTCATAACAAATACTGTATTTTTCCAAGGATATTAGATCAAATCGAAGCAGTGACTCTTATGTGAATATGCTATGCCATAGTACCAACACGTAGGTACATACGTAGTTACGTTTTGTTGCATGTTATTTTAATTTTATTTTACTGGGATGGCAATCTTTCATGTGTTAATGGGTCAAATCTGCCAATGCCTTTGTGGTTTTTGTATTATTTTGTTGGTGGCTTTTAGTTGATTTTAATGATTCTTATTAAAGATTTGGCAGTAATCAAATTTCAAAACGGCAATAACGAAACGCCATATTGTGAAAAAGTTATAAAGAAAATTGTTCCATTCCAACAGAAAAATCTTTCTGCAAGTGTATTTTAACTACCTATAATATTTGCTGAATTGCTGCATATATATTGATTAGTTGCCTTGCAATTATTTGCATCATAAAAAGTCAACCGACCTCACTACTTAATAGCATATACAAAACACGTTGCCATCTCTTTCGCACCGCAGTCTATCTCAGTCCAGCTTGGGTTAGTGTAAATTTTCTTCATACATGGCATTGCACTGGATTGGATACTTAGTTCTGTCTTTGCACTCGCTGAGCCGACGTCACACAAGCGATAAGTTTTGCGCGGAATATGTCTTGAGCAACATAAATTTAGGAACAAACAAGACCTTCAATGTTAAACTGTAAACAGGGACTTCACTTATGTGAGGCCCCGTCTCTTCACAATTATTTTGTTTCATAAATTCAGTACATTTCCCTAGGTTTTTGTCCCTTCACATATATATTCTCCTGAGGTGTTGTGCGCTCGTTATTGCGTTGCACTGTGGACAGATCTTCTTTGCTTTCAGCGATTGCAGCCAGCATACCTGGAAGTTGGGAGATTTGTGATAGGTTAAGTTACAATAATCTGTAAAAAAAAATGTAAAAGAGATCTACGGCGGTCGTAAGTACAGTTATATAAATTTATTTGTCAAGTGGAGTTTTTTTTTTTACGATCAAAAGACAGTACTTCTCAATTTCACTATGAGGTGCCAGTAGAGTGATTGTGCTAATACTTTATAGATTTTTTTTTACAAATCTTTTATTGAAAAGTTGTCATGAAATTTGAGACAGCTCAAATTTATAGTTTCTATAACTATATCTGTTGATTTACGAATTTTATTATTTGAACATAAATCAATTCCATGTATGCATTTTTAAATAAGGACAAAAATTCGTTTGTTAGGTTAACTTTTTAATCTGACTTAGTCTGATTAAAAAGTTGACCTAACATTAAATTGATTTCATTAACATTTTTTATTAATAACAACAAATTGGAGTGTTTGTCTCCTAGTAAAAATACGTTTTCTCTTTGTTACCTATAAATATATCTATCTGTAACTGTATCACTTATTACCTCACAGTAAACATGCCAGCATTGTATTGAAACTGCGGGCGACGTATACGGGCCCAAACAGATTAGACATTTCGCCTGAAACGGATAAAAAAATTCTGTTTCAAGTCATGTGGTTCTAAGAAACTTCTTCAGAATTTAATTTCGAAAGTTAATTTTACGAGATAAATGAATTGCAAAATAAAAAAAAAACCTTTTATGATGAATTTCCTCTTCACTGCTTACTTTTTCTAATCATTATGGAATAGTATTTTATTAATAAACATATTATGTATCCACTGCAGTGATTTAAGATTGTGCAAAAGCTCTATTACAGTTCTTAATCTAAATTAACAGTGCCGGTGGACGGCTAATTTAACTATATAGCGTATGGGTTCATTTTAAGAAATAGCATCAATCCCATCTTCGTCAACAGAAAATACAATACTTTCGTCAGTCTTCGCAATGCAATGCTATTTCCCCGGTGGGGCTGGCAGGAACCATTCTGCGGTCAAATGTGGCATGGCAGGGCCTCTGTCCGGGTAAGTACTACGACCTCACAGAAGACCGGCGTAAACTAGAAATGTTACACTTCTGCGTTTCGTGTGGTGAGTGAGGTAGCCGAGGCCCACTTCATTAAAAGGTGGTAACACATCTGCAACCGCCAGCTGTTTTGCCACTTTTTCAGATAAAAAAAAAGTTATCGGTTCATAAAACTTCTGCTGATAAACAAATGTGCATGAGCAAGTACCAGAGCCTTACAGATGACTAGCCGGAGAGTGGAAAAATTAAATCCCTGTGTTCTGTTCGGTGTATGAAGTAACCAGGGCCATTTTTATAGGGCGGTACAGATATCCATGGGCTGTTGTTATCATTCAAGTTCAGGTGTCACCCTCTCAATGAAAACACAGCTCTACGACTCTAAGTTAATAACAGTTCCTATAAATACCTCCAAAGCAGAATTCTGTCGGCACTCCAAGTCCCTGATCTTCGCTTTGAGGGCTTGTATCCGTGTCTGCAATTTAAAATATAAAAGTAAAGTTTCAGCCCATACATGTCCCATTGCCGGGCAAAGGCCTGCTCTGTACAAAGGGTATCAGGGCATAGTCCACCACGCGGCCCCACTGCGAATTGGCGGACATCACATATCGTCAAAATATTTTTATTGTTATTATTTCGAAAATATGTAGGTTTCCTTACGATGTTTTCCTTCACCTCTAAGCATGTGATAATTCGGCACTTCATTAGACTTTTGGTGGAGCTTTTGTCCCATTAAAGTGATAAAGGAGTCAGTTTCCCTCAATGATGGTGAAACAAATAGATTTTTCTTGTAACAAACTGCTAATGTTGTAAATTAAAGTGAACCAAAATTGGAAAGGTTTTTAAATATTCGCTAGCAATAACGGATTTCACAAAGGAATAGTCTCCAATATATGTCGACAAGATATTAATACTACTGCCTGATGGAGAACTGCATCCCTCGCAATGCAGATGTGAGTAAAAGCTCACCTCAGCACTCGCCTCCACAAGTCCATTGGGCTTAGGCTGGCATGAATGCAAACCTCCGCTATCCTGGCTTTGATTTAGATTGGCCGGTGCTTCTGTTTCCGCGTCATCGGCAATCGGTTCGTCTGCCTGGAAAACATGTTAGTTACGAATTTAAATCGTATAACACATTTATTGCAATAATTGAACGGTTTTTTTTTTATTTGATGATTATTAAGAAAGACAAGAATAACAAGAAATTGGACATCTTGTTTGTAACAACTTGCGTAGTACGTTTTGCAATGGCGCCTGCTCTTCCCGCCAAAGGTATCTGAATAGAATATCCTAACAACCTAGTAAAAAAACTGATACACTGCAAGTCATCAAATCTAAAGTTCACATATGTATATGCAAGGCTACTGAGAGCTTTCCAATTTATTGACTTTATGAATTATTCATTTGCTATTTATGAGTTAGGTTAGAGGTACTTGAAGTTTTTAGAGTACATCACGAACTATTGTCTGCTAGCTGACCTTACAGTGGTGATATATAAGCCAAAGATGAAGCATGAACTAGTTGAAAAGGTCATATACCTGGTTCCTGTTACATTATTATGGATGCAGTGCAGATAGTGCCTTTATCATACTGGTTACTAAAAGTACAAATGATACGGAACGAAAGAATAAATATTTACATCGGGAGCGATTCTCGATGGCGAGTACTGTGGGGGCCCGTAAAGCTCGGTGTCTTCGTCCCCATCGACGACCTGAAATTTGTGAGAACAAACCACTATAATATCTGTATCAACTAGTCAGAGGTTTTATATATTTATTTTACTTTTCTGTCTCCTTTCTTTTTTTGGTGGGTTTAAATGAATACGCCAGTGAACACTGTTAATTCTAACATTTTATTAAATTGATTATCTGTATAATTTGTTTAAAAAGTTTGGATTAGCTTAATTACCATCATGATCATAATAACAATGTTTATTGTTTTTTATTAAATATGTAATGGCAATCGAGAAGGTAGATAGATCTAAATGGTAGATGGCTACAGTCAACCACTGCATTGCCCATTTCAAGAGTTAGTCCCTGTTCGCTACTAAGGAATATCACGGAAAACTATTCAGAGCATTTCAGAGGTGGCATTCGAAGTAGGTGTGTACTGTGGTAGGGCCATGCAACAGTATTCACTGTTGCACGAATGGCAGGTTGGTCCGGGAAAGTACCAAAACCTCTCAGAAGACCAGTGTACCTCTGCGTTTCGTCTGGTGAGTGAGGTAGCCGGGGCCCACTTGTTTAAAAGGTGACAACACCCATGCAACCGATGCGTGTTGCGAGTGTCTATGGGGCGACGGTTATCGCTCACCATCAGGTGAACCGCCAGCTCGCTTGCCGTCTTACCTTACCTTACCACATAAAAGAAACAAAAAAGAAATAGTGCATAGAGTCCCTCCGCGCGGAAGTAGTGAAAGTTCGAGTGCCACGCATTTACTCTCGCTCTGTCCCTTTCTATTCCTCCTCGCCAGGAGCGTTGAACGTTTACCGCATCAGTGCTTTCGCACCCCGCCATGGTAGAGTTAAATTTTCAACGCAACCTTGTTGGAAGACGCATTAGAAGTAAATAATTAAATATTTTAAGACACATTTTTAGACAACATTTTCTAGTCCCAAACTAAGCAAGAGTTGTATTATGGATACTAGGTATGATAAACATTCTCAAACATAATTTTCATTTCTAAATAAATACATATAATAGATGTATAAACAACCAAACACTATGTTCATTGCACAATATTTTTCCAGTAGTGGGGATCGAACCCACACTCTCTGGCGCAGGAGGCAGGTACACTACCCACTACGACATTCGGGTCATCATGCCGGCCGTCGCCCATGGCCGATTCCGAAGTCGACCGACTCACCAGCGCCTGGTCTATGGACGCCCTGCGCACGCAAGTGGCAACCCTGCCCTCAGCCGCCTGCAGGGCAGCAGCCCTGACCCTCCATTCTCCACACCACTGGTATTCAGCCCCGAAGCCGGCGCCCGACGGCTCGTCATTCTGAAAACACAAGTTGCGAGTTCAGTGAGACGTTTGTGGATTTAAAAAAAATAAAATAAAAGTGCCGACAGAATTATTTTGGTGCGTTAGACAATTTTTAGATAAATAAACAATTATGATTCGAAATTATTTAAATATCTCGTGAATCAATTGTACGTTTACATCTGGTTGTGCTAATATTTTGTCGATTGGACATAGTAAAATCGAATTCTCTATTCAAAAATTCGATTAAGCACGCACTGTAGCTGCGTCTCGTAACGGTGTCGCGAGTCGAGAGATTTCTATCTCCCTTTCCTAAAAAAAAACACTTGCCAAGTGCGAATCGCGCTCACGCATGAAGGATTCCGTACCATCTACAGATTCTGCCAAAAAATCATGTTGCATGGGAGCCCCATTTAAATAATTTTTAATTCTGTTGTTTATTAATTGATGTTTGAGCGGCAACAGAAATACATCTGTGAATTTTAAGTCTAACCATCACGGTTTTTTTTTTTATAGACATGAGATACAGCCTGGTGACAGACAGACGGACGGACGGACGGACGGACGGACGGACGGACGGACGGACGGACAGACAGCAGTCTTAGTAACAGGGCTTTGGATATGGAACCCTAAATAACCTGATCGCGCAAAATAAGACAGAAAAGGCCACCAGTTGTATCCCATGACCCTGGGCTCAACTCTATGGGGCTGCCGCCGGACGGACAGCCAGACACACAGCGGAGTCTTAGTAACAGGGTCCCATTTTACCCTTAAAGTACGCAACCGAAAAAGCGGGTTTAGTCGGGATTTTAGCGGGGTGAGGTTATCGATAGCTTAGCTTAACGGCTGGAGAGTCAACACAACAAGTATACTGACTTCCACATCTATGCTGCCCTCCTCCGAGCTGGTGTCGGGAACGTCCTCGTCCATCTCCGCCCCCGTCCGCTTGAGGCATCTCAGCGCGTGCCTCTGCAGCCTCGAGACTGGCAGGGAGGCGTTGCACACTGGACACTCGCCGGTCTGTGGCGGTGGGGTAAGACGTCTCCTGGCCCGGAGCCGACGCAGACGGTTGGTATGCACGCGCTGAAAAGTCATAATCACACTAGTACATAACCACACATGATATCTTTTTTTATGACACTTGTAAAACATCATCATCATCATCACTTCAGCCTGTTTGTCCACCGCTGAACATAGGCCTCCCCAATCATCAGCCCTGTAGGTATCCCCTGCCTATCGTAAAAGGCGACTAAAAGGGGACAAGGATGGGCAGCAGCACGAAGTGGTCTCGTGCAAGAGGGTGAGGGAATCGGTGAAGGTTTATCCTTCTCCGAGGCGTGCTCAGGCGTAGTACCGAGGGACACTGGTGCGTTCAATGGGAAATCCCGGAGCCCCTCCAAATGTACGGAAGGCGGCCACCGAGGGGGTTTTAGTGGGTAAGAACCCCACATAACCCTATCATGTAAAGTGACAGGGTATCTTTTGAAGATTTCCCGCCCGATACAGAAAAAAGGCCTCCCCATAGACTGCCACAGAGCATGATCCTGAGCCACCTGCATCCATCGACTTCCCGCACATTTGCACCGGGGTCACGCCACTTTTTTTTTTAAGTGATAAGTTGCCAAGCGAGTAGACGGTTCACCTGATGTTAAGTGCGTACCCCCACCCATGGACATCCGACGCCCGAGGGTTCCAGATGCATTGACAACCTTTTGAAAATTAGGCTCAGGCCATCTCACTCACCAGACGAAATGCAAAAGTATTTATCATACTGCCACTTTACGCCGGTCTTCTGTGAGGTTGTGGTACTTACCCGGACGAGCCTGCCCAATCCTGCAACAGCCGCTGCCTGGCCCTACGACTTACTAGTGGACACCGCACGTTGTACATGACATGTTTGCTCAATTACTTTCTTCTGTTTAGACTAGGCCATACCAGTTTATCCTGGAGTGTGCGTATTTATATCAGGTACAACTAGTTTGGTCTAGCCTAAACTAGTCTATTGTATCGGGAGTAGGACAAATTAGTTTGGACTAGCCTAAACTGGTTTATCCTATCGGGCTTGGACCAAACTAGTTTGGACTAGGCTAAACTGGTTCCTCCTATCGTGTATAAGAAGAAATAGTTTAGCCTAGGCATAACTAGTTTATCCTGAAATCGTTTTGGCCAGTAACATATGTAAGTAGAGTGTACTTTATACTTTGTTTATGTATATTACACACTTTCTTCAGTATGCACTTCACTTCTACAAGCATTCTTGATGGTAAATATTCATAAACCTATCCAACAATAATAGTAAATTACTACCATGAGTAACCATCCAATTCCTATTCAGACATTGAAGCCCCAGGCTGGGAGGGGTACATGCTTTCAATTGAATTAGGAACTTTGTCATTAAACAAACTGCCAGTGCTATAAAACTACAGCTACAAAGTATTAAAGTAAATAACATGAAATCTTGTAAAGATACTCTGAAAAAGGTACATGATTATAAGTAAAATTAGAAGTTCTTGCTAGGAAGACAGGTTTCATATCAAGATATATTTGCTCTTAAAACCTTTCAAAGGATTATGTACAGTCATAAACAAATAAAACTATTCCTTGAGAATGGAAATTAATGAGAAATAAATATATATTTTATAAAAGATAGCTTACATACAGTGTTAAAGAATAAGAAATGTAAAAGTTCACAACACTCGGGACATTTCAATATAATTTTATGATAAGGTAAAAGGCAATTGCAAAATGCTGGGCAACAGCTGGACAGTAAAGTTTAAACATTATTTGTCTTAAAAACAATTTCATAAATATTAAAACTCCTTAGACTTAAACTAAGACAACATGATGCTTTGTTTTGTTGCATTATGATCTATTTCTATTCTACATGTATTTTTTAATTGAAGTCTTCTTTTGTTGTGTTTGGGAAAAATTATGAGTGAATTTTTACATTGTGCAACTCCTAAAAGCAATCCCAACAAATAGTGTTACCATGACAACCAATAAGAACTTTTTTACATTTACCTAATTATTTAATTGAACCATTATCTAGTTCATCATATTGGCATACAATTTTTAGTGATAATTCCTTTGTTACTTAAAAGAAGAATAACTTTATAACTTCTGACATGCAAACATTTGTACACACTTTTTTACCGAGACACATTGTCTAGGTAAAAAAGATCTAGATGTTGCAGTCATGCCATAAAATTCTCTCAACTATACCTTATTATGAACTGTTATGAGCACTTCGATAC
This sequence comes from Iphiclides podalirius, assembly GCA_933534255.1. Taxonomy (NCBI): domain Eukaryota; kingdom Metazoa; phylum Arthropoda; class Insecta; order Lepidoptera; family Papilionidae; genus Iphiclides; species Iphiclides podalirius. The sequence continues at coordinate 1,901,118 of OW152842.1, read as the reverse complement.
TATTGACATTGAGACTGACCCAGTCACACACATTTAAAATTTTATTCAATGCAAGAATATTGAGAATAAAGTTCTAAACAATAACAATTTAATTTGAGTGTATCTAAATTTAAGTATTTTGACCCACAAATATAATCTAATATGGTTTTTAAAGAAGTAGGTAATAAAAATGGCATTGTATAAATTATTTCTATTATCATCTATGAAGTAAAATTGTGACAAACTTTGAACTAAGATAATACTAATGATAAGTACCAATAGAATGTAAACTTAATGTTGAAATGTCTAAGCATTTGTATAACAGAAATAGTTGAATATGGAACTATAGTGTTTGTCACAATGTTTATACCATATTTAAACAAATAAATAAATAAAAGAAAATATTACAACTTTTAGTATAAGCAACACTTCAATGTTAGTGTAGATTTCATTCAGTTATTTATAATAAAGAGGTCTGATGGCACAATTAGAATAATTTTTATAATGTATTTTTTAACATACATTTTGTGTCATTGTTGGTTTATCCAAAAAAATAAATAAAAAGTAAAGATGTTTCTGCTGTGTAATGAAATGAGATATGAATACATTTCTTCTATCTTGAATGCATTTTGGCTACCAAAATACATTAAGAGTTTTCTAAATGTATGTATGAGTGCCAATAGGCCCAAGTGGGAAAATATATCAAATAAAATTAGCACTGTTAACTAAATTGGTAACAAATATAAACTATACCAACCTGATAGACATCACTCCCTAAGCAACCCGAAACATCAACATCTTGATCATTCTGAGGGTCCACATTCGTGCTGGAACCCGGTAAGACTAGAGTGGAGCTCGAGGAGGGGCTGTTGGAACTTAGCTTCCGCTTAGAACTGCCGCTGGATAATTTTTGCAGCCTCTCGACTTCCAATGCGAGATGCGACTCCAATTCCCCTTGGCGTATAGTACAGCTACACACTGGACAGTTCGCTTGCTCCGACACCTTCTTCCTATTACGAACACTATTCAGAATGATATTCTCATCGTACACACTACAGAAGTTGTTTGGGCCGTTGTTCAGGTTAGAGGATCCTTCCATATTATACATCACAACGGGTAACATCTCACCGTTTTGTAGACACCGTTTCATAAATCTAATAACATCGCGACAATAGCGCGGTAAAAACACACTTTAACTATACATTAACATTAATGGAACTTCGACGTCGCTTAAAGAACTCATCTTGCAGAGATTTTATTCCTTTATTAACGGTAATTGGAATATTATTTGGGAATAAACAATAATAAATAGGACGTTAGTAGTACTTTTTTTTTTCAAATGACAACAACACTTAGCAATTATTGCCACTCCTGAAAATAGTAAAGCTATATTTGAAAATTGTGAGTCAAAAATTCAAAATTGGTTAATCCAATGTATATAATTAATTTTAAATAAATTGTAAATAAAACACTCCGTCTTCATACTCAAGCTTTTGCTTATTTGTTAAATATATTAAAATCATCCATTTTGCCATGGATGCTATTTTCATAAGTCCGCGATACGTATTTTCAAATTATAAATTATATATTTTAAGTCCGCGCTGCGGGATTTCGAACCGGTGCCTTTCTGTATCGTGCCCAGTCGCATACCTACAAAAAATCACAACATAGCTCATATAGCTCGTAGAACCAGTAATCGATATCCATGGGGAAGAAATCCCCATACTGGCCTAGGAAAACTGTACCTGTGTATCTGTTACTGACAAACATAAATAACAGTTCTTATCTAACAGAAAGCGTTCCTTAATGCGCTATCAAAGCTTTTCTCTATTCATGCTAACGACTGTTATCTTACTTAGGAATAGGTAAGAACTGTCACACCTTACTGAACAAAATGTTCAGAAAAGACTGTTCAAAAAATTTTGTCACAGGTCTTGCATTTTATTAAGTTAAGTAAGGGCATCTGAAGTACACACATAAACAACTAACGAAAACAGCTGTTTCAGTATGTAACTATGGTAACAGTTACACAAAAACAAAATGTAACAACAATTCAACATAGTATGAAATAACAGGCTGTTATTTTGTAACATGTTTTTGTCACAGTAACGATTAAGTAATAGGAACAAGCGTAACAGGTATTCGATCGATTCGATATTTAATTAATATCACTCATAAGTTGAGTGATATTAATTTAATTTTCGATAGTGAAAAACGTATCGACATCGATATTATTGAACACCAAATATCTATATTTTATAACTAGCTGTTAACCGTGACTTCGTCCGCGCGGCCAAAAAGAATTAATAACGAAGACATTAATATTTTCGACAATTCACACAATATCTTTATAAATTATAACCTATGTGTTATTCTGATGTGTAAGTTATATTATTGTTTTCATTAAAAACTATTCAGTACTTTTTGCGTTAAAGAGTAACAAACATCCATCCATACATACAAACTTTCGCGTTTATAATGTTAGTAATGATAAGGATATCAAATTATCAATTGACATTTCTAGAGCTTGTGTAATGATATGAACTCATGTTTTATTTAAATACTTTATATGCTAAAACTAATCCGGTAAATAACAGATATCACATTTTTATCAGAATTGATTAAAATACAAAATAAAAGAAAAAAAAAACGTGCGTACAAGTGTACACTTGTACGAAGTTATACTTCTTTAGCGTAAAAAAGAAAAAAAATTTTTTTATCTTCGGTGCCACCAGCACTCTTTGATTGTGAAAGACATTAAATGCAACAGATAACGGTTGGATTAAATAACTATCTTGGAGTTACAGGTAAATGTTAAAAAGTTATAATTGATTGCCACGATAATACCGTAAAGTTGGTCGCTTTGCAACCAACTCCATCATGCCGCTTTTTTGCTATCGGTGTGCGCGCGCATCGTAAAAATTTTACTGTAATAAATTGCTTAGCAAGGTAAGAAACTTCAAAGTAGTTTTCTTTTGAACCGGTTTCATTACAGTCTGACCAATATCTGATAATAGCCTCTCGGACGATGTTAAGTTCCTACGAAATTAGATGCTTATTAGCGATATTTTTAATCATTGGATAAGAATAACTTATAATATGGCTCCACAGTTCCAAAGGATTTTTTTAATGTAATAAGTTAAGCGAGCAGGCGGTTCACCTGATGTTAAGTGAATACCGCCGCCCATGGACATCTGCTACACCCGACGGTTCCAGATGCGTTGAACTTATTTTTAAAATTGGGCCCCGGCTACCTCACCAGACGAAACGCGAAAGCATTATACTTCCACTCCACGCCGGTCTTCTGTGAGGTCGTGGTACTTACCCGAACGAGCCTGCCCATTTGTGCTACAGCTGAGGCTGCTGCGTGGTCCTACCACAGTTAAAGAAATTAAAAATTCTCATTTCAGCCCTCTAAATTACATTTAGAAACGTTTTCAAAAGAAAGTTTTCCTGAACTTTATGTGAATTCAAGTGTGAAATGAAAGTCTAGTCCGCTGCATATAAGTCTTTATTCCTTTTCTTCGCCCTTCTGCCTCCTCGGGTGGGGCAGCTTGAGGTGTACGGAGCGGATGTGCACCTTCAGCGAGTTGGACTGGCTGAAGCACTTGGAGCATTGCGCGCAGGAGTACGGCCTGGCGCCCGAGTGGACCTGCGACGGGAATCAACTTTATATGGCGGATCGCACTGAAACTATAAATTATGAGAAAGATGTTACTCACTGTACAGATAATTTAATAATTTTTAATTGACGACCTGAATGGCAGTGTACCTGCCACTGTGTACCTGTGGGTAGTGTACCTGCCTTCTGCGCCAAAGGCTGTGTGTTCGATTCCCACTACTGGAAAAATAATGTGTGTTGAGCATAGTGTTTTTCTATCATGAGTTATCTAATTGTATTTGTACTTTGTTGTAAATAAAGAACCGTTAACCTAGGTGCATCGAATTTTACTGCGAGACAGTCCCTTACACAAGAATTAGTAGCTGAAAGGTATTATTTAGATAGAGCAATTCATGTATTAACTCACACCGTGTAGTCACTCGCTTAGTATTATTTTTCCACAACGTAGTATTTAATTACGACACTTTAAACTTGAGTTGCTAGCTTGACTGTTTGCCACGGTTAACATCCAGTTTTACGTATTTTAACTTTGCCGCTCGATTTGGCAAACGAGGTGGACTCGGACGGAACGGAAGGGAGACGGCACGCCCACCCGGTAGTGCCTGTTGAGGGCGGGCTTCTGGGCGAAGCGCTTGTGGCAGGCGTGGCACGCGTACGGCCGCTCGCCCGAGTGGGTGCGCGCGTGCACGCGCAGCAGCCCGCGCTCGGCGAACCGCTTGTGGCAGGCGTTGCACGCGAACGGCCGCTCGCCCGTGTGCCGCCGCTGGTGGTAGCGCAGCGCCGCCGCCGACTGCAACGTCATACGAGGGATGGCGGCGTATAGGGTGTAGTAAAACTGATGTATGGGGGGTGTAACAGACTGTTCGTGTGGCAAATACGTAGCGCAGCGCCGCCGCCGACTGCAACGACATGCAAAGCGAGCGTGGCAGGCTATTATAGTGTGTAGTAAAACTGATTTATGGGGTGTAACAAACTGTTCGTGTTGCGTGGCAAACTATTATCATCATCATTTCACCCTGCTTTAGCTCGATGCAGAACACCTGCCTCCCCCACATACTGCCACCAAGTACGATCCCGAGCCACCCGCATCCATCGACTTCCCGCACATTTGCACAGGTTGTCATTCCACCTAGTGGGTGGAATGACACTTACACAGAGTGTGAAAAACTGTTCGTGTGGCCAATCTATTGTAACAAACTAATCGTGTGCCCAATGTATAGGGTGTAACAAACCATCCGTGTGACCAATGTATAGGTTATTGCAAACTATTCGTGTGGCCAATCTATAGAGGGTAACAAATTATTAGTGTGGCCAATGTAAAGGATGTTACAAACTATTTGTGTGACCAATGTATAGGGTGTTATAAACTATTCGTGTGACCAATGTATAGGGTATTATAAACTATTCGTGTGGCCAATATATAGGTGGTAACAAACAATTTGTGTGACCAATCTTTTTTTTTTTATGTGAAAAGTTCCCAAGCGAGCAGACGGAAATTGCGCTAAATAGTTAAATCTACGGGTTGTAACAAACTATTCGTGCGGCCAGTATCGTTGATGGGGACTTGTGTAACGTATGCGGCAACCCACCGTGCACTTCTTTCCACACAGCTCGCATACCACGTTCCTGTCGTACTTCAGGCCGAGGTGGACTCTCTTCACGTGCGCCTGCAGGCGGGAGCGGGTCACGAACTGGCCGTCGCACTGCGGATATGATATATTTACGCTAAGCATCGTTTATTATGCGAAAATTCATAATATTAATTAATATTTCGGACACATTTTTTTTTTTACACAACATTCTCTAGTCCCAAACTAAGCAACGCTTGTACTATGGGTACTAGAAAACTGATAAACATACTTAAACATACTTTTCTTTCTTGTTTTTGTAAATAAATACATATTATACATATATAAACACCCGGACACTGGAAAAACACCATGTTCATCACACAATATTTTTCCAGTAGTGGGGATCGAACCCACACCCTCTGGCGCAGGAGGCTCACTACTCCCCACGCTAATTGGGTCAATAATCCATTAGCTTACTGTATTTAAAGTTTTGCACTTTGAATATTGAGCTAATGAATTAGATTTGTTCCATTGCTTGTTGAATGAGTTCACATTGGCTGCGTTCCATGTTCTCAGTGTTTAGTTTTAGTTATATGTTATCTTAAACTGTATTCGAACTTCACTAGCGCATTAGGTATCCTGGTATATATAGGCCTGTAATGATAATTGTAAGTTGATGTATAAAATAAAAAATTATGTAAAACCCATTTGTAGTCTTTGTATCTATTTAATAGAAATAATACATTGACTCATGTACACCAGTAAAGGGCGTAGCGACAGTCTGCCATAGGGATGGGCAAGTGCAAAAATATATCGATACTTATAATTTATCTGTGGTAGGGCTCCGCAAATGTTCACTGTTGCACGAATGGGCAGGCTCGTCCGGGTGAGTACCACGACCTCACAGAAGACAGGCGTAAAGTAGAAGTGTTACACTTCTGCTTTTCGTCTGGTGAGTGAGGTAGCCGGGGCCCACTTTATTTAAAGGTGGCAACGCTTCTGCAACCCTACCGGTGTTGCAAATGTCCACGGGCGGCGGTTATCACTTAACATCAGGTGAACCGCCAGCTCGTTTGCCACTTTGTCACATAAAAAAATGTACACAGAGAATTATGACAGAAATGTAATTACATGAAAGGATTTGTGCAAAAGTGTTGCTTATTCGAGAAACGGCACAGCAGCGTGGGCGTGGGGAAAAATCCGTCCCCCCCTTGTCTGGCATACCACAGATGGCCTCGTACGGCCGTGGGCGTGGGATCAGCTAGGTGTGGGCACGGCAGCGCGGGCGTGGGCAGCGCGCCTCCCCCACCCCATGTCTGGCATACTGCAGATTCCGCGACCTGTGTGCGCTGCGGCCGTGGGCGTGGGCCGTTCGGCTACCTGCGGGCACGGCAGCGTGGGCGTGGGCGTGGGCGCGTCCTGGGCGCCGGGCGGCGGCCGCAGCTCGCGCAGGTGGGCGCGCAAGTGGGCGGCCCGGCTCAGCGCGGTCACTTGCTCGCCGCAGATCGTGCACTCCGAGCTGGAACGACGGACGCAGGGAAAGTTCATATGTAATGGTCGCAAAGCGTATGAATGGCTTGAATGAATTTAAAAGAGACAAAACGTACTGTTAGAAGGAGAGGCTTGTAATACGACGCTGTGGCGCGAGTTGTATAGGATGTTACAAGTTTTATTTCTTTTTTATTTAATTAGTTTCTTTGAAAAACATTTTTTTTTTAGTTATGAACGTTTTATGTTTTTTTATGATTGTTTGCAAGTCGCGTTAGATGTGTGTTCATTTATTGTCGCGGTTGTAACGACACGCTGTATACCCGGACAAAATGATTACTGACATTATACCAAGGACAGCAGGGTTTCAGAGGAATTTTTACTGGATGGGCAAAACAGTTTACAATAAATTGCTTCACTTAACAAAAAGCCAGCCATATCATACTTTTAAGGATTTTATGAACTACAAAGAGTGTTAATCAGGATCATTATTGACAATGATATACTTATTTTGACAGTTATATATTATCACTTTGATATCAGCTGTCTGTGACTGATAATATTTGCAAGCTATTTGTAATAGCAGAACTTGGTGTTCAAAAAGTATAAAATGCTATGTTAACGTCATCTTGTTAAATATCCAGTTTAATGGCAAGTAAAATTTATTATTATTATCATCATCATCATTTCAGCCTGTACGCGTCCACTGCTGAACATAGGCCTCCTCTAGGGATTTCCACTTTGATCGGTTTGAAGCGGCCTGCATCCAGCGAGGTCCCGCGACTTTGGACAATTTTACGACTTTATTATTATGTAAAATCAAAAATATCGATTATCGATACGTAAAACCAAACATATCGATATCTCGAAATGTGGCACCAAAAATATCGATATCCCCAGGCGGCCACCTGCTCTCGTTCCTGGAGGTGTGCTTGAAGGAGGTGAGCTGGTGCCTCTTCCACGCGTCGCGGCTCAGGAACTGGACGTTGCACTCGGCGCAGAATGACTCGGACGCCTCATCTGCCGGGATATCGATGTCCTGTAAGAGCGAAGTCATTGATTCAACTGCGGCGGGGCCACGAATCCGGCACAGAGCCCGTGGGTGTCATATGTTTAATACTTCACATCCGTCCGTCCTTTCATCCATCCGTCCATCCTTCCTCCGTCCGTCCGTCCGTCCTTCCATCCATCCCGTCCTTCCGTCCGTCCGTCGGACAGCGAAGTCTTAGTAACAGGGTCCCGTTTGACACTTTATGTACGGAAGTTTAAAAACTAACTCTTTAACTAACTGTAGTAGGGTTATGCAACGGTTCGCTGTTGCACGAATGGGCAGGTCCGTCCGGGGAAGTACCGCGACCTCACAGAAGACCGGCGTGAAGTGGAAGTGTTACACTTCTGCGTTTCGTCTGGTGAGTGAGGTGGCCGGGGCCCACTTTATTACAAGGTGGCAACGCGTTTGCAACCCTACGGGTGTTGCAAATGTCCGTGGGCGGCGGTTATCACTTAACATCAGGTGAACCGCCAGCTCGCTTGCGGCGGGCGAGAATCGAACCCGCGCTCCGCAATGCTTTACAGACTGCATCATGTATGTATGTACGTATGTATATGACTAGCAGAGTCGCTGGGGTATGTTTGTACGTATGTATACAGGGTGATTTTATAGTCGACGGACATATTAACAAAGCATATGCAGAATTTGATTCGAAATCTGAATCTGGTAAGTACTTGTGTCCTCATTTTTTTTTAAAGATTATTTTTAATTTCTTCAAATATTAAAGACACCTTAAGAAATTCCCGCCTTACCGTCTCAATACAATAACCCATTCACGAGCACTAAACTTTTCGCTGAACGCATTATTACTAAACCGCTTATCAATAGGGTGACCGCTCTTAACAGGATAAACAAACACACAATGTTAAAATTGATATTTCTCTGGTTATTTCAAAATAAAATATTAATATTTTTTTTAATTGTGCAATGCTCAATTAACATTACGTCAGAGTGTGTGCTTCGTCTAAAAAATCACCCTGTACGTGTACTTCTCTTTAAGCAACTTTCCGGTTGGCTAGTAGAAAATGCGTTATGGCATCAAGCCGCCGTTAGCACCAGCTGGTAGAACAGGCGTACCGGCTTCCGGTGCGCCTTGCTGCGGTGCATGAGCAGCCCGTGGCGGCCGACGAAGCTCTCCCCGCAGCGGGCGCAGGGCTGCTCCGAGTGGTGCTTCCGCAGGTGGGTCAGGTACGAGGTCGGCTTCCTGCGCGGGGGGGCACCAGGTTTTATTTTTAATTGAAAAGTAGGTTCGATATCGATCGGTTAACCGCCTCCCTTCAGAGTAGTAGACGAGATCTGGTTGACATTGACTATTTAAAAAAAATCAAAGTTATATTTTCGCAAGGTCAAAGTCAGAATTTCTTTATTCAGACTATCCTATTGAACGTCAAAAAACTGCTGCCGTTTTATAAAACTAGAGCTGTCCGACAAATAACCGGCAAGACACTCTGCCATCTTGTAAATCGTCTGCAATTATATAAATATACAAATTAACTAAGTATAAAATCAGCACCAGCCCCCTGACTTGCAAGTGCGGAGCAAGAGTCATTTCCACACACGGTTAGTACTATTTCGGGTCACCTGAAAGTAACAGGCGGGTCACCTGATGTGATTACCTCTACCCATGGACATAACCCATGGGGTTGACAACCACTATAATGACGAGGTTAACTCCACCCAGCAGACGGTAGACAAAAGTATTGTAGGTACTTCCCCAGATGGTGGCGGGAGGAAATGCGTGATGCTCTCCTCTTCATATCGATACTCACTGGAACTTCTGACCGCATATCTGACAGGGATACGTGTGCCCGTTGTGCCACTTCTCGTGGTCCTTCGCCTGATGTCTGAAAGGTTTCATGTATGAATAGAGACATAGAATGCCAAACAGGCTCTCAAAATTAAAATTTCTAGAAAAAATTGCGAAAAGTTTCTCGCCGCTGTGGGAATCGAACCCACATCTTCGGGATTCGCGCCCTGACGCTTTAGCCACTAAGCCGAACGGCTGATTGCCAGATCGACGAAAATCTTAACGTCTTTCATCTACAGGTTCTCAAAAGTCCAATTAACTTATTCACCGTATGTTAAAAAAAAAACTACCACCGGTTCACTAAACCAAAAAAGTAGGGGTCAGGGCGGAGAGAGATAGAGAGAGAAGGAAGGGAGTTTCTATCTCTCTCTGTCACAGAAGGGGGAGTGATGGAGATAGAGAGGGAGAGGGAGCGAGAAAGAAGGGTGTCTCTTGCTCTATCAATCACAGAGAGGCGGAGGGATGTAGTGAGAGAGAAAAAGAGAGAGAGGGGGGAGGGGGAGAGAGAGGAGTGCGGAGCGCCCACCTGGTGTGCGCCCTGTGCGGGCACCGCGCGCACGCGAACCTGCGCGCGTGCGCAGACGCCTCGTGCGCTCTCAGCTGGCGCGCGCTGGAGTAGCGCAGCGCGCAAATAGCGCACTCGTGCGCACCGCTCGCCTGTCGGGGGGAGGAGCGAGATTTTTAATAATGACAATAATGTCTTTTGTATTATTCATTTTGTGGGTTCTGTACCCAAAGGTTGAACCGGGACCCTATTACTAAGACTACACCTGACTATCTAATGACCTGTGATAGTTAGACAGGTGAAATTTTCACAGATGTAGCATTTCTGTCAGCGCATGTATGTAAGAGGCGACACACCCTTTTTTTTTTTTGATTTTTTTCCTTTTTTTTTTGTGCTGTGAGACCTTGCTTTTTGCCAAATGCCGTGATTCTAGGTTGTTAGGCGGTTATACCTAAAATTAGTTAAATTTGTTGTTGTATTGTACGATTTAATAAAAACAAATAATTTATTTCAGTATAATTAAAGTATTACTGAAAAAATTTCAGTAAAGTCAAATATATCAAGTATATCAACTTTGACTATAATATCATTTGTTTATAAATAGAAACTATAATATGAAGTGAATTTCATTTAATTAATTGACGACCCGTGGCACAGTCGCCAAGGTATCGGCTTTGGCGTCGGGGGTCGTGGGTTCGATTCGGTTCAAAATAGACTTGTTTCTATCAAGTCTTCCGACCTGATCATGCTTCGCCATGTGGTTCCTGAAGGCCTGCGGATGAACGAAGCCCTTGTAGCACTTGTCACACTTGTACGGAGAGTTGATGTAGTTCTCCGAGCTGGCCCTCTCGAGGAGTTCGCGTTTCTGTTCCTCGGGAGTCAGCTCGATCTCCTCGGCGTCCACCACCAGATCTGCAATTGGCAACGTGACAGTTCAACATGGAATAATGGACCTCTATTCACTGCGACACAACCCTTAATAGAGACTCGCTTATGTTTCAATATACTTGTTAGCCTTTATATATATAAAAATTTCATGTCACGTTGTTTGTTCGCGATGAACTCCTAAACTACAGAACCGATTTTAATCAAATTTTGCTCACTGTGTGCAGTTTGATCCAACTTGAGATATAGGATAGTTTAAATCTCAATTTATAGTAGCATTATTTTACAAATTGGCAAATTATTTGTTTATTAGATGACAAAGAGTTATAGTTAACTGTGAGTTCCAAAAGATTTTATAAATGCTACCAGTCTCTGTGGCATTCGTGCAGACCTAATTGGTCGATAGGGGTCATATCAACAGCCCTGCAGTCCCAGGCTCATAGAATAGGGCTAAGGTATCCCCTGCCTGTCGTAACCGGCCAGCTCGTTTGCTACTGATTCACATAAAAAAATAGGAGCTCACTTCTAGTAAGAACCCCACACAACCCTGTCATGTAATCAAACGGTATTAAGAATTAAGGTTCTCACCACTCTCGGCTTTATTCTTCCGCCGTTTCCTTTCTACGGGTGTCGGCTCAAATGTAAAAGTTTTTTTAGAGCCGATAGCGATCAGCGGGAGGTCGTCTTCTGAGTCGGTGTGTCCTTGAACCCCGTCCGTTGCGAAGTCTTCGGCATCATCGGCAAACACTGCAACAAGTTTTATATCATCATCATTTAGGCCTGAATCCACTGCAGAACATAGAGTGGTCCACTGCAGATTGCCACGAAGCGCGGTCCTGACCCACCTGCATACATCGACTTCCCGCACACTTGCACAGGTAGTCCCTCCATCTAGTGGCTGGTCGTCCAACATAGCGATGGCCAGTATGAGGCTAAGTTTTATATATTTATTACTATTTACACAACCAATCGCTTACTCATCTACAATGGGAATTGCTATTTTTCTCCTTTTTTTATATTTTTAAAAACTACTGTTTATTTTTTTAAATTTTAAAGTTTTTTATAGTGCTAATCTCACTGCAACCATCACAATGGTTGACAGTCCACCATTGTGTGTAACTTTCTGCCATGCACAACCAAGTTATGCAATCAGTTATCGCCAGAGGTATTTCTGGACCGATACGACTTAGGGACCTGCAAGAAGAGAGCCTATTCCTTGGTGAACACTTCCCACCAGGTGACCCATTATGGTGTTTGTTTTATCATACCACCACCCATGGACACAATATCAAATTAGTCACAAATTGATTTGCACCTTTGAAGTAGGAATGGGCTATAATTATTGTAGGTCCCTAAGTCTTAATGTACTTTATACTTGCATTTACATTACCTATTGGATCATGTCCATATTCTTCTGTCTCCTTCTCTTCCTTATATGATTCCAGCCTATCAATCTTAGTTTCCAAAGTGGCCTCTTCGCAAACGACTGATTCCAGCTGGACATGGTTAGTTGGTGTGACCTGCAGACTGTTTCTGGCATACTTCTCTATCTCAGCGCTGGATGTAGCCAGCTTGAGGGCAAGAAGATCAGAATATGAAAAATCGTTAAAATAAAAGTGCAGTGGCTTTTGGTGTTGAACATGAAAGGCACTTGAGACAGAAAGTATAACAGATTTACAATGACTTAAGTACAGGTGTAACAGATATCCATAAGCAATGACTATCAGAAGGGTGATTGCTTATAAATGTAACCGAGAAGAGTACAGAAAGCCTCAGTTTGCATTTCAAACTTTTTTTTAACCAACTTCAAAAAAGAAGGAGGTTTCTCAATATGGCCGTATCATCATCATCATCATATCAGCCGTAGGACGTCCACTGCTGAACATAGGCCTCCCCAATTGACTTCCACTTCAACCGGTTGTTAGCAGCCTGCATCTAACGCATCCCTGCGATCTTGGCTTGGTCGTCCGTCCACCTTGTGGGAGGCCTTCCTACGATGCGCTTGTCGTCATGTACGACCGTATATATAAATAGTTTTTTATGAGCATTCGCAGATAACTTCGTCATCTATGAACCAAAAGGAGATATCCCAAGGGTGGTACCATAATAAGGAAACCCAGATCTGATGATGGAATCCCAGATATATCTAGGACAATGCTCAAATGTTATAGGTATTAACTATGTTTTTTTTAGAAACTAAAAAAACGTTTTAAAGTCAATATCTTTTGTTAAAGATTATATTAACTAATGCAATGTGAATGAACAATACCGAAAGGCCGCCTCTGAATAGCTGCTCCAGGACTTCGTTGGACTTGATAGCCTGTTGCCGTAGCCCACTGCAGCGTTTGAGTCTTGCACAGCAAAGAAAACAAATGGTTGTAGGCTTGTCATTGTCCACATTTAGCTGTAAGTTGCATAAAAAGGTAAAATATAAAAAATAGGAAATAAAAAACATAAAAAATAGCAAAACAATCATAAAATAAATGACAGACTTATATGACAGACATTTCTTATTTTTTATAACCACCCAGAAATAGGAGCAGAATTAACATGTTGTCAACAAGACGAAATAATAACAAATATAAAAAGACCCATTTTTAGAAATGGTGAAAATAATTAAATACATATTTAATTACTACAAATAATTAAATACCTATTTAAATTAAAATAAAAAAAATTATAAGTAATACTGCTGTGAAATTCTTAAAATGCAATTCCCATGAAATTCTTCTTAGATTATTATCAATTATTTAAATAGAATTAAAAATTGTATAATTAACCATGAATCACCATATTCATGTAGTAGTAGGAAATATAATTAATTGTAATTTATTAATGCAACCACATATCAGGTCACCTTGCTGATCTACATAATACTTGCGTAATGTTGCTTTTACACTGTATTGTATTAAAAGTTATGTTATTATTCCATACTTACGTGAACCTGCGTCAATAACTCGTACAAGTTTTCTAAAATTGTATTTTTGATCGTAAGCATACGGACGTTTGTACTTAAACAAATTCTACAAACTTGAAGGGTGTTGGCCATTTTTATCGTTACTTTATTTCTGTTATAAAATTATCATTTTAATGACGATTTCGGAAGAAACATTAACATTTAGTAAGACATACATTCAAATTATTTATTGACAATTAACGTCTACCGAACTGAAACTGAATCAGTACTGAGTACTGACAGTTCGTCATTATAATTCGCATCAATATCACAGATTAAGCATAAATCATAGATAGCAATAGTACATATACCTATCATATTATACTAGCCGTATCTGGCCTGACATTAGCGATGGTAGTTGAATCACCGAATTAAATAGATCAATGGCGAACTCTTGTCAACGTATTAACTTAACCATATATGAAATCAACTAGTTGAATTCGACTACGTACACAATTTGTAAACATTTTGTAAATTTATTAATTTGTAATTGTATAAAGTGTATCATACGATTTTGCCTCATTAAATCAAGACTTTTTCTAATGATAATTTAAAATACATTGCTAATGAAATTCATTGTTATTATTATGGTATTATTGAAAAAAGCACAACTCTATGGAGAGGCTCAAGTTCTTATAGTAGAAAATAATAATCATAAAAAGCGTCTTTGCATTGAATTATTCGCGAACTGTCAACAAATAAGATGCTAAGTGAGATGTAGGTAATGGGGATCGCTTACGCAAGAATTGATTTGAAACAAAATCAATTAATGAACTACTGTGGATTTCGGATATAATGACGTTGGACGGACTACTTTAATGTCTTCGTTATATCCGGAAGTTTCTAAATCCAAAATAGAAAGTCAAGTACATATATTTATATTAATTTATTTACCAAAGTATGTATCATATACGGGTGTTGTTGACAAATTCAGTTATAGTGCATTAAGTTTAAGTTTTTGTAAATGCTTTAAGATGTGTTCCATTTTCATAATTTTTTCAATATTCAAATGATTGTTGCATTTTCCTAGCGCATAATACGTCTTTGGTTGTTTCTTGTGTTTGTGTTGTCTTCACTCGTTTTTTCTTGTGTTTTATGCACAGACTTTTGGGAGCCGGCAGGAGGGAATAATTAAGATGCAGTACAAAGAACAAGCCGTGTTGAGAAAAACATAATCTTTTATTGTCACTCGTTGCTATAGAAATTTGTCAATAATAGGGTAATGCTAGACCGATGAGAGTAAGGGTGTAAAAGATAAGAGCGGTGCTACACAGTAGCAAATGAGTCGCCACATCCTCAATAATCTCAATTACATCTCAATCTCAATTATCAGAATAAACACCATTAGTGAGGGGCAATATTCACATAAGCTTCTCAATCCATCACTGTCGTTTCCGCTGGTAACACGAAAGTAACACATTTGAAGCTGCCCACTAAACCGCTTATTATAGATGCCAGCATATTCTCAATCACATTTGCCCGTTACAATTCTCAATAAAGAACGTAGACAGCGCTTTCATAATTTTATTATTTATATCCTTTTCTAGTCTTTTTATTATTTTATATGCCATCGTTAAAAACTATTTTTAACGATGGCAAAGAGTTATTACTTCTCACGCGCGTATACAGCGTGTCTTTACCACCGCGGCAATAAATGAACACATGTCTAACGCTACTTGCCAATAATCATAAAAAATATTAACGTTAAAAAAATCCCTAATTAAAAAAAATATTTCTTAAACAAACTAATTAAGTAAAAAAGAAACAAAATTTGTAACACCTATACAACTACATCCGACTGATTTCAGAGACTTTTTCATTCGTTGCCATAGCTCCACATTACTGAAACGGTGTTCTAAAACTGTTAGTTTTGGAAAATTTAATAACTCGGTAAATATTGATGTTTAAAGAATGTAAATCATTAATACAATTTTGAAAAGTTATTCTCTATATGTGTGTTCATTTATTGTCGCGATGTAAAGACATGCTGTATACACGTATACACGTACACGCACTCATTTTCTTTTTTATTAAATTCATACAAATAAAGCCGAGACTGACAGTGTGAATAAATGTGATTTTCAAAATATATGTCGTATTTTTATTTCCTGCAAAAGCATTGTATTTAAATTAATGATTAAATGTATTTTTGTGCCAAAGTACTGTAATTTTTTCATAATATTGTATTATTTTTTTTTTATTCTTAATGATGATAAAGGACCCCACGCTTTAACTTTCATCCCTTGGGAGAGAGGCAAAGCCCTTGTTTGGGACGCCAATTTTTATAGACACTTTGACTGCCTCTCATCTAAAGGGTACTTCGGTCAGGGTCGTGGTGGCAACGGAGGCAGCTTAAGTAAGTAAATGGCGCAAATATGAGTCTTAATGTTTAGATTATGTATTTGTGCCATTTGCTATTGAAACTTTTGGTCCGTGGGGTCACCGCACATCAAATATTTTTAAAAGTTTATGTCCTAGCTTAGCACCGCGGCTGGTACAAGAGAGCTGGTTCGTTTCTCTCTCAAACTATTCAGCGAGGAAATACAGCTAGCGTTCTTGGCACCATGCCGCGTGGATAAACCTATTCTTAGATAGTATGTAATTTTAGATAGATTTAATCTTATAAATATTAGATCAATAAACTGTATGATATTTTCAGAACACTGCACTTACAAATCTGACCTAGCAACAATGCCTAACTGACACACAATTTGTCAGTGTGTGACAGCTAGGTAGATGTACCTGCTTCAGTAATGAATGTATTTGTTTTTTTTTTAAATAAATTAGGAAATGCACAATCGTTACTGAAAATATATGGAATGTACACTTGATACACAGTAGCAATGCTAGGGCGGTGTAGTTTTACGTTTACTACATGTTAATTCACACTTTAATACGTATAGTAACAAAATAAGAGTAAAAATACAGTAAGTATCTATGCAAATAAGAATGCTTACTAAATGCAATCGTTATCGATATAATTTCAAGGAATTGAAATGTCATACGTGTTGACCGAAATTAAAGAATAATTTATGACGCTAAAGCGAATAAATATAAATTAAATTAAGCATGATACGAGAATGTTTCGGGAAATTTTCCTGTATGTGTATTCGGTTTATGTCCTCATTTATTTGTGCTGCTACTACTGATCCTGAATTGTTTTTAAATCAAATGTGTGACGAAAACAATTACATTTGAATCAATGAATCAATGAATTATTCAATGAAACATATACATAGTGAAAAAACCAATATTTAATAATTATTAAAGCAATATTTATGTAGACCTTAATAAACTAGTCTAAGGGTAATAAGCAAAGCACCTTATCATTCTAGCGAAGTAAGAGTAGTGAAGTTTTTTTTGTTATGTGAGAAAGTGGCAAACGTGCTGGCGGTTCACCTGATGTTAAGTGATAACCGCCGTCCATGGACATTTACAACACCCATTGTAGATGTGTTGCCACCTTTTAATGATGTGTGGGAAGTTGAAAAGAAATATGCCATGCTACACCATTATTACATGAATTTTGCCTATAGCACATTTTGATACACATTGTCATTTGCAACACCCATAGGGCTGCCACCTTTTTATAAGTGAGCCCCAGCTACCCCACCAACCAGCTGAAACACAGAAGTATAACACTTGCAACTTCACGCTGGTCTCTGTATTCTGTGAAGTTGTGGTACTTACCCGGACGGACCTACATTTTAAGTGTTATTAGAGCCATTCCACTTTTCAGATTTCCAAGAAAATGTTGCCCAGTCAAGTTGACTTTGTGTGCGACTACTGCAGTCGCTCATTCACGCGTAAATACAATCTGCAGTCGCACATCGAGAACTACCACATGAACTTGTCGTGTTACTGCGATATATGCGACCAGAGATTTGGTTCCCCGGCCGGCCTGCAGCTACATCTCTCGAGGGGCCACAACAGACACGGGCAGCCGTTCCCCGAATGCGACCTCTGCGGACGGGTGTTCACCAGGAAACAGAACATAATGTCGCACATGATCACCGTCCACCTCCAGGGCAGCCGGCCCGCGATTCGCTGCCAGATGTGCGACAAGACATTCACCACGGAGAGGAACCTGAAGCGGCACAGGAACCAGCTGCACAACCCCCACATGAAGTACCCCACCTGTGACGACTGCAACAAGGTATTTAAAGGGAAACACTCGCTGATAGCCCACATAAGTTCTACCCACACGGCGACCGAAAGGGACTCTATCAAATGCAACCTATGCGACAAGGTGTACACGAACAATCGCAACCTGAAGCGGCACGTGGAAATGTTCCACGGGGAGCGCGGCGAGTACAAGTGCGCGATTTGCCCGAAGGTGTACACCTCCAATCAGAGCCTGCGCCGCCACACCCGTACTAGGCACAACCCGGAGAAGACTGCCCAGTTCAAATGCAAGCACTGCCTCAGGGTTATATACGGGCGGGACAACTTCGAGGGTCATGTCGAGCAGCACAGACAGGACGGGTGTGCGAGTGACTACGAAGTGTTCAACGACGACTTGAAACTTAAGGAGTACTCCTGCGACAACTGTGGTATGACCTTCGAGGAGGAGCCCCTGTTGCGGCACCATATAAAGACCGAGCACTCCTTCGGGGAGTTTTACAGCTACTGCAAGCGCTCCCTTCTCAAACTCATGAAGGGAACACCGAGGAGTCGGCACCGCTTCTACAACTGCGAATTCTGCAGCAACGCCTTCGCCAGCGTCTACGAGTTGAAGGACCACATGCGAGTGAGCCACGACAAGGAGTACTCCCTGTCCACCTGCAACGTGTGCTTCAACAAGTTCTACAGTAGAGAAACTGTGCATGAGCACAGGAAAATATGCCACCCGCCGGCGGACGTGAACGCGTGCTGTCACTGCGACAAACTCTTCACTGACATCACCAGCCTAGAGTTCCACACGAGGATCTTCCACCCGCAAGCGCAGGTCGACTCGACAATCTCGTCCAGCTGCTTGGACGACACCTCGATGGACTTGGGATGTTACAAGTGCTCCCATTGCGACCGCGTCTACTACAGCGATAGGTCACTGAAGCACCACGTCAAACTCAAGCATACGACCGACGAGCCCGTAGAGTGCGAGCTGTGCGGGAAAATGTGCAGCAACAAGTACTACCTCGCGTCGCACATAAAAATAGTCCACAGCACCGACAACTGGTCGAAGTGCGACTATTGCGAGAAGAAGTTCAAATCGAAGAGGAACATACGACGGCACATCGAGTACACACACCTGGGCATGCAGAGGTACAAGTGCATCGAGTGCGAGACCTTGTTTAAAGAGAAGAGGAGCCTCAGGAAGCACGTAAGGGTGAAACACCCAGATTCCACTTGCTTCCCGCAGTGCCACATTTGCCATAAGCGCTTCGAGTCCGCCAAGTCGTGCAAAATCCACCTGAAACTCCTCCACTCTTTCAACATGAATACGCACCCGTGTGATCTTTGCTCCGTCTCTTTCGGCACCATTGAGGCGCTGAACATACACCTGCAGACAAAGCACCTCGCCGAGGACATGATATACAAATGCGAGCCATGCAACCTACTCTTCAATGGGCACGAGAAGTTCGAGCAGCACAACGAGACATCCCATGCCACCTTGCTTCCTTATATCGAACGCAGGGCGCAGCCCCGTTGCGCAATTTGCACGAAAGATTTCAGCTCAAGCAAAACTTTGAAACGGCACATAAAGAAGTTCCACGAGGAGTTCGACGCGGACGAGCTGGCGAGGTACGGATGGCGGCTGCGTAGCACCAACGTGGATTGCGAGGACTGTGTGAAGCATCTAACTGACGATTCCCACTTGAATCTGTACCAGCAACTGAGGAACCTTCGCAACTCCACCATATTCGAGTGCAAGAGTTGCTTCACCTCGTATAACGCTTTAGAATACTCGATTTTCCGGTACAAGCTGGTCAATGTGGAAGCGAACAAGAGCAAAATGATCCTAAGCGAGCTCTGCACAGCGGAAATGAGTGACGGGGAATCCCCGATGGAGCCGGAAAGCACCACGTCGGACGTCAAATCCGAACCAATCGATATCACATATGAGGTAAAGGCTGAACCAGTCTCCCCATGAGACAAGAAGTGATAAAGTTGGCACATAAACAAGTATGGAGTTATGATGCGTGTATTTATTTTAGAGTAAACAGTCAGTTGCATAAATAAACTTTAAGGATGGTAAACTTATTATAACTTCACTTGGACGGAACAACAAAATGTAAATAAATTTTGTTGAAGTATATACTTCAGATCACTCTTCTGTGACCTCATGGTAGCCAGCCATTTTGGAGAGCAAGCAAAAACTTCTGCATGCTTATACCACAGCGGTAGCTTAAGACAAGACTGGTGAACCCATCATTCAAGTGGCATTAGTATTATGAATTATTCTCATTGTCTGCAGAAGTTGTTGGGTACAGTGACAGGGTAACACACAACAGTCAGTGTTATTAACTGTTCAAAGTAAATACTTCTAAAGCAATTCAAGAACCCACTAAAACTCACTAAATTCAAACCAAATCTTCCTAAATGGAAGGAAATTTCAGAAGCTTTTCTTTGCATTTACCTCCTAAAAATTTCCATTGTAAACTTTTTCTTCCCAATTTTAGGAACTGAATTCTTAAGTTATTGCATCCATATAACAGTACTCATTATAAATAATTTCAAATGTTTTCTTATCGGGTAATTGAATGTGTAGGTAATTGAAGTATTTAACCCACATCACAGATTCAAGAAATTCCACATTGTTAAGATTATGATTGATGCAAATTGAAAATACGTATTTGAATCTTCAAGCCGTGATAGCTCTGTGTCCGAGGGCTTACCTTTAAATCAATATACTCGAGCAACCTGAGTTCAGCCTTTGCCCTGCAGAGGGACATGTATAGGCTGGTACTTTACTCTATTTGAATCATGCTCTTGTCAATTATTTTAGTAAGAAAAAATTCATGTAGTTTTTGTTTCCATCCACTGCCATGTATGAATCTCAGTTGCATATGGGTTGTCTTTTATTAATATAAATAAAATGGTTACAATATAATAAACCTAAACTATAGAATTTTATGTATATCATAGGCAAGGCAACCATAAAAATAATTTAGTTTCTTATTAGTTGCTGTAATAACAGTTATAATATAATATTAAAATTATATAATTCAAACAAAAAAAGTTTTGATTGGCTGCGTATTCTAAATTCAAATTAATTTTGTTTTAAAAACATTTTATAAACTTTTTTTAAAGTCAATCTTTTGTGTATTGATTAGCCTTGTATTTTCATTACATTTGAACATTTTTTGCCATAATGGATACTTTTTATAATTCATGGAATTATGGAATATTATGTAATTAAAAAAAATATCATGTTTATATTTTTTTTAATTAGCTTTTTCTACACTTCCAAGTATTGGCTCAATCTATATATATCAGTCTATCAAATATAATGTAAGAAAATTAAGAGAAATAAAGACATGAACAATATTTGTATATAGATTTTTTATTGTTATTTATTTAAAACTTTGCAATCTTTTTTCGAAAACCTATCCTTGATCTAAGTATCCAATGAACTAATTTCTTACGGCCAATTGTAAAAACAGATGCACCAGTGACTCTTAGTTTATTGATTGCTGTGAGGTGTCAATTTGATACCTTGACAGGGTATGAAATAATTAAAAATCAAGAATTTTTTGTCACCCTAAAACTTAATTTAATAAAATTATTTGTCTTGTAAGACTATATAAATGCATTTATTTTGTTCCTTGGTAATGTAAGAATATGGAAATGAGAATATTTTAAATTTGTATTTAGTCTTATAACATTTTTTTTACACTTAACTTTCCAAGCACTGGCTCAATCTATATAATATAATTATGTAACAGTCTATAGAATTTAAAAATATAATGTAATAAAATTAAGGGAAATAAAGAAATGAACATAATTTGTATAAACATTATTTATTTTATTTATTTAAAACTTTGCACTCTTTCTTCGAAAAGCTATCCTTGATCTAAGTGGCAATTTTAATTGAACTACTTTCTTATTACCAACCGTAACAACAGATGCACCAGTGACTCTTAGTTTATTAATTGCTGTGTGAGGTGTCAATTTGATACCCTGACAGAGTGCATCAAAGTTTAGGGAAAAGTTGTTTATGAGTAATAGAAACACTATTGCATGGCATAATGCTTTATCCTTATAGGGTGTTGGTCTACTGCGTTTTTTATTTAAAAATAAAGTGAAATTTGTTAATACTATATCATTGAGGGTGGGGGAGAACTCACATACTGTGTAAGTCTTCTTCGTTATTTCCTTCATCATTGTGAAGTAAATTTTTAACAATGCACCAGCATACACCCCTAGCACTATGTGCTTGGTATCAGTTTTTGATGTCACCATATCCTTAATCCACACTGGTAAGTCGGATAAGTAATCTTTGCCTTCCAATTCTGAATAAATCTTTTCATACTCTTCTTCCTTCAAAATTTTATCTAGAGTATAGATAAACTCAGGCTTTTCAGCATCTCGGTTGATTGGTGGTATATAAAAATCATCTGAATCGCTTTTGTTGTAAGAAGAAAGGTCTAACGTATCTTCAGTTACTTCTTGTGTAACCTCCTGCATTTGTTCGTTTACTATACTAATATTAACTTTTAACTTCTCCCGCTGCTCTACTCGTTGTTTTTGTTTTTTCGACCCGAACTTCCTGCTGAGCTCTAAATTGCTTGTTTCTAACAAATGGGTGGCGTTGAGATCAACTTTTAGCACTGGTTTTAACTCTGCCGTGGCAACTTCAATCAGCCTTACTTTTCCGGTGGTTTTATTTCGGATTAGTAACATGCTCTTGCCTAAATCTTCATTCTCCTCTTCGCCAACGTAAATCAAATCGTCAACCTCGGTAGCAACTGTTGTCCGTCCGCTTTTTTCGTTTCGCAAAAGCAGACATTCGGCGGGACGAAAATTATTAGTTGTGTATCCATTTTGAAAGTTAATAATCATCGGATGTATGTTATCTTTTGTATATACCTCGTCGATATGTAATTTAGGCATTGTTTCATTCACTATTTTTTATTCACATAAACGCCATAAAGATTTGTTTTTAGGTTAAAACGTTAGTAATAAATTAATATTGAATATTGTTGTCATTTGTCAATGTCAATTGCTTTTTTTTTATGGCCCGGTGTTGTCCCGTGGGTGGAAACTTCATACAAAGGCTGCGTACTTATTATAAAGAATTTTTACTGTATTTTCAGGTGGTATCAGGTACTGTACCTATTTTCTCTTTTTAGATACCAGGACTTAGACTATTATTTTGCTTAACTTTAGGCTTTTACAACTGTAACCCACTTATTACATTAGTATCTCATGGCATAAAGGAAAGGTAAACAAATGAAATTTTCATATGGCAATGTTATGAATGTCAAATGTCACCTGTTAAGTCAAAGTAGGGATGAGACATTTTTAAAAACTATCGATAATTATCGAGTGAAAAATATTGATATATTTTTTAAGGTTTTTTTTTATTATTTATAGTTCCAAACCATTCAAAATTCGTAGAAAGCAATGGACATGAAGAAGAAAGTAATTTATGAGGAAAAAATTATTAAAAATTTAAAAAGAAAAAGTAATTTGTAAGAAATTTATTCGAACAAATAATCATCTAATATGGTCATTAGGAGCACTCTCTGTTGAATGTGCTCCCCTGTCAAACGGCTTCTATTGTTGGGTACTTTCAGATCCCTTTTCAGATGTTTATTGAATTTCACTTCTTTTTAAGGTGTTTAATAGGGTTATTGTATAAAATTGTAAAATATTAATCAGTCAGACTATTTGGACTCATTGAACGTCGCAGCGTTGAATAAAATCATGCACACTGACATACGTATCACGTATTCAATTGTTGAAGTTGAAGAATTTTACTAGTTGATCAACTTCTTATGATACTGAAGTAAGCCGACGTCTAATAATATTTTAATCTTTTTCCAGCGATAAATTATAAAAAAAAATATATTAAAAATTGTACTTAGTTTTTAAATATCTGCAATTTTTTTTCTTTTTTGTTAGTAACTTTTTTAATTTGGTGAAAAAAATTATTCGAAAATTGTTAATTGTTTGTTAACTTCAGGATCATATACGTCTCACACTGATGGTTTAATAGTATTAGTAATTAGTATTTTCATGGTATTGGCTTAAAGATCTTGTTACCAGGCTATAATTAAAAAATATTTATTAAAACAAGTGTTATCGTGCACGCATTTAGTAACATTATACACCAAACCAGTGTTGCGTAAAATACCCGGACGAGCCTGCCCATTCGTGCAACAGCGAAGATTGCTGCGTGGCTCTACCACCGTTAAATTTTGTACCACCGTTGTTGCACATACGTAGCATTAATAAAAAAGTTTATATAATTGTGACTTCCTTGATGACTAAATATCCTTGTTTATTGTATTTATGCTTAACATTTCTTGTATGCTGTGAAGTTTCCTAATAAAGTAAATAAATAAATAAAACTATAACAAAATCGAGTCGTTCCGGATACACCGGAGTCCATCGTAGAACCAGGTTAACCGACATAGCTCAGAAGATTAGCAAGCCGAAGTGGCGATGGGCCGGCCATATAGCTCGTAGAACCGATAACCGTTGGGGAAGAAAGGTTCTCGAGTGGCAGCCTTGTACTCCATCGCCGTTTAGGACGACCCCCCACTAGATGGAGTGACGACCTGTGCAAATGTGCGGGAAGTCGATGGATGCAGGTGGCTCAGGATCGTACTTCGTGGCAGTCTATGGGGGAGGCCTATGTTCATCAGTGGACTTAAACAGGCATGTTAAGTTAAAACCGCCGCCCATGGACATTTGCAACATCCGTAGGGTAGCAGATGCGTTGCCACCTTTTAATAAAATGGGCAAAAGCTGCCTCACTCACCAGACGAACCACAATAATTGAAGAACTTACATAAAAACATGCATACAGTCAAATATATAATCTCCTTTTAGAAGTCATTTTAAAAGCTTGGTACTAGGTGCGCGCTTACGTTGGTTCGACAAGACTTGAAGATATTTCAAAAAACCGCCCAAGTGCGCTCATCAAGTCCCTCAAAGTCGCACTCAAGCACTAAGGGATCCGTACCATTATTTATAAAAACGGTAAACAAAATCGTGTCAGTTGTATGGGAGCCCCAATTAATTCTATTTTCTAGTATTTGTTGTTATAGCGGCAACAGGAATACAACATCGGTGAAAATTTCCACTTTCTAACTATCACGGTTCATGAGATACAGCCTGGTGACAGACGGACAGATAGACCGACAGACAGACAGACACGGAGTCTTAGTAATAGGGTCTTGTTTTACCCTTTGGGTACGGAAACCTAAACACATTGCTTCGTATTTTGAGCACAATGATATTAATGCCATATTAAGTGTATATAATTACAAGGCATAATTATAAAGGTGTCATAACAAAAAAAATGATAAGCAACTGAAGAGTAAATAGAAAGCAATTTAATGTGAAATGGATTGAAATAAATTTAACGACGCCATTAACAAAAATAATGCAAGATGCAATAAAGCAAGCATTATAAAGGAACAAGAGTTTGAACATGTTAACAAGATATTTTTTTTAAATAGCAAATAGTAACAAAATCAAATACCACCATTTGAGATAAACTGAACATATAAAAACAAAACTCCAAACATAACATTGTAAAAGAATCGAACGCACATTGAAATATAACTATAAATAATCTCGAAATATCTATTGTACAACAATATGTCAAAAATTCAAAATAAAACTAACAATAGCATTAAGGTCTGTTTCCCATTGCGTTCTGGGTTTTTTTATGTGAGAAAGTGGCAAACGATCTGGCGGTTCTTGGCCTTTAGATAAAGTGGGCCCCGGCTACCTCACTCACCAGACGAAACGCGAAAGTATTTGTCATACTTCCACTATACGCTGGTCTTCGTCTTACCCGGACGGACCTGCCCATTCGTGCAACAGTTAAGACTATTGCGTGGCCCTACCACAGTACCACAGTGGGTTCGGCAAACCCACCTACTGAAAAGAGACAGGTGTTGACCGCACGGTACTTTTGTCTCTTTCGAGAGTGTGGTCATTTTTGTATGCGTATATAATTAATAAGCGTATATAATATTGATACAGTAAATATTGTTGAGTTACCTCGCGACGTTGTCATAGGAATTTTTTAACCAAATTCACTTACAATAGTTAATATTCTAATGCATAAAATTTAAGTCCTGTCTGAAATACATTTTTGAATTTTCTTTTATTTCACAAGTACAACAGCATAGGTTCGTAAACAGAATGCTATCTCATATTCTAAAAATTCAAATGTCACAAGAATAGGGTTTTTCATTTGTGAGTTCTAATGTGCCTTTTTAAATTACTTTTGTCTATACATTTGTAGCCGCAAATGTTACATGTGTAAGGTTTTTCACCTGTGTGAGTTCTTATGTGAATTTTTAAACTACCTTTCTGTGTACATTTGTAGTCGCAAATGTTACATGTGTAAGGTTTTTCACCTGTGTGAGTTCTTATGTGACTTTTTAAATGACCTTTCTGTGTACATTTGTAGTCACAAATGTTACATGTGTAAGGTTTTTCACCTGTGTGAGTTCTTATGTGAATTTTTAAACTACCTTTCTGTGTACATTTGTAGTCGCAAATGTTACATGTGTAAGGTTTTTCACCTGTGTGAGTTCTTATGTGACTTTTTAAATGACCTTTCTGTGTACATTTGTAGTCACAAATGTTACATGTGTAAGGTTTTTCACCTGTGTGAGTTCTTATGTGAATTTTTAAACTACCTTTCTCTGTACATTTGTAGTCGCAAATGTTACATGTGTAAGGTTTTTCACCTGTGTGAGTTCTTATGTGAATTTTTAAACTACCTTTCTGTGTACATTTGTAGTCGCAAATGTTACATGTGTAAGGTTTTTCACCCGTGTGTGTTCTTATGTGCCTTTTTAAATTACTTTTGTCTATACATTTGTAGCCGCAAATGTTACATGTGTAAGGTTTTTCACCTGTGTGAGTTCTTATGTGACTTTTTAAATGACCTTTCTGTGTACATTTGTAATCGCAAATGTTACATGCAAATACTTTGTTTGTGCTGTGAATTTTCAAGTGCGATACAATGTAACGTTTCTGTTTCGTATTGAAGGGGCAAATATCGCAGTTGTATACTTCTTCCAGTAATGGCATTGGTATAACGGCTTTTGTAAACGAGTTATCGATTTCCGATTTTTTATTTGAATTCGTCTCTAAACATTTGATGATATGTTTGGTTATGGCGAGTTTTGTGGAGAAAATCCTACCGCATCCATGGCATTCAAATTTTCGAGTTACTGTCTTGGTTCTTGATGATCCGATTTTGTTTTTATTGTCTTTTTTCATATCTTTGACTTTTATTATTTTTTTACACTCGGTTTTATTTTTTTTTACACTTGTTTTTTTCTTCAATTCGCATTTCGATATCTTGTCACGTCCGTCTAAATGTATATTGTTTTCGAGAGCCCCATCTTGTTTCGCTAATCCATTCATCGGCGTTTTCAAGTTACCAACTTTTCCTGATGATATTTTGCATTGATTTTCTGAAATGCATAACAAAAGTTTGTTACTACGTTTTGTGAATTTGTTTTATTAATGCTTTTAAAGTATGTTTCTATTGACTCAATTTCTCTGCATATAATATTCATAATACGGGATAAAAAGTTGCACGAGTCTTAAGGAAGCGTTTAAGCCATTCATTTTTTTTATTTGTGTGGTAGGACTACATACCAGCCTCTGCAACAGGTGCTCGAACAGGTAGGCTTGTCCATGGAAATAAAATAGCCCTACAGACTACCGGCGTGAAGTGATATACGTTTCGACCGGTAAGTGAGGTACCAGAAGCCCACTGTTGTCAGTTATACAACACATCTGCAACCCTTCAGGTGTTATCCATTGTTAGCGGTAATCACTTAACATTACGTGAACCGCTAGCTCGCTTGCTAACCTTTTCCGGCTTCAATGCATATAAAGGAGTTCATTAACCATCAAGATAATTTTAAATTATTTGATACATATAGCCGTGATAGCTCAGTGTCCGGGCGCTCGCCTTTGATTCAATATACTGGAGCAACCTGAGTTCGACCCAATGAAATTGTTAATTTTAAGTGCTGAATTATCACGTGCTTAGCGGTGAAGGAAAACATCGTGAGGAAACCTGCATATTTTCGAAATAATAATAAAAAAAAATATTTCAAAGATATGTCAAGTCCGCCAATCAGCAGTGGGGCCGCGTGGTGGACTATGCCCTGATACTCTCTTTACAGAGGAGGCCTTTGCTCAGCAGTGTGCCATGTATAGGCTTTTACTTCAGGTACTAATAAAAAGTTATAAAATATACACATTGGTGAATTAAAATGTAATTTAGGTAAACATTACCATAATATATTTGCAGAGGCGTGTTATAAAATCTCAAGTCGACATTTAGGTAGCTTGCGAATTCGCAACCGTAGAAAACTAACAGTTCGGAGAACTGTGGTATTATTTTGATTGTTCTGAAATAAAGTTTAAATAATAAACTCTATGTTATTGTACCAGTTTTCCACATGTTATAAACATTTTCAAAGCTGGTAATGTATTATGAATATTGGGACGTTCCACCTAAAGCATTCAGGTAAAATAAAACCAGCCAAGTGCGAGTCGGACTCGCGCACGAATGGTTCCGTACCATTAGCCATAAAAACGGCATGAAAATCATGTCTCTTATATGGGAGCCCCACTTACATATTTTTATTGTGTTTTTTAGTATTTTTTGTTATAGCGGCATCAGAAATAAGAAATATATTTTTTGTGCCTGCCCATTCGTGCAACAGCCGAGGCTGCTGCGTGGCCCTGCCACCTCTCATGTACCGTGAAACTATCACGGTACATGAGATACAGCCTGGTGACAGGCAGACGGACGGATGAACCGACGAAGAGACACAATTCATTAATTTAAACTTGAATTTCAGAAAGATGGAACGTTTCACTTTTCACCTGTCCGCGTCACGTAGAATTATTATTATAATTATAATTAATATAAACTATCCCGTTTGTATAGAATACCTAAAATAGCTAACTGAGGCAAAGCCTGACGTTGTTCGATGACGACGGAAGATGGAGGTGTAAACAATATCTGTGCATAAAAGTGTTCGGGGTCAAAAAGTAAGGACGTAACAAATAATTATTACGCACGTAATTAATAGGCCGTAGTGGAGAATAGTTATCAAGGTTAGTAATTAGTAAAATTCAAAACAACAAGATAAATACTCTCTTCTTACTCTAGCGCCATTCTGAAGGGATTTGGAACTGTTATTTGCTGCTTAAAGCTGAACACTTTGTAGGGATGTCGAAAGTGAAGAAATAAAAATATCAATATCGGCCTCGATATATCGAAGAGAAAATATCGATATACCGTTAAATCGTATAAAGATCCTAGAAATCCCGTTGCCAAAAAAAAGGTATGTCAAATATTAAATATTTAACACCTACGGCCTACGGGACTCTGTGCCGGATTCTAATTTGATAAAATATTGTTATTGATACGATTTTCGATATTGCACCGAAATATCGATATCTATATTGTGATAAGCGACAAGATTTAGCGGCTGAAAATAACGATATTACAAACAAAAATATCAATATATTCTCGGCATCCCTAACACTTTGTGGCAGTCGTCCGAAATGAGACAGTGCTCCTTACCTCCACCCTACATTAGGTAAAGTCATAAATTTTACTATCATCCGACCTGTAGTACAGCTGCCCTTTGTACTGGTACGCGAGTAGGTTTTGCTCGCTCCAGTGCCTTGAGCAATTTACGTATCGCATCCAGTTCGAACGGCCATCGTCTGCCGCATCCACCACGTGCGCAGGTTTGTTGTTTTTATCGTAAATCTACACGCAATTCGAAAATCGAGAGGTTTAGCTAATCGAGAGGTTGGCAGCACTAAAAGAAATCATTCCTTGAGGTTGTTGGCAACATTAAAAGAACTGTCATTCTATGGGGTATAAATGAAACTGCACGAAGCATTTCATGGTCTTCTCCTTTGGCTGTCATCAAGAAGTATACACGACAGTGCTGCTCAATCGGTATCCCAAATTAAATCGTTAGAGTGGTGTTTCAATTATGATATAAAAGTGATAAAATAAGTAATTATACCAGAGTTATTGTTGAGCAAAGTAAACAACGGTGATTTGGTAAAAGTATTTATATTTCTACCTTCTTAGCTCGATAAAACAAAATATAGCTAAGACGATTGTATCTTTCTACTGTTGTTGAATATCTAATGAGATATCCAATAATGATTATCCGAATTGATTTCTAATAATGCCTAGAGAAGCTCCGTGGCGCAGTCGCCACACGGGACAACTATTTGTGTGAACCACAGATAGTTGTTTCGCACCTGGGTGTTCGTCCTTCCAACACAGGATTATGTTATCCTAAAGTAAAGACATGGTTGAACAAAAATAAGCGAAGCCAAGGTTTCTGTTAAGGGCTAACCGTCTTAAAGCTCGCACCGTGAGAAGAACAGGGAGCCGGTTTTATTAGATCTATTATTGTAGCTAGGTTTGTTTGAACATTTATAATTCTCTTTTCTCACTACCAAGGTTTTTTTTTTATGTGAAAAAGTGGCAAATGAACTTCCAGTTCACCTGATGTGTTAAGTGATAACCGCCGCCCATGGAATTTGCAACACCCGTAGGGTTGCAGAAGCGTTTCTATTTAAATAAAGTGGGCCCCGGCTGCCTCACTCACCAGACGAAACGCGGAAGTGTAACACTTCTACTTCACGCCGGTCTTCTGTGAGGTCGCGGTACTTCCCCGGACGGACCTGCCCATTCGTGCAACAGTGAACAGCATTCTGCTCGGGCCGGCTATTTAGCTCGTAGAATCGATACCCGATAGGGAAGATAGGTTCTCGAGTGGCAGTCTCGTACTGGTAGGCAGTGCAGGACGACTCCCCACTAGATGGAGTGACGAATTTTTTTTTATCGCTATAGAAGTATAGAATTACAGATATTAAGTATGTCATACGTGCGTGCATAAGTACATTTTTTTTCTTTTAATCCAGGGTTTTTCCTTGCCTTTACTATGGTACTGTTACGTTGTGTTGTTAGTACAAACTATATTTTCAGATAATATACAATCAATCAATCTGACGTTCAGTAATTTTGAAAAGGTATCCGTAAATATTTTCATCTGGGCATCATTAAATTTGAAATAGTGTTATGTTTTCCCTGTCTCACCTGCCAACAATACACCGAGTCGATGTCTTTGGTAATTTTTCCGCGGTAAGGCCCAAAACGGACGCCGGCGGGGAGCGTCAGGGACGAAAACACTCCTATGCCGGCACCTGTGTTTGTGGTCCCAGAATAGGATTTTGAATTTATGGGTAAAGGTTGACTAGTACATAAGCTGACGGCTTTAAGCCCGTCTCTGTACATATTGCAAAGCGAGTCGGTTGCAACTTCATGATATTACGATGGTAACCAATAACAACTTTTTGAGATTTGCCTATAATTTCACGTTATTTAATTTAACCGTTTAATTAAACTGCATTTAATGTATTTTTCACTGACAAAGGGACATAAAATTTTAGTTAGTTTTCTTTTTTTACGTTAAAGAAGTATAACTTCTAACGAGCATACATAAGTACAAACACTTTTATTTCAATAAAAAAAAACATACTTGTCACTGATCTCTTAAAACAATTGGTCTTTTGTAAAAAAAATTACATTGTTGATATATAAACACCCAGACACTAGAAAAACACTATGTTCAACACAAATTATTTTTCGAGTAGTGGGGATCGAACCCTCCGGTGGAAGAGAAAGGCTCACTATCCACTATCCCGATTGGTGTGATGTAATGTATTCAGTCGGAAGCGGGTCGTGATCTTTGACAGAAAAACTATTTTGTTAAGATCTACTGGGGCCGTCCATTAATAACGTGAGGCTCGAACGGGGGGAGGGAGTTTGACAAAAATCACGAAATATCACAAGGGGGGGTAGTAAGATATCACGTGTGTTTATTTTTTCGTCAAGCGAGCGACCTCTAAACTGAAAAGTGGCGTAACGTTGACATGCCGTTACATTTTTCCTGTTTTTAAAGATTATGAGATATTTAAGAGATTCTTTGTAGGTACTACAAAATACACGTGATTTTGTGTGGGGGTGGGAGGGTAGTCTAAAACCTTAAGGGGGAGGAGGCTTAAAAATGCTAAAAAAAAACATCACGTGATTAATGTACGCCCCACTGAAGGTTGCCGCGGCCAGACCTGGTATGCTAAAAGCGTGTTATGTTTAACACCGTTTAATATACCAGGTTCGATCGGGCAAGCGAAGCATTCTTTGGCCAAACCTGGTATGCTCGAAGGGGCGATGTGCAGGAACACGCTGGGTACGGTTAGGGCGGCGCGGGGTACGTGAGCGGGGAGCGGAGATTTCAAAGGGGCCTACGATTGTTCTTAGTAAAATAAAGTAACAGCCTACACATATCTCTAACTTATATCGTAATAAAAATAAATAAAACCGTTTAAAAACTTTTAAGTTAAACGGTTTTATTTTCTGTTCTTTTTTTTGTGCACTGAAAACTACAATATTGTATTGTTATCTAAATTAAATGTGTGTACCAAATTTCAGATCAATCTGACAACGGGAAGGTGCTTAAATTTCATTTTCTAATTTTGACCCAAATAAAAAATAAATTCCGTACGTGTCGAGCTAAATAAAACCGTTTAATAATGTTAACTGTATATTAACAAAAACCGGCCAAGTGCGAGTCGAACTCGGCATTCGACTATGAAAACGGCAAAAATACCATTACACCGTACCATTATTTGTCGTACTTAAATATTTGTTTATTATGTTTTTTAGTATTTGTTGCTATAGCAGCAATAGAAGTACACGAAATGTGTGAAAATGTCAACTGTTTAACTATCACAGTTCTTGAGATACAGAACGGACAGAGAGACAGACAGACAGACAAACAGCGTAGTCTTAGTAATAGCGTTCCGTTTTACCCTTTGGGAACGGAACCTTAAAAACTATGGGAACATGGTTAGTCTTCTATTTTGGAACCGTTTCCCACATGACTCCATTTTATCAATAATTAGGCTTCTTTAACTAAAGTATGCCAGTTTGCCCCACTATGTTCTTATATGCAGTGCTTCGAATATGATGATACAAATTCCGGCGCCGCCGTCACAATTTTATTTTTGCATTTTTTACATAGCAATTTTAGGTGCTGACTTTTCTGAGAGACTCGGCAAGTCGAGAACATCGTGAGGAACCATAAAATAAATATATTATTATAATATTAAATGCGTGAATCAAAAACCTTGTAACCCTTTTTACGAAAATTGCGCTGATGGCATGGGGGCATGAAATTTCCACACTTAGTTTATATAGAGGAGTGCAGAATGCTTATATTTTTTTTATTATGCATAAAAAATAGATTAAATCAATAAAAGAAATTACACACACTACCATGTGTAATTAATTGTTGTCGAATTTCGACCATAGGGTACCACCAGTGTACGTAAAAATAAAACCTTACCTTGGCGTCCGGAACCACCAGCAGAGGTCCGTGTATGGAACAATATTCGTAGACATAGTCGCGGCATTCGTGACAAACTGTTACATACAAAATGGACCCCGATTTTTTTTTACATTTTTTTATTTTAAAAACATTGACCTTACGTTAGGATAACATTATCCTGTGTTCTAAGGACGTTTTACAAACATAAATTTCACGCGGACATACACCCAAATGCGAAACAATTATCTGTGGGTCACACAAATAGTTGTCCCGTGTGGGAATCGAACCCGACGCCGAAGCCAATACCTTGACAAATGCGCCACGGAGACCTCGAACCCCGATAGAGAGTATAAGCGATGTGAGTTTATACAAATGCCAACAAAAGAATAAAAACACCGAATATTTTTGTATGACGCAGGTGCGAATACCGCAGTGCCGAAAGATTTTGTTCACTTATCAACAATAATTTACAATTTAAAACTCCTTGTTCCCAAATATAATCACCGTCACCAGAAGGTTTTTTCTTTTTTTTTTATGTCAAAAATTTTTATGCTGGCGAATAAACGCAAAAAGGAGATGGCGGTTCACCTGATGTAAAGTGATAACCGCCGCCCATGGACATTTGCAACACCTTTAGGGTTGCAAATGTGCTGCCACCGTTAAATAAAGTGGGCCCCGGCTAACCCATTCACCAGACGAAACGCATAAGTGTAACACTTCTACTTTACGCCGGTCTTTTGTGAGGTCGTGGTTACCCGGATGGATGGACCTACCCATTCGTGCAACAGGTAGAACAGAAGTCTGCTGCATAGCCCCATAGTATATACACAGTTTACACACTTATATAAATATTACTTTTAATTAATCTAAGGTCAAAATGTCAACTCACATAAATATTCGTCGAAGCTAGGTTCTTCCGGCTCGTAGTAGCTTATCCGAGGTAACTTCCGTAGGTTCAATCGACTCATTTTGCCTAAAATTACGTGTTACGTGTACGCCGAATGAGGATTAAAACAATACATTTTATGTCATAGGCAATCCAAATTACAAGGTAAAAAACAAAGTAATTATATCTACATAAAACAATCACGATTGGTATAATAATAATGTCAATATTTTCAAGAAAAAAATTATAAAATTGTAATTCTATTAATCTATTAATCGCATTTCGTTCTGTAAATTGTAATTTTACTTTAAGGTCAATGAAATCTCCGAAACCTAATAATTTATTATCTCTGAATTCTTTTTCCAATCAAAATGTAGTTATATTTTTACAAGTATCAGTAGCTTAATATAATAAATATTTAGTATAAGTATATAGTATAATAAATACTTGGCTTTATTATTCTTACAACTAGTTAAATTTATTTTCCCTTAAGCAGACTCCCAAAGTAACTTTCGTTTGCTCCAAATCAAAAATTCCAAAACAAAAATTGCTTACCTTAAATTATTATTAAACATAAAAAATTTAAATAAAATTCGAATCAAATGCGACGAAAATGTGTAAAGTGATTGCCAAAGAGATAATATTTTGTAAAACTGCACATTGATTTTTAATTTCCCGCTTAAAATATTTTTTTTCTATGGATATATTCTTTTAAAATAAATATTTTATGGCCTGGTAACAAGCCCTTTAAGCCAGACTTTTATAAGGATAAATCGGAAGCACACGTTGTAAAACAAACAATTCAAGAGATTATTTTTAATCTTTTTATTATTATTATATAACAAGTACAGTGAATAGAACACCTATTTAATACGTATTCTCTGTGAAATGTATTACTTTTCATTAATATTTTTAGTTGTGTCAATCTGTAAACCTTGGAGTAAAATAAATATACATATAAAAAGGGATTTAATTTTTCATGAAAATAATTTTTAGGGTTCCGTACACAAAGTTAAACGACTTATTTTTAATTCCCTTTGATCGCGCGAGTGAAACGCGGGTAACCCTAGCTAGTTATGTATACTTACCAGAATGTGAAGTGTTGGAACAGATTGACAACAATACTTGTATATTAATGATTTTATTTAATTTTCTATCCCTTTCTTAATTCTTCCCCGCCACGACTTTATCCAACTCGATTTCATGAACTCGTGCGAATCTATCTATACATATAACAAAAATTTAACTAATCGTTGTCTGTTACATGGAAGATATTTGAGCAAAACTATTATTGGGGGTTTTTGTCAATGCTGTAAAACCCAATACAATGATTGTTAAATTTTTTGTTTGTGCGTTTGTTGTGCGCCCTAATCTCAGAAACGGTTTAACCGATTTGGGTGCAACTCTTACAAATGCATTGTAGTAAGCTTCACTTTAGTCTTATTTAAATCGGTTCATAAATAAAAGTTCTGTCTATAGCCGTATCTGGAGCCATCTCTAGCCATCACCGAGCAAAACCCGGCAGACCGAGTTGGGTACTCGGGTAATCGGTAGAGGCTGTTCTCTCATAGGATGAAATGCAGTGGCCGAAAGGGCAACCCTGAAAGCTCCCGATCCTCCGGGGTTACATGTTTCAATTATTGTACATATTTAATCTAATTAACAATTCATGTCGGTAACTCTAGTTCTTCTACGGATACAGGCTGCTCGAAGTGGAAGTCAATGGGGGAGGCCTATGTTCAGCAGTGGACGTCCTATGGCTGATATGATGATGAATAATTTATCAATAATTCATTAGTACAATTTATTGTGATTTATTTAAAAGTTGTTGGTTTGACACCTATTGGGTGGTGATATTTCCTACTCTCTAGAGTGGGGGTTGGTATTTGTTTTTGAGAGATATAAATTCAACCCTTACAACGTAATTGGTTCCTTTTTGGTAATTGGAAGTTAAGGCTGTTGCTCTGCTGGAAAAGCTAAGTATTATTGTTATGTAATTATTGAGTTATAGTTGTATAAATTGATAAAAGTGGGTAAATGATAATTAAAATAGGTAATTACCGCTTAGTTAGAATGTACCACACACTTTGTATAAATTCTTATGTATTTGTTTTGTAAGTACCTTATATTTCATCACTTTTTTTTATAATTAGTCCACTAGCTTCGCCAGTTCGGAATTTTTTTGTTGTACATAATATAGCATTTGTATTTTTTCTGTAAGTGACTTGGTGTAAATCTTTTGAGAAACTAAATGTCTTGAACCTTAAAAGCTATGTTTTATTTCTAACATACAAGATGCAGAGGCCGCGGTGAATCCCCCGGCTCCTGTAGATTCATGCGATGATGGAATAATCCCCCAAGAAATAGAGCACATGAGAAGCATATTGGAGGAGGCAATTCTGGAGGTACGCGAATTACCAACAGTAAAAAAGAAGCAACTGATCACTTAATATATTATGTATTTCTAATTCTATGTTACAAAATCTCAATTAGGACATTCAATAAATAAATTAAAACTAACCGGAGACTCGTGTAAAATGCTTATTTATATACAGACGCAGACAAAAACTAACACACAAACACCTATCCGAAGAAAATAAAGGTGAGTGCAATTGATATATCAAGAATCGTACATTACAAGAAAAATGCAGTGGATTTGGTAGTCAAGTATCCTCATGGCTTCAGGTTCGAATCTCGGAATCGTGTAAAGAAATTTTTCACAGTTCACATGTACCAATATTTGGAGAAAAGTATAAATAAAAAAAACACCTTCTGGTTCTATTTTGTTTGTAATAATAAACAATCTATACGACACACAATTTTTAAATGATAATTTTTTGCAGAACTTTTGGCGTTACGGGATTCGAACCACCGTCTTACAATTTCGCGCCCAGACACTTTAAAAATTAAGCTATGCGACCGATGACGTTCTTTCAATTGAATTTATAGTAATGCAACAATTCTTGGGCAATTCTTTCACTGTACAAACTGCGCTGCATTGGAACTTTTTGCCTTGATTACGTATGTTACGTAGAAACCTAAGAGGACATCATTTAAACGCTTGGTCCGTGATATATACCTCAATGACCCACTAGACAGACACGAATCTAGAATTTTGTTATTGTTTTGCCATTATCGTGATGATTATAATATTTATTTATACATATATGTCTGTATATTTTCGTCTATTATATTTTATGTGTGTATACATTGTACAGTAGGGATGTCGAAAAAATATCGATATATTGATATTTTTAGTCGATATATTTTGATTCGATATAAAATATTCAATATCGAAATCGTATCAAAACGATATTTTTTTCAAATTAAAATCCGGGACAGTCCGTACAACAAGTATAATTTTTAACAAAAAAAAAAAACCGACTTCAATCAGAAAATTAAAAACGTTGTAAATAAATATAACATTCAATGTTGTACAGAGAAATCTCTGAGATGCAATCGTCAGATCCGGGTTTCCTTACCATGGTACCAACCATGAGATATCACCTTTCCGACAAAAAAAGAATCTTCAAAATCGGCTCATAAACGACGAAGTTATCCACGAACACACATAAAAAAATATATATACGGTCGAATTGAGAAACCTCCTTTTTTGAAGTCGGTTAAAAATTAAAAAATTTAAATATTTAATAATTGGCATACGTTTTTTTTGGACAACAGGGCCTATGTATATCGATATATTTCATCACCTTCGGCATCCCTAATTGGCAATAAATAATTTAATGTAATAATTGCAACTATCACGAATTCTCACCACGCTTTGGGTTGACTGGGAGAAAATTAAAAAAAGGCCTTCGCCCTTTGTAATCCATTTTTATAGGTAATTGCGTTAAAGAATAAATAAATAAAATAAACAATTTGTAATATCTTTTCGAATATACAAAAACACGAACACACATATTGTTTTCTTGATTTCACGCGAATATTATACATATTAAATGAAACTACTTTACGGATATTATCGCGTTTTTTCGGACAGTCTGTCCCGTGACCATGAACGCTGGAAAGGGTTCGAAACGTCGGGAGTTCAAATCAAAATAAAAAACGCGATAAAATCCTTAAAGCAGTTTCATTTAATACGAATACACATATTTCGTTCACACACAAACACAAAACCGCGAACAGTCGTACGAGTGACACTTGTATAGATTTGCTATCATAAATTTAACAGAGTATTGTTGGAGATCTATAGGAAGAAGTCGATTTCGGCAGCGTAGTTGCGTGACCTGTTGACAAAAAAGGAAGCAATTTATTAAAATTTGCAGAAAAAGTACGAAAAGATTGTCGCCGCTGTGGGAATCGAACCCACGTTTTCGGCGCTCGCGCCCTGACGCTCTAGCCACTGAGCTAAACGGCTGATTGCCTTTTATCTACATTATTTTTATCATTTGAAACAATGCTTCGCGCATCTATTGTTATATCCTTTCTAGCATACAAATAATTTCGAATATCGTTTTACAACGATAATTCGAACGAGAGATGTCGCCATTGCTTTTTTAGAAATTTTAATTTTATTGTGCTAATCTCTGCACTAAAGATTAAACATTAAAATTTGTAGAAAAAATACGAAAAGATTTAGAACAATTGAGTCTTCGGTCTGTTATCAACAAACATTGCGTTCTCATATCAGCCACAGAGTCATCAAACATTACATCTGCTTACTATATCTGCACCTTCTACTACCCTCGCTTACTATATCTGCACCTCCTATTACCCCTGCTTACTATATCTGCACCTCCTACTACCCTCAGCTTACTATATCTGCACCTCTTACTTCATCTGCTTACTATATCTGCACCTCCTACTACCCCCGCTTACTATATCTGCACCTCTCACTACCTCTGCGTGCTACATCTGCGCCCCCCACCACATCTACCTCTGCGTGCTACATCTGCGCTCCCACCACATCTACCTCTGCGTGCTACATCTGCGCCCCCTACCACATCTACCTGCGTGCTACATCTGCGCCCCCCACCACATCTACCTGCGCGCTACATCTGCGCCTTGTGCCACTCGCGCCTCGCCCGCGCCCTCTTCGGCCAGGGCTTCTTGAGGTGCACGTGCTGCACGTGGGCGCGCTGCTCGCCCGCCGTGGTGAAGCACTTGTCGCACGTGTCGCAGCGGAACGGCTTCAGCCCCGTGTGGATCTGCGGGCAGGCGGCGAATGGAAGTATGGAGCGGGTCGGCGGACGGTAGACGCCCGTCACAAATATCGCCGACAGGTTAACTGCCAGATCGCTTGCTGCGTTTTCATATAAAAAATTGAGCCGTTGCTAAATGAAATAAAGAGTTTAATTTGATTTAGCAATGAATTATCCTTGTATGTAATGTAATGCTGTAAATAATATAAGTATAACAATGGATGCATCAAGCATTGCTTAAAATGCTAAAAAAAACAATGATTTAAAAAAAAACATTGCCCTTACTTTAGGATAGCATTATCCTGTGCTGTAAGGACGTTTTACAAACGTAAATTTAATAGAGGACAAACATCCAGCATGCGAAACACCCATCCGTGGGTCATATAAACAGTCCCGTGTGGGAATCGAACCCACGACCCCGACGTCGAAGCCAACAACTTGGCAACTGCGCCACGGAGTCATCAAAAAGTAGACTTAAGACGTTGAGATTTTCGCGGACGCGGCGATTATCCGTATAGCTCAGCGGTTGGCGTCCGGGCGCGGATCGGAGAGACACAAAAAAAAAGTGCCGCTGAGTTTCTTACGCCGGTTCTGCTCAGGTCGGCGGCTTTATAAGCAAGTGCAATGCTTCTACATTGAACAAAGATATTTGGCTCTGACTTTGAGACGGGTTCGATTCCCGCGTGTTCCACTCACGAACATGTGCCGGCGGCGGTTGTTGAAGAAGGCGAA
The DNA here is from genome assembly GCA_933534255.1 of Iphiclides podalirius. Classification (NCBI taxonomy): domain Eukaryota; kingdom Metazoa; phylum Arthropoda; class Insecta; order Lepidoptera; family Papilionidae; genus Iphiclides; species Iphiclides podalirius. Next base: position 1,860,879 of record OW152842.1, on the reverse strand, counting down.
CTGCTTCCCGCAGAGGGGACACTCGTAGGTGGGCCGCTGCGCGCTGTGCACCCTCAGGTGGAACACCAGGTTGCTCTTCTGCGTGAAGCTCTTGTCGCAGCTGGAGCACTTGAAGCGCTTCTCGCCCGTGTGCACCCACATGTGGTCCTTCAGCAGCGCCATGCTCTGCGGATTCGAGGAAACTTTACATCCAAGGGGACTCTCCAACTCGAAACCTTGTGGGACTTTACGTGACTAACAAAACTTTCAAAATCTCTTTAACATTTATGGCGACGCGTCGACTTGGAACCGGGTGGGACTTTACCTGACTAACAAAGTCAAAACCTCTTTAACATTTATGGGGACGCTCCAACTTGGAACCGGGAGGGACTTTACCTGACGAACAAAAGTCAAAACTTCTTTATTCAATATAGGCTTAACTTAATCTTGACTGGGTTATTCTGACGTATAAGTTGTATTTTTGTAAACTTTCATTAAAATATATTCGATAGTTTTCGCGTGAAAGAGTAACGCGTAAGAGATTTAAGATGGAAAAGACGATGGTGCAACATCGTCAACTAGCCCGTTCCACACATAATCCATACTAATATTATAAATGTGAAAGTAACTCTGTCTGTCTGTCTGTCTCGCTTTCACTCTAAAACTATAGAACCGATTTAAATGAATTTGGTACACAGATAGTCTAGAGTCTGAGAAAGGACATAGGCTATTTTTTAATTGTAAAAAAGTGTTGTAAAGAGTTGAATGATATTTATTTAAGGGCTTCAACGCGAGCGAAGCCGCATGCGAAAAGCTTGTGGAGGTTTAAGTCAGTATATTTGCCCCCCACCTGGAATATGCGGCCGCACTGCTCGCACATGCAGGGCGTCTTCATCGCGGGGTACTTGGTTCGATTCTTGTCCGGGTGGGCGCGCCTGAAGTGCTGCGCGTAAAGGCGAAGGTCGCGCAGCTGGAGGCCGCACTGTGAAAGGAAACGTCTATTTGTTTGCAAGGTCGTCTTGACTTTTTTTACGTCATTTCGACTGAGCGGAGGCTACATGCTGTGGCATGCATTCATATTCCGTAGGGAAAACAGCGTATGTCTAATAAGACACAGTGAAGAATTTTGCTCAGTATTACCTTTTATAAGTTTTTAAGTTAATACTGGCTTAACTTTTATACGTTATTATGACTAAGAAGAGGCTACATGCACTGGCATGCATGCATGTTCCAAAGGGCAAAATAGTGTATATGTAATTTGATTTAATGAAGAATTATGCTCACTCAGTATTACGGCCAACTTAACTCAATTTGACTTCAAGTCACCTTAGATTTAATTCTCTCTTCGTCGAAATGACGCACGTCATCTACTACCTTACCAGGAGGACATGAGGAATAAATAATTTCAATCAGGACCTTACGCGATGTGTATAAAAATATACAATAAAATACCAGATAAAATTAAGGCAATAAAAATTACAATCAGTTTAAAAATGAAATGAAAATACTCTTATTAGATAAGAGTTATTATAGCATACACGAATATTTAAGCGACTAACAAACACTACAATACTTTAATATTCTATCTAAAATCTATATAATATATCTACTAATAATCTATATAAAATTTTATGATTATGAAATTATGTTACATTAATTTATTATATATTGTTAAAGTTATGTTTATAAATGTAATTAAATTAATATTAAGTTTTATGGACAATGCACGCTTAATTGTAAAAAAAATATGTATATTACCTTTTTAATTTTATATTATATACCTTGTATTTTAATTTTAATTAATTTAATTCTAATTGTATTTAAGTCTTAACAATTTTTACTATTGCTATTGCAGGGTCCATGATGATTCTTAATTTTAAGTTTTTACCACCTAAGCTACAGTGTGGAATGCAAATAAAGAATAAAAGAATAGACGTCCGATATGAGGCCGGTATAAATTTCGTCTAGTGCGTGTGTAGTGGTAGACATAGTCAACAACGCAGCGGATCATGAGAAATCACTGAACATCAGGAAAATCGTCTCACTTTAAAAATGACGTTAGCTTTGTTAGCGCTGAAGAAGCTTAATTGTTATTCATTTACTTTGGGATATTTTGTCACGTTCGTACTGCCAATGTACCACAATAGGGTTATACTTGAGTAAATTACAGGCACAGTTATATGGGTACGATGGGGTGATAGTGACGTGTTATGATTGAAAAAGGGGGCAGAGTAAGACGTGTATGATAGGGTCATAGTGTCGTGTTTTGATCGGAAAGGGGGCACAGTAGTACACGTGTATGATAGGGTCATAGTGTCGTGTTTTGATCGGAAAGGGGGCACAGTAGTACACGTGTATGATAGGGTCATAGTGTCGTGTTTTGATCGGAAAGGGGGGCACAGTAGTACACGTGTATGATAGGGTCATAGTGTCGTGTTTTGATCGGAAAGGGGGCACAGTAGTACACGTGTATGATAGGGTCATAGTAGTGTCGTGTTTTGATCGGAAAGGGGGCACAGTAGTACACGTGTATGATAGGGTCATAGTGTCGTGTTTTTGATCGGAAAGGGGGCACAGTAGTACACGTGTATGATAGGGTCATAGTGTCGTGTTTTGATCGGAAAGGGGGCACAGTAGTACACGTGTATGATAGGGTCATAGGGTCGTGTTTTGATTGGAAAGGGGGCACAGTAGTACACGTGTATGATAGGGTCATAGGGTCGTGTTTTGATTGGAAAGGGGGCACAGTAGCACAGTGGCGGAAGGGTCCCAGTCACCTGTTCGCAGGCGACGGGCCCCGTCTCGGCGCGCTCGCGGTCGCAGAGGGCGCGCGGGTGCACGGTGGGCCGCCTCTCGATGCGGCGCACCGTCCGCCCCCCGCGCTCCGAGTTCATGCTCTGCGAGTCGTTGCGGATTCGGTTCCTGCGCGCGATGGGGAGTTTCACATCTTATTTGCACTTGTGAAGTTCACAAATTCTTTTGTTGCTGTTCTGCAAAGGTGAGGAGGCGAGGGGGGAGGGGAGGGGCATTCCATAAAAATTTGCTTTAGTAATACTTGAAGGTCCACTTGTCCAGTTGACAAATTATACAAAGTTGTTTGTTTCATAATGATTCTAATTTCGAAAATTTGAACGTATTCCGATTCAGCTTTGACGGGATGAATACGTTATGATCACAAAGTGGCTTACAAATATTATTTAATATAAGAAAACATAAGAAAACTTTGATCGTGCAAACGCCGTTTCAAGAGATTAGCAATTAAGTAGTCGCACTGGCTCTTCTGGCTCCCATGGCCGCTGCAGCGGACTCTTAGGAGTCCTTGTATCCGAGGCAGCAACCCTAACGCGTTTCCACCATTTAATAAATTTTATGACCCTACGGGTGTGGCAAATGTCCATGTCCGGCGGTCATCACTTAACATCAGATGAACCGTTAGCTCGCTAGCCATTTCCACATAAAACATATATATTAAAATTAGGGGGGGTTCTGGAAGATTACCTTGAAGATCAAGGCACCACCCTTGAGGTATACTCACGGATCACTCTCGCTGCTGTGCCTCGACGATAGTTTCAAGTGGCGTGCGTGGGCCTCCTCCGAGATGAAGCGGACCTCGCATACGTCACAGAAAGGACCCTCCAGGGTTACCTGCAAAGGGTCCTAGTGACAGACAAATGTCCTAAACGAGGGTCGAGTATAAATGTGTTGTGGAAAACTGGTCGAAATCTTTCGCCACTGCGGGTATTTGAACTTTTTTTTCTGTGTAAAAAAATAATTTATGGATCCCCCGCCCTTACTGTAGGATAACATTATCGAGTGTTGTAAGGACGTTTTACATAGATTAATTTCACGAGGACAAACTATCTGTGGTCACACAAATATTAGTCCCGTGTAAACCGTCCTCACTACACAGGATAATGTTATCCTAAAGGGCAATGTTTTTTTTTTTTTAAATGAAGATCACAAAAGCCATTGATGGCTCCGTGGCGCAGTTGCCAAGGTATTGGCTTCTGCGTCAGGGGTCGTGGGTTCGATTCCCACACGGGACAACTATTTATGTGACCCACAGATAATGGTTTCGCATCTGGGTATTTGTCCTTGTGAAATTTATGTTTGTAAAACGTCCTTACAACACAGGATAATGTTATCCTAAAGTAAGGGCAATGTTTTTTTTTTTTTTTAAGTGAAGATCACAAAAGCCATTGGACGGAGTTGGCTCACGTTTTTGTCGTGCAGCCGGTGCTTCTTCTTCTTGTGGACCTCGATCCCCTTCTTGCTGACGAACGTGTAGCCGCAGAGCTCGCAGACGAAGTCCGACGCGTGCTTTATCCTTATGTGGCCCATGTACGTGGTGAGCTTGCTGCGGGGAGCGATTGTCGCGTTGAGATCTCGTCAAAATGAACGGGATGTCGCGGAAGTTACACAAATGCGACATGATCGCGACATGATGGTCATTTCATGACATGTCATAACATGTCTTATCTAGAGAGTATTGAGACTTATTCTAGTTTTAATTTTTTATTCTAGTGCGGAGAGGGGATGTCGCGTTGAACTCTCGTTGTCGCGACGTCGTGAAAATGAACGGGATGTATGTGAAATGAGGTGAAAATGACGCAGAAGTTACACATGCGACATGATGGTCATGATTACCCGAATGATGTCTTGATTTTCAAAGTCTTATCAAGACAGTCTTTTTATTTATTTTATTTTATTAAGGCATACAAACAAATGTACAAAAATTTATATAAACATTAACATATTACACATACAAACAGATAAGTATATGTACATTCGACACCGTATACCCAAAGTATTTTTTTTAAAATAACAAGTCGTAGTAGCAAAAATATCCATACTTGTGAAGTTGTCGTTGTATGATTGCACTATGCGTTGCATCGGCGAGCGTAAACCGGCGTTAGTTCGACATTTATTTACATTGAATAATTTATGAGAGTATTTTAGACGAATGCGCTGAGAACAACTAGGGATGCGATAAAACAAGTTATTATTAAGACGGATGCAATCTATAAGGTTATGACAGATTTTGTATAAGTATAACGCATCACTTAAAATTCTTCTTTCGTTCAAAGGCAGAAGTGAAAACCTATCTAAAGCTTGGGAGTAGGAAAAAAGAGAGTTGCGGTAGCATCTGTAGTAAACCGTTTTTAAGAATTTTCGTTGAATACGTTCAATCTGATTACTATACCTTTCATAAAATGGGTTCCAAACTATTGAGGCATACTCTAGGATTGGTCTAATCAAGGAGTTGAATAAATAAATATATGATAATGGTCGCCTAAAAACGTTTGTTTGTCTTATTACAAAACCGAGCGCGCGAAATGCTTTGTCGGTGATATGATCCACGTGATAACCTAAGTGAAGTTTCGAGTCTAATATAACACCTAAATCCTTGATCGATTCAATGCTTTTCAAGTCAATATTATTTATGTTGTAATGAAAATTAACTACATTACGTTTTTTTGTAAATGTTATGCTATTACATTTGTTAATACTCAAATGAAGTTTATTTTTGACACAGTAGGCAGATAAGCGGTTAAGATCATTTTGTAACTTTTGACAGTCATCTACGCTGAGTATAGGTAAGTAAACTTTTAGGTCGTCTGCTTATAGGAGAAAGTTGCTGTGATGAAAACAAGTGTTGATATCATTAATGTATAGAATAAACAGAAAGGGACCAAGGATTGAGCCCTGAGGTACTCCAGACGTAACGGTAGTAAGGTGTGACATATAGCCATTTACTACTATTTTTTGCGTTCGGTTAGATACGTATGAATGAAACCACCTAAGTAAATCACCTCGAATTCCATTGTATGCAAGTTTCTGAAGTAGTATGCAATGGTCTATTTTATCGAAGGCTTTTTTGAAATCAGTGTAAACAGAATCCACTTGGATACCTTTATCCATATGTTCAAAGAGAAAAGTTGTGTAAACTAAAAGATTGCTGACGGTAGAGCGTTTTTGAACAAAGCCATGCTGCTGTGGTATAATAACATTACGAAGGGCTGAGTATACATAGTTGTGTACTAGTTTCTCAAAAACCTTCGACAAGGTTAATAATAATGAAATTGGGCGATAGTTTTCTACTTCGTGTCTTGAGCCGCTCTTGTGTATATGTATAAAATTGGCGATTTTCCAGGCAGCAGGAAAGGTACCTTCACGAATGAATTTATTGTACAAGATAGTTAAAGGGATGCTGATTGTGTTCGCTGTATGTTTAAGAAAAATAGGTGGTACTCCATCGGGTCCAGTTCCCTAAGAGACGTCTGATGATTTTAATACTGTGCGCACCGTGTCATCCTTAAAATCAATTGAAGATATAATTATATCAGAATAAATTTCACAATCCGGGCGGGTTATGTTATGTGTGTTAAAATCTGAACGTATGAAAAAAATGGTTCAAACACTGATTGAAAAAATTTAGAAAAGAGATTGCAAGCGGTTTCGGGTTGCTTAGTTATTTCTTTTCCGTAACTGATAGTTTCAGGTATACCATTTAAATCTTTACGGCTGTTAACGTACTGTCAAAATTTCTTTACATCTTTGCGTAAGCCCTCTTCGATTGCGTTTATATATCTGCGGAAGCAGATTTTGCTTTCAGCTTTAAATCGGGCGCGATATAATGAAAAATCTTCATAGTCGGAAGGACACTTATATTTTTTCCACCTGATCCATGCCTTATTTTTATTTTTGAAAATATGAATTAATGGACGCGAAAACCATAGAGGAAAGCACGATGGTTTAGTTAGCCGGAGTGGTACGCGGTGTTTTATAATAAAATAAATAGCTTCGTAAAATGTACAGACTGCTGACTCGGATGATAAATGAGAAAGTTTTGAAGTCCAATCAATTTTACAAATGTCGTTATTGTAAAATTGGTCTTTGGACTCATTCTAGTTTTAATATGTTATTCAAGAAAATAAAGTCCCCGCAGAAAGGGCAGGAATTGCGTTGAAATCTCGTTATCGCGACGTCGTGTAAATGAACGACATGTAGGGAGACGCGGTAGTGACACAAATACGACATGATCGTGACATGATGGTCATTTCATGACATGTCATAACATGATGTCTTATCTAGACAGTATTGAGACTTATTCTAGTTTTAATTTTTTATTCTATTGCGGAGAGGGGATGTCGCGTTGAAATCTCGACGTTGTCAAAATGAAGGACATGTAGGGAGACGTGCAAGTGACACAAATACGACATGATCTGCACACAGTTGTTAGGATTAATCGATCGATGTCTTGATTGTCAACGTCTTGTTCTAGTTTTATTATTCTAGAAAAAAAATGTCCTCGATCCGATAGATTAGACATAAAAAGACGATGGTAATTTTAAATGTTGTTTTCTTAAATTTTTTTTAATAAATTTAATAACCCTTTAAATTTTTTAAATAAATAAGAACCGACTTCAAAAAACTATTAGCAATAAAAATTTTTAAACTACTAAATTTGATATGATGAAATCTTGAAAATAAGAACCTAACCTACCTCAAACAGAAAAATTTAACAATTTTTGGATGACCGAGAGCTTCATATCCGTAGAAATCTATCAAGATTTTAGGGATGTAGAGCTTTCCAAAATTAGATATACATACATACGCTCGAAGAACATTACCGTCCTTCGTTAGTCGGGTAGAAAGAGAGTACTCACTCGAATTCGGAGGCGCAGTGCGGACACTGGTACTTGGTGCCCGCGTGCCACCTCTCGTGTTCCCGCGCCACTCCCCTGAGGAAGGGGTCACGGGTTTTTATGCCAGATGGCAAGTGATCACCTTCGACCATAGACATTCGCAACACCCGCAGACATATGATAAAACCGTTTAAAAACTTTTAAGTTAAACGGATTTATTTTTTTTTTTTTTTTTTTTTTGTTTAATTTTTTTTTGTTAATATTGTATTGTCATCTAAACTAAATGTGTATACCAAATTTCAGATCAATCTGACAACGGCAAGGTGCTTAAATTTCAATTTCTAATTTTGACCCAAACAAACAAGTTCCGTACGGGTCGAGCTAAATAAAACCGTTTAAAAATGGGGTGCTGTGGGCTTCTGCGTGGCAGGTCTGCGTTCGATTCCTAGACGGGCCAAGCGTTTGTGTGACCCACAGATCTGTTTCGGATCACAACGTTTCGTCCGCATGAAATAAAAGGGCAATATAAAAAAAATAAAAATCGTTATTAACCATTAACGAGTTAAAGCGATATAGGTAATGTCCAACAATAAATTCGGTTCAGATCCAAACTAACGCCAATTGTGTCCAAACTTGCGTTCCTCTCTACCAATTTCCCTTGAACTTTATAATTCGTTGAAAAATGTAATACTACTTAAATATGAAATCAAAAACTTAATCTACCATAACATCTATTCCTTCATCTACCACCACACTTGTTCCTTCATCTACCACCGCACCTGTTCCTCCATCTATCACCGCACCAGTTCCTCCATCTATCAATAAACCTGTTCCTTCATGTACCACCACACCTGTTCCTCCATCTATCACAGCACCTGTTCCTTCATCTATCAATACACCTATTCCTTCATCTAACAATAAATCTGTACTTTCCTCTACCACCGCACCTGTTCCTCCACCTACCACCGCACCTTTTCCTTCATCTACCAAAAAATCTGTTCTTTCCTCTACCACCGCACCTGTTCCTCCATCTATCACCGCACCTCTTTCTCTATCTACCACCGCACCTGTACCTTCATCTATCAATACACCTGTTCCTTCATCTACCAATACACCTGTTCCTCCATCTACCACCGCACCTGTTCCTTCATCTACAACCGCGCCTGTTCCGTCATCTACCACCACACCTGTTCCTCGTGACGAAGGGGCACCCCTTGCAGCTGAACTTCTCCGTGTGCTGGGCGGTGAGGTGCTTCCTCAGAGCGCGCGCCGTCTTCAGCCTGGTCTTGCATATGAAGCACTCGTACGCGCCGCTTTGCTATACGGCGCGGAGGGTACGCGTTTTGTTGATAATGTTACACAGGCAGGAACGTACAGGCAAGATTTTTTTATGCGAGAATGTGGCAAGCGAGCTGACGTTTAACCTGATGGTAAATGACAGTCGCCGCCTGTGGATACACGCAACACTCGGTTGCAGATGCGTTGCCACCTTATTAAAATGGGCCTCGGCTACCTCATTCACAAGACGAAGCGCAGAAGTGTAACACTTCCACTTCACGCCGGTCTTCTGTGAGGTCGCGGTACTTACCCGGACGGACCTGCCCATTCGTGCAACAGCGAAGGCTGTTGCGTGGCCCTACCGCCGTTAAATACCACGGTATCGAAGTTATGCTTTCGCGATTCGCCTAGTAAGCGAGACCACCGGGGCTCATTTAATGGGGTATTTAATGGGTAACCGGGGTTTTTAATGGTTGGCAAAACATCTACAGTCCGTCGGGTTCTGTAGATCTCCGCCTGCTCATAAAACGGAGTGGAAAGTTGCACTTAGCTGTTGTTGCTAGTCCACTATGAAGTACGGTGACGTTTAAGCGAAGAGTTTCGTGTACGGCCAGTGGAATCTCTCGTTCTATCGAAATTAAATTCTCATCCTTGTATGCAAGAACAGAAAAGTTGTTTGCCCTTTTCTCCATATAAAAAAGTTGGTTCATAAACGGGTTCAAAATGCTTGCGCCCTTTTTTGTTGTAATATACCGCCTGCTCGCAAGTCAAGTTTTCACATAAAAAACAGAAGTTTTTTTTACTGTCTTGACGAAAAGAGAGAGAACTACTTCTGTGTCTAAGTGATCTTATGTGAGGCCTTGGTCCTCCAGACGAGCCTGCCCATCCGTGCAACTGCAAACTTGCTGTGTGGCTACACAGATAAATGACGATTCCAATATACAAATCTATATTTACAACATATTAAAATCGATGTGGAATCATATTATAAAGATATATTTATAATATTATATGTTATAAAGATTTAAGAAGCGAGAAGAGTTGGATGCGTGCAATAAGAGGTTGAGCGCGTGCCAAGAGATAGGAGTGGTTTAGTGTATGCTGTAAGAGTTGGAGTGTCTTATGAGGCGAGATAAATTGAGTGCACGTCTTAAGAGGCGGGAGAGGTTGGGCGCGTGCAAGAGGCAGGCCGGGCGGGTACCTCGCTGTGGCGCACCACGTGCGCCTCGTGCCGCTCCCGTATCTGGAAGCCGCGGTAGCAGACCGTGCACTTGTACGGCGCGTTCCGGTACGCGGCCGTCTCCTGCCTCTTGGCTATCTCCTCGATCTGCTCGTCGTACGTGAGGCTGCTGATGGTGAACAGCGTCTCGTCGAGGCCGTCGCTGGTCTTGCGCCGCTTCACGTCCGACACCTTGTACCTTTTCGGGGCGAGAGCTCTTGGGCGGCGGTTCGACATTGCACGAGTGTTGAGAGTAAATAGGGACATTTCGATGCACGAGAGAGAAGTAAGCTCGGTCTCTGTCGCTCACACAAAATATTTTTTTCTTAATTTGTTAGAAGTTCACGCGCAATTGTGTTTTTTTTTTCTTTGTGTGATAAAACTTGTCAATAGGTTATAAGCCACTTATGGGCATCTACGACGCCTGAGTCCTCAGGTAAGTTGCCAGCCACTGATACTACCAGTTACCGCACTCACCGAACGAGACGCTATAAATACTTTCGCATTTTACTGGTCATCTGTAAGGTTGTGGCGCTTACCCAGTCGAGCTGGCTCCTTTATGCAGAAATAATCAGCAGTGTTGTGTAAGCTTTTGTCGCTGCATTACAGTGACATTGACCTCACGTAGAACTGGAAGAATTTTATTTTATATGAGATGACAAGCAAACTAGTGGGCCATCAGACGTTAATTGATACACCGCCGCCCACAGAACACAACTTAAAAAACAAATTTCTCTAGCAACATCACCGACGAACCTGCTATGGAGATAGTTGAGAAAACCAACACGTACTTGTCCATGGTAGTTGAAGGGTTGTCTTCGCCGTTATTCCGCTTCGCCGCCTTCGAATTCTTCTCAATCTTCTCCGTCTCCTCCGTCTCCTCCGTCTTCTCCGTTTTCTCCGTCTTCTCCGTTTTCTCCGTCTTCTCCGTTTTCTCTGTCTTCTCCACCTTTGCCGTCCTCTCGGTCCGCTCCGACTTCGGCCTCTTCCGCTTCGGCTTGCCCTTTGGCCTCGCGAACACCTCGCTGAGCTTCCTGTTGTCGTCGCTGTCGTAATTGTTGAACTCGCTGAGGAAGATCGCGTTCGAGCCCCCCTTCACCTCCATCTCGATGACGTGGCGGGCCACCTCGTGCTCCAGCTTGATGAAACCGCCCGGGCCGCCGAGCGTGGCGTCTGACATGTTGTCGTCTGTCATGTCAGTCGTGATGTCCTCGTCTGCGTAGTCGGTGACGTCATCGCCCGAGTCGTGCTCCGTCTTGAAGGTCAGCTCGCTTTCCCTTATCGACAGGTCGCAGTCGTCGGCGTCGAATATCTTCTGAACGAGCGCGCTGTGGAGCCCGTTCTTCGCTCGGTTTATTGACCTCACGTCGCGCACTGTGATCTGGGATGGGATGCCGTTTCTTGTACATGGATTTCACACAGCGGATTTATGGACTTAACTCAAAATTTCATATACTGAATATAGCTTGTTAGAATCTCTTATTGCTCCTCTAGGAACCACCATCGGTTCACTAAATTAGACCTGTCCAGAGAAAAACCGGCCGGAAACTGCGTTCTTATCTTTTTGGATAAATTCTTTTCATGTCGTACCCTGTGAGGGTCAAAGCTCTAATGCCGGTGCCAGTGCAAATGGGGCTGTTTATTTTTTTTAATCAAGGCTCTTACTGTAAAATAACATTATCCTGTGTTGTATCCTTACATACATCAATTTCACGTGGACAAACACCCAGATCTGAAACCATTATTTGTAGGTCACACCAATAGTTGTGAATAGACGGGAATCGAACCCACGACTGCAACACGCAGTCATCATGATCTTTTATGCGCTCGGCGGTAAAAGAAAGCATGTTAGGAAGCCTGGATAACTACGATGTTATCTTAGGTGGTAAACATACTAGCTCAGTGAAAGACACATTACTGAAATAATAACACGATTTTCATTGTAACTCAGCATAGGAAGAGACTGCAATAGAACTCACAAATTTCTTCAATTTCAGGGTAGCCACCATCAGTTGCTGGCTGAGGAGAGCCCGGCTCCTAAAACGGTGGCTTGAGGACAATCGGTGCGCGCACTCCCAGCACACCTTCTGCGGCAGTTTGTCCTTTTCGTTGACCTGAAGTCCAGGATTCAACTTTGCTTATGTACACCTACGTATCCAGTGCTAAGACCTAAGCCTTCGATAAGCTATCTTCATCCTTGCCCTTATCCCACCTAGGTGGGGTTGGCACTACATGTGTACCATGAAGTTATGCGGTTTTGACTAGTTTTTTGCGATGGATTTGGATTTACGGGATAGATGGATGACCTATTCGTCTACTACAGATGACCCGTTAAGGATGGCACCACGACGTGGTCTCGTGTCGTTAGCAAGCGGCTCCTGATGTTAATCGACCACCGCTCATGAACATTTGCAACAGTCAACACCCGTAGGGTTGCAGACATGGGCACCCACCAGGACCCATAAGACAAACGAAGAGCTTAACGCGTGTGTGTAATTAACGTTTTTCAAAACCTAAATATGTATACAACGTGTCGTTATCATGGCGACAATAAATGAACACACATGTAGGGGATAACTTTTTAAAGTTGTATTAAACATTTAAATTCTTTAAACATCAATATTTACAGAGTTATTAAATTTTCCAAAACAAAGAATTTTAGAACACCCTTACCCATAAAAGCGTAACGTAAAGTTCATTTGTAAAGGTCACAAAGCATATGAATGGGTTGTAAAAAAGGTCACAAAGGAGAGGCTTGTAATAAATTTGTATAAGTTACAAATTTTGTTTCTTTTTTACTTAATTAGAAAAATATTTTTTTTAAATTATGGATTTTGTTTAACGTTATTATTTTTTTAAGATTATTGGCAAGTAGCATTATTTGTGTGTTCATTTATTGTCGCGATGGTAACGACACGCTGTATATGTATGTGTATGGAATTATGCGTGCGTTTTTATGTGTGTGCATGTTAAAAAAATATGAGATGGCCGCTAAGATGCTCACCGTCAGTCCTGTTAGCTTTTTGTATAGGAAGTCCAGTTTGTGGTCTGCAATGTTGTACAGCTTGGTGTCCATCACCAGGCATATCCTGCAAACCTGGTGGGGGAGTTATCATCGCGGCATACAAAATCAAATTGATACTTCAGACCACTTTCCAAGTAAAACTTCATCGAGAAATACTTGCATAGATTAATTTTTAACACGTTACTTTCTTCATTAAAGTTGTATTACCTTTAAAACAGCTGGCGCGTCGAGGTCTTCATTTGTGTTCTGGAAGTGGAGAAAGCGTAAGATTTTTTTGTACACCAGATTGAAAATACTGGAAGAATGTGCCTATTAACAATAATAATCACTTAATATTTGTTTGTGAAAAAGCGTGGAGATTTTCAGATTATTATCCACTGGATCAAGTAGTTCTCAACTAGGTTCCGGAAAATATAAATTTAATGTGGGTAGCTCCAATGCACATTATACAGAGGCCTTTTAACAATGTTAGTTTACATGTCATCATCATTGATGATGACGTGTAAACTAACACTCCCCCACAAACTACAACATACAGGGTTTTGCCATAGTCTCACATAACTCGGGCAAAAAACACATTTTAATAACTTATATAAAATAGTATTACACTCAATTACCTGCACAATAAAAGGCACCGCGCCACTCTTGACCTTTCTCAATCCGCACTTGGTCTCATAGAAATCTTCGTTGCGGAAGTGCTCGGAACAGATGCTGCTGCGTTCACCTGGCTCCCAGTCTGTTATTCCGAGGGCTTCCACCCAAGCAGTGCGCAGATGCGCCTCTTTTGGGAACCTGGAAGAAGTACATGATAGGCATAACAGTCAGAGAAAAGCTCAAAATGGAGTTTGATAAAAACGCCTGTCAGAAAAACACACAAGTATTTGACAGTCGAGTTTTTTAAAGTTATTGAACATATTGTTATTCTTATTTTAAAAATTGCTAACAGGTTAAAAACTGCTAAATCAAATCTGTACCTCAGAGGCATACAATAGCAACTCCACATTTATCAAAATTATTTTTCTTACACCATTAAAATCTCAACAACAATTTTTATATAACAGTATAAAGCATATAGTCCTATGACGCCTAATTAAAAAAATATCCAATCCAATGATTCACTCTATGCATTTTTGCCTCTCTTGTAAAATTTTGTTGCATAATGCTGTTTATCTCTGAGGTATAGAAATGTTATTTAAAAGAAATTAAAGTATTTCCTAATCATCAAATCATTGTACAAGCCTACTTCCAATCATTAATGATGATTCATCATTAATGATTGGAAGTAGCCATATTTAAGCCTATAATTTTAACTTTGTTTTTAAATTTTAGTTCACTAATGTTGTAAGGCGACGCAGCAGCTGTGGCTATTACATAATAAGAAGGGTTTCTCTAGGGAAGTACCATGGCCACAAAGAAGACTGGCATAAAGTTCAAGTATGTATTATACTTTAGGGTTCCGTCCCACGAGTGAGGTAAACGGGGCTCACTTTTTAAATGATGTCAATGCATTTGTAACCTGTCAGGTAGATGTTAATGGGGGCAGTTGCAGATTGTTCATTTGTGCAAATTAATGTATAGAAGAGTACTTTGCATTAGGTGAACTACTTACTCATTTGCCAACTTATCACATGCAAATGTCTATGGTTAAAATAGAATATAATTTTATAATTTAATATTAATGACGATCTACTGTATTTAGAACCAGCAATAGACAATATAATGTAAATAAGAAGTACAATATAATGTAAATAACTAATAAAAAAATTATTGTATGTATAATAATAACTTGCAATGTTATAGTAGTTATTTTTAAAATTTTTGGTATTTAATTTAATTTATATGAATAGAACCACCTTTGATGAAAACCTAGTATTAAATTCACTTAGTAATCAGACAACCAATGTTACGTAAAATAAAACATAATTTAAATCAATATTCAAATTTATGAATGGACCTACTATCATTTAAAGTTTAAAAGTCCGTAATTTTTTTAGACTTATATTTAACGTTATACATAAATGCAAAACAAACCATGCATACATAAACAAAGTTAAAATGAGTGTAACTTACAAATGGAAAGTTATTCCTTGGCTTTTAGGTGTTCGCTTAGAGTCGCTGATACAATTTTGAACGCTGCACCTCATTTTTCCACTAAGTTTAATTCATAATTTTTAAAAATTTCATTAAAAACTACTGTGTTTGGTTTTAAACTTTAACCAAAGATAAATCACATTATATGCAGCAGTTATTTTTGTTTTCTTTTTCGTGTTACTTAAATATAAGATGGTTGGAAATTACGGCATGGTAAGAGTATTATAATTTACCAAATACGAAAACTACGTAATTTATTTGCTTTCGAATATTTAGAACTCTTTTAAAAACTTGACAAGTGAGCACAACTGAGCATTGGTTTTGTGACCTCTGCTAGATACGCCATTCTGAATTATCTTTACACTAAAGATTAAGTCACTTCCACAGCTCGAACCATTATGTTATACTTATAACTTGGCTATTACTCTGTTGCTATAATATTTTAGATGTAAAATAAATTAAGTTGTAAAAGCAAACTAGTTTTCCGAGTGTATCATTATATTTATTGTACTTTTATATAAATCTTTTAATTAAAATATCATAGAGAATTGGAATATCGTTATATTAAAAATCGATATTTTCTACTAAACAAAATTATCGATATAATTTGTCATTAATATTTTTAATCGCAATAAATCGATACTAAATATTTATTTTTTATTAGACTATCAAATTCGTAACTCAACTCAACCAGTCAGTTAACAGCTAGAGCTACCGATCGAGCCGAGGTCCGGCCCTCTCGGGCACCCTCGAATCGGAATGCTAAACGCGTGCTGAGTGACAGCCCAAGCCGAGGTCCCCTCTCGGGGACCCTTGAGCCTGATCACTCCATGGAGCGTCCGCCAAAGCGCCCTAAGAGCTTGGCGGCCTCGCAAACCGGTGAAACTAATAGCGTGACGGCCCGAGCCGAGATTCCTTCGGGAGCCCTCGAGCTTAGTCACCATAACGCGTAATAATAAATACGCGAGGTTCAGGCTAGGCGCCTCGAGCGCCTGGCCCCCTCAAGTCCGTCGGATCTGTAAAGGCCCCTAAGGCTATCAGTGGCTCATCCAGCCAAAAAAAAAATCGTATCTCATATTCATTTCCATATACTGTTAACTCATCTCTGGTATAGTATTTAATGTTAAGTACAAGATACTTTTAGATAGATTTGGAAATGAGGAGATCCTTAGAGAAACTATAGAGTTACCGACATATTAGAGCCAGTCAGTAGGCTGAAGCGGCAGTGGGTAGGGCACATAGTTCGGAGAACCGATGGCCGTTGGGGCAGAAAGATGGAAGAGGCACGTGATCGCAGGCGCAGCGTAGGAAGGCCTCCCATAAGGTGCATCGACGATCTGGTAAAGATCACAGGGACTCATTGGATGCAGGCCGCTACCGACCGGTCAAAGTGGAAGTCAATGGGAGAGGCCTTCATTCAGCAGTGGACGTCTTGATGATTCCTCACGGCCGATTTCGGCCACGGCGACTGCATTCATATCCGATTTTGCCTTTGGTGTGCTCGCGTGTGGCTTATGTAGCCAATTTTTTGCATAAAAATCCTCGCTCACTACGGGCACGTTAGCACACCGTTTACATAATTATAACTAATGGCCGCTGGTGGTCGAGCCTTTAGTTCATCTCGCTTGGCGTCTAGCTCACAGAGTCGCCTGTCCTCAAAGTTTTGGACGCTCGTTTTAACTAGCTCCCTCCAATCAGTCCTTCCGGCTACCTGCTGCTCCCATAGCAGCGGGTCGATGCTGCACCTCTTCATGTGCCGCTTAAGCACATCTTTGTACCTGAGGAGTAGGCCTCCAAGCTTACGCTTGCCTTCCTCCAGTTCCGAGTAAAAGATGCGCTTAGCAACTCTTTGCGCCGCCATACGCGACACGTGTCCGCACCACTGTAGCTGAGGCCGCATAAGGTAAGCCTCAATGCCACCTACATTGGTTCTTCGGTATTCCGTATACGGTTAGACCATCGAATGTTAAGTATTTTACGCAGACATTTGAGGTGAAATCGGTCGAGCGTATGGATGTGATGCCGGTACACGGTCCATGTTTCAGCAGAATAAAGTAAATTGGAAAGCACAACAGCCATGTAGACGGAGATCTTATTCGCCAGCTTTAGGTCATAGGGAGCTGAAGACCTTCGTATCCAACTTGCCGAACGATGCAGCAGCAGCGCCGATCCTGCTGTTGATTTTCGAGTCTAGATCACATTTCGAAAATATTGTGCTCCCCAGATAA
Organism: Iphiclides podalirius; assembly: GCA_933534255.1. Lineage (NCBI taxonomy): Eukaryota > Metazoa > Arthropoda > Insecta > Lepidoptera > Papilionidae > Iphiclides > Iphiclides podalirius. Next base: position 1,843,410 of record OW152842.1, on the reverse strand, counting down.
CGGATCTTGTCGACCTGATTCAGCTTGTCCCTACTGAGTTTTATTGCCAGTGCCTCGTGACCTTGTATGTTTAAAGACATCATTTTTAACCCAAATTTTTGGCACGACTCGTTAAAATCGGACATTAGCTGCTGCAGGCCGTCTGGGGATTCTGTAACAAAGCATAGGTCGTCGGCGTACATTATTTCGGTGATCATAGCATGCGAAACTTTGGTGCGAGCCTTCAGTCTTGCCAGATTAAATAAACCGCCGTCCGTATGGAAACGGATGCGGATGCCTTCAGAGGTTAATTGCAAAACTTCTTGAACAACAACTGCAAAGTTCAACGCGAATAGTGTGGGTGCCAGGACACATCCCTGTTTTACCTCACAGGTAACGGGGAAAACTCAGACTGTTCATCGCTGACTGTGACACAGCACTCCATGTCGTCATGCAGGAGTCTTAGAAGCCTTACAAACTTCTCTGTACACCCAATCTTGGAAAGTACTATCCAGAGGGCTTCTCGAGGCACACTGTCAATGGCCTTCTCAAGGTAAACGAAGCAGAGATATAAATGACAATCTTGCTCTCTCCATTTCTCCTGCAGTTGACGTACAGAGAAAATGGCCTCACACGTTCCTCGTTCAGGTCGGAAGCCAAACTGGGTCTCGGGCAAAAGCTGTTCTGAAAGTTTCATGAGGCAGTTAAGTAGTACACGGGCAAAAAAGTGACTGATACGAGTGAAATACCGCGGTATGAATTGCAATCGGATCGGTCACCTTTGTTCTCATATAGTGCCCTCATGCGTGATACTTTAAAAGTAGATGGGACTTGTTCTTTCCACATACGATCAAAGTGTTCCCAAATAGCCAATTGCAATTTATCACCACTGTATTTAAGCAGTTTCCCTGGTATAGAGTCGATGCCCACCGCAAGCTTATTTTGCTGTTGATTGATGGCGAGAGCAATCTCCTCACATGATAGTGACTCATCCTTAGTAGAAAACCGGCCAAACCAATACTTAGAAAGTATTGCTTCAGCCGTAAATCACGACGATAGAGTCCTTCACCGGCAAGTAGATTCATTCATTAACTTTGTATATTTGAGTAGATTAAACAGAGGGCTCATAATAACCGGCATAAAAAGAAAGAAGAAGAAGACGGCTCCTAATGTTATTATCGCATAAATATTCATTATCATTATTTCAGCCTTTTTGAAGCCTTTGCTGAAATCCCCTGTCCTCCCCCATAGACTGCCATGAAGCACAATTCTGAGTCACCTGCATCCATCGACTTCCGCACACTTCTACAATTCTAATACATCTAGTTGGGGTTGTCCCACACTGCGATGGCCAGTTCGAGGCTGCCACTCGAGAACCTTTATTCCCCAGCGGATATCGGTTCTACGAACTATATTTAGTAATAATGCAGTATCATGTCGTCCGCGTAGCTTATGTTATTGAAACATACTCCATCTATGTGACACCCGACATGCCGCTCACTAAGCGCC